>CM057763.1:1419435-1726935 GCA_030064425.1 Trapa bicornis | reverse complement strand
TGAAAGTATACTTAGTGTAAGCGAGCTCTAAGATTAACATATTTGGAATAAAATCCAGTTAGAAAAGGAAATCCAATTAGAGATAAGCTGCCCATGAGCATCATGGTATAGGTAAAGGGGAACGAGGAGGCAAGCCCCCATCTTCCGCATATCTTGCTCATCCGACATGGCATGAATCACCGAACCTGCACTTAGGAATAGTAATGCTTTGAAAAACGCGTAATTCATTAAGTGAAAGACGCTAACCGAATAGTTAGAGATGCCGCAAGCAAAGATCATATAGCCTAATTGACTGCAAGTTGAATAAGCTATGACTCTCTTTAGATCGTTCTGTAGTATTACAGTGGTTGCCGCAAGGAGTGACGTCGTAGCTCCAGCAGAAGTAATAACAATCAAAGCCGTAGGTGGGTATTCAAATAAAGGGGAGCACCTTGCTATCATGAAAACGCCAGCTGTTACCATAGTAGCTCCATAGCATCGGGTGACCAAGTATGCGATCCTATCTGTGCGGATTTCCCAACAGCACCAATAAGAAGTAAAATACAAATAAGAGTTATGGCATTCAATCTCATATTGTAAAAAATCCAAGAATTTCTGGGGGCAATAGCACGAGCAAAAATGGTTGAAAAGTCTACTGTTTAAAAGAGAGTAAAACGACCCGAAATCCCAGGAGCTAATCCAAAATCACCTACTCGATTGACAGGCGTAGCTTTTGTAGCTGCTTTATCTGCATGAAGTCGTGTAAACCAGAAATGAATTAACAAATATGAAGCAAGACCTACCCCTTCCTATCCCATGAATAATTGAAGAGAGTTATCTCCAGTTACCAACATTGGCATAAAAAAAGTAAGAATGGATAAATAACACATAAATCAAGGGCGATGCGGATCCCGTGACATATATGAAATGGAATAAAGATGGACCAAGCAACTTATGAATGTAACCACAATTAACATCACTAAGGTCGGGGAGTTAGAAGTGAATTACGAGTCGGACCAAGCGAAAAAATGGAAAGTGCACTGGCGAGAAAACCGAGAGTGCAGACGCGCGTAAGCGTGATAGCTAGCAAGCATAAGTATGAAGGATGGAGCACGCATCTTTTTGTTTTGTTGATAGCAAGTGTAGGCTCGAAAACGGAAAGCTCGTATATAGTCCGCATTATTTGCTTGTAGTTTTCGAGCCTAATTTTTTTATTTTTTGCTCTCTTGTTCGCCTAGGGTACTTTCCGACCTTCGCTTGATATCTGGCACGCATAGGGTCGATTGTTCCAAACCAGACCTGAACTTAATGGCTCGCTCCGACATGAGAGCTAGCAAGCAGAGGCTCAAAAGCCGTAGCAGTAAGCAAAGGGTCCGAATGACGAATCGAGCTAGAGAAAAAGCGGAGGGTCCGAAGGAGAGAGTGCATCTGCGCTTTACCTTTTATCGAGAGCATCTGGGCTCATACTACATTTTCTCTCTTACTCGCATAGACTTTCTATTCTCCCTATAGCTTACTTTCAATCCGCTTTCTTGCTGGCATAAGTCTAACCTTTGCTTTCTTTCTTGCTAGCTCCAATCTAACCTCCCCTTGCTCCCCTTGCAAGCAATGATGTGGTGGTGAACCTCTCATTCTAATTCAGTACTCTCCAAACCGTGCGGGAAGGTTTCCCATCACATGGCTCACCAACTTGATCTTCCGTGGGAACCTTATATCCGAATTGGCCTGGAAAAAGAGGTATGATGTCGCTTTTCTTTGTTTGCCACTCAAGTGTACGACATTTGCCGTGCTTAGGTCCCTTCTTCCCTTCCCTAATGAAAGAGTTCACCACCTGCATTACATTAGTAGTCTCAAATAGGGCGTGTAGGTCTGTCCTTTTTTAGTAGGTGATTCTGTAATGTTCCAGCTCGATTTGGTCGATCCCCGTGATCAACTCACCCCTCTATTAGTTCAAGAAGGGTTTTCCCCATTCTTTAATCAAGAGTAGCCAAGCAAAATTTATAACTATATTTCCTATAATAACATATATCAATCAAAATATAAGCTTAAAAGGAAATTTAAGCATACCTGACAGATGGTAAATCCTAGTGTTATCATTAATCATTTCTTTATTTTTGAAAAGGGGTAAAAGGGTAGGTGAGTTTCTATAACTCAGTGAATTAGTATTTAAAATTTTAATAAAATAGTTTTAAATTTTGGAGTATGCCAGACTCCTTATTTCCTTTAAAATTATTTCTTTTTCAATTTCTCGGTTTCCAAAACCATTACTCATCATTAACCACAAACAGAGTGTTTAGCAATCAACACACGCACTTCATCATGAGGGGATCACACATTCACAGGGCAACCCATCCACTGCACCTACTTTTGGCGTCGAAGTGACTTTACCGGCCACCTAGATAGAAACTCGTCCACTTCTACCCTGGGAATGAGTGGATGTTCGTGACATACGACCCTCAAACCCGAAAAGAAACTCTGTGTCCATATGAGGAAAAAGACCTCATCCCAACCCCACCCCAGTCTCATGTGCATGAAGCTATGTCGAGCTTCCCTGATTGTTAGCATGACAATCTGCCCTTATCTCCACCATGTTGTCCAATATCCTTAGGACACACCACTACCCCTCTTGGGCATATTGATGGTCTCGAACCTTAGTGCATGCACAAACAATAATTTTCCATATAAGCTATTAATCTTTAGTGCCACTTGTCCAACGGCCCTAACCCTCAACTCGACTTGCAGCTATTTGTCTAGACCAGTCCGCCGATCGGGTCTTGTCGCACTGCCGCCAGTCCATTGAGTATTTCGGTCCTGTCTTGGTACCATGGCCAAATCACATCATTCATTAAAGTTATCATGGCTTAGCATCATGTTTGCTTACGAGCTCCTATTCGTGCCCACTGACCTTGGGCCCACTGTACGAGACTTTCAAAATTGGGCATTTTAGCCCCTAAGTTCTAAAACTAAGGCATCTAGCCTAACTGAGCTATTCGAGCTCCCATCAAGAAGGTCTCCCAAAATCTTTGAGCAGTGGCACATAGTTAAATGAAAACACTTTTGACAAAAATATGTTTTCACTTGTTGATCACACCAATCGGGTGTGATAATATCTCCGCTTACAACTGGTAAACGAGTTTTCCACTTCCTTACAAGAAGTTCATCATACCAACCGGGTATGATCTACTTACAATCGTTAAGTAGTTTTTCGGCGTAGTTTCCACGTCACCCTATCTAGGTGTGATGTTAAAATTCCACTTAGTAGTGGTTTTTCATTCCGAGGTACTAATCATCCCAACTAGGTATGATGTGAAAATTCACACTCACCCAGTAGTGCAGTGAATTCCTTTTATTTGGCTATCTGCCTCCATGCGAGCTTGTCTTTACCGGCATTCCCAGTCCCTCATGTTCTTACACGATTTGAACATTTTTTTTCATTATCATTTGACCCAATAGCCTTCATTACTCACGAATGAACAAAATGCCCAAACTTTTTAATTATTTGCATTTAGGTTTCTAAATTTCTTTTTCTTTAACATTAGGTCCCTAATGTTAATTTTCCCCCAAATTGAGTCCTGACACTTTCAAAAATTCATTATGGGTACTCAATTTATCCAAAATCCCAAAACATGTTAAATTTTCCCAAATTTCTAATTTGGTCCCTAACTTTTCTAAAATTACCATTTTGCCCATACTATACAAAAAAGGTAATTTCCCAAAAATTCAAAAACTCAACCAATTGGTCCTCCAACATCTTTTTCATGGCCAATTGGCCCTTAATGTTGGGAAATTGCACTTTAGTCCCTTAATTTTTTGAAATCCCCAAATTACGCCAAAATTTGTCCCCAATTTCCCCTTTTCAACCTAGCCGAATTTGATTTCATCAAATTGACTGATCCACTGAGGTTAATTATTGAAATTGAAGGTAAAATTGATTCCTATAAATCCATATGATTCAATTGAACTTTGAATTGCATGAATTGACGTCGGAATGAGCTCAAACGGAACTTCACCGAAAAACTGGACTTACAAAGAGAAAGCCTCAAAAGCTTACCGTTAGGGGCACAGCGATCCGAGCTTTCGATCTGGATAGATAGCTCTCATCCTGGGGTTACTCCTATGATCAAGAATCACATCAATTTATGTTGAATTGATGGAGAATTCATTCAGTGAAAATTCGTCTATGTTCTCTCTAACACTAATCGAAAATTACAAAGGGGGAGCCAAATTGGCTTACTTTTCCACTCTAATTTTGTCGTATGAGGGTTGAGGGAGTTTTGGGAGAGCTTGGTTTGGCCTGAGGTAGGCTCAAATCGGCCGATTTCAACTCGACAAAAATAGGGAAGCTTCGGTTCGCAAGAGCGGCTTCACTGTTTGATCACGTCGACGCTTCTCTAGCGATTCTCGAAGCAATTGGAGATTACCGTCGAGTAGCTGACTTCTCCATGAGTCTAAGGTACCCGACCACACCTTCTTTGGCTTAGAAAAACCCATATGTCGGAGCTTTGGTTCGAGCTTCGTCAAAAAACTAAGTTGTCATGCCTCGATCCAGTTTGGTCGGATCCCCGTGATCAACCCGCCACTCTCCTGGTTTATTAAAGGGTTTCCCCTAATTATATAACGTAGTAAGGCGTCCTTTAAATTTGCACCTTTTCCTGGAATAACATAATTCAAAACTCCATAATATTTTAATTTCATCATACCTGTCTCACATGCATCTTAGTTGATGGTCTTTAAGGGTAGGCTATCTGGAATTTCTTGGAAGGGATATGAGGGAGGGGTCAGTACGACTACTCAGTGAATGGATTTTTCCAAAACTTTTAACTTTTAGGAAAAAAGACTTGTAGTGGAGTGTACCGGACTCCTTTCTTTTAAAAAAACTCCTTTCAATATCAAATCTCAGTTTTTACCACCATTTCCTTATAAATCAAGGTGTGTCACCACCCAACACACATCATTCATCATGAAGGTCAAACACACATTCGCAGGCTAGCCCATCCACTGAACCCACTTGTGGCATCAGAGCGACTTTACCGGCCACCTAGTTAGAAGTACGTCCACTTCTACCTTGAGAATGAGTGGATGTTCACGACATTCGACCCTCAATCCCAAAATCAATTCTTTGTGTCTGTATGAGGACAAAGACCTCATCCTATCCCTACCTCGGTCTCATGTGCTTGGTGCTACTTCAAATTTTGCACGGTCACTTGGTACGACTAACTGCCCTTATACCCACCAAGTCGTCTAGTGCTCTTAGGATGCATCACTACCCCTCTTGGGCATCTTGATGGTCCCATAATCATAGTGCATGCACAATTAGTATTTTCTTATCATGCTATATAATTTGTGGTGCCACTGGTCCAACGGCCCCGACCCTCAACTCAACCCGTAGTTGTTTGTCTTGACTAGTTCGTCGACCTGTCATGTCACACTGCTGCTAGTTGACTGAGTATGTCGGTCTTGTCTTAGTATCATGGCTAAACAATTCCTTTATTTAAAGTTTTATGGCATTTAACTCATGTTTGTTTACGAGCTCCTACTTGTGCCAACTGGCCTTGGGCCCACTGTATGAGATCTTCAAAATTAGGCATATTAGCCCTCAACTTCTAAAATCAAGGCCCCCGACCTATAAGAGCTATTCAAGCTCCCGTCAAGAATGTCTCCCAAATCATTTAAGCATTGGCACACGGTCAGGGGAGAGCACTTCCAACAAAATATATTTTCATCTGTCTATCATACCGACCAGGTATAAGGACATCTCCTCTCATAACCGATGAACGGGTTTTCAACTTTCTTCGAGGAAGTTTCATCATACCAACCAGGTATGATCTACTTACAACAAGTAAGTAGTTTTTCTGGATGATTTTCACATCACTCCTCTTAGTTGTGATGTTTAAAATTCCACTTGGTAGTGGGTTTTCCTTTCGATATACTTATCATCCCCAACCAGGTATGATATAAAATCCCATTCACCCGTTAATGTAGCGAATTCCACTAGACTGATTCTTTGTATTCACGCGAGCTTGTCCTTGCTGGCGTTCCCGGTACCTTGTGTTCCTACACGATATGAACATCTCGGTTCATTATCACTTGGCCTAATAGCCTTCATTCATTCCAAATGAATGAGAAAATCAAACTTTTATTTATTTGCAATTAGGTCCCTAAAGTTATTTCTCTTTAACTTTAAGTCCCTAATGCCAGTTTTTCCTCAAATTAAATCCCGAAACTTTTAAAATTTATCATAGGACCTCAATTTATTCCATTTCACAAAAAGGGGTTTAATTTTCCAAATTTTCAATTTGGTCCCCCAACTTTTCCAAAATTACCATTTTGCCCTTCCTTTACAAAAATGGTAAGTTTCACCCCAGAAATGCTAAAATTCCTCAATTGGCCCTCTAACATTTTCAAAATGCCCAATGGATCCTCAATTTTTGGAAATTACATTTCGGTCTTCGAATTTTCGAAAATCCCCAATTTTCCCCAATATTTCCCATAGTTCCAACTTTTTAACACAATCGAATTTGATTTCATCAAATTGACCGATCAAACTTTTACAATTGTTGAAATTGAGTTTCTACAAGTTCATATGATTCTTTAGCAATTTGAATTGCAAGTTTTAATGTCGGGATGAGCTCAAACGGAGCTTCGCCGGAAAATGAACTCTAGAGAGAGAAAGCTTCAATTACTCACTGGTGAGGGCACGGCGGTTCAAGCTTTCGATCTGGGCAGATATCTCTTGTCCTGAGGTTCATCCTAGAATCAAGAATCACATCAATTGAAGCTGAATTGAGTTAGAATTTTATCATCAAAATTCTGCCAGTTCTCTCTCTAGCACCATCTGGAAATTGCAGAGTGGAGCCGAATTGGCTTACTTTTCAGTCCTAATTCAGCCATGGGAGGGTTGAGTAAGTGTTGGAAGGGTTTGGTTTAGGTTGAGCAGGGCTCAAAATGGCCGATTTCAACTTAGCCAAAATAGGGTAGCTTCGGTCCACCGGAGCTGCTTCATTGTTCCATCACGCCGGCACTTCTCCGGCAACCCTCGGAGCAAATGGAGACTACAGGCGTGTAGTTGACTTATCCCCAGTTCTAAAGAACCCAACGTCACATACTTTAGCTCATAAAAGACCCTATATTAGAGCTCTGGTTCGAGCTTCACCGAAAAACTAAGCAATTAAGAGAGAGTGAGCTTTTTAGGTGTGGAGAGGATGAATGGAGAGGGGCACTTTATATAGGGAGCTCAGAGACTCGTTGGCCATCCGTTTGGCACTTTTATGACAGACATTGATGGCCTGAAATGTACCGAACAGAAATGTTTCTTCTTCACCGGTGCTGTTAAGATTTTCTAGCGAGTGAACAGTGTTGTCATCTAAAGGAAGAAGACGACACTGTTCCAAACTGGACCGGACCTATCCGAATCGGGTTCAAAGCTTAAACCAGCCGGTTCACCCCCCATTTGACCGAGTTTTTCAAATCTAAAAATTTCTAAATTCATTTTCTATCCAATGGTGGTCTCAAATCTCAAATTTGAAAATTTTAATCCACTAAGAAAAATAAATTTAGTATTCGGTTCAATAGTGGTTCAAACCGGTTCAACCCGATTCGGATTCAGTTCACCTGAACCGGTTTGGTTTTCATCTCCAATTCACTTTAAAGTCTTTTTTCATGACTTTTATGATTCCTTAGGTTACTTAGGGTCCATAAAATTCCTGCTTTACTATCTCTCTATCAGTTCCGGTTCATAAATCGGCTCGGTTCTTAAACCGATTTAATCCGGTTTGGGTCTGGTTCACCCGAATCGGTATGGTTTTTCTCTCCCACTTTGTTCTAAGGTTCCTTCCCAAGGTTTATAAATCTCTTCGGGTCACAAGGGATCCATAAATTTCCTTGTTTGCCCTTTCCCTATCGGTTTCGGTTCATAAACCAACTCGGTTCATAATCTGGTTCAATCCAATTGGATCCGATTTGTAAACCCTGCACTTTTGAGTTAAGAAAAATCAAGAAAAGAACCAGTCAAACTGAGTAAGAAAACTGAGCCGGTTTACATTTGGGAACAAGCAATATGAAAATTTACAACATCTGGGTGATCCAAAGAGTTCATTAAACCTTCGAAAAGAAACTTAAGACAAATTAGAAGAGAAAAACCAAATTGGTTAAGGTGAACGAGAAGCCATAAGAACTCTGATGTTAAGCATGTTTGCTTGAGAGTAGTGTGAGGATGGGTGACCTCCTAGGAGATTTAATACATTGTTTTTACACCTATATAAAGAGGTCATCCCCATTCATTCTCCTCACACCCGAACACTTCTCTCTCTCTACTTCTCCATTTCTCGGTAAAGCTTAAACCAGAGCTTCGACTTGAACATTTTCCTCAACCTCAGAAGGAGAGGTCGGGCTCTTTAGAACTGGGGAGAAGTCGGCTATCTGATAGCAAACTCTAGTCAATCCGAGAATCACTAGAGAAACCCGACATGATGGAATAGTGAAGCAACTCCGGCGGACCGAAGCTGCTCTATTTCGGCCGAGTTGAAATTGGTCATTTCAAGCCCTCCTCAGGCGAAACCAAGCCTTCCCAACACTTCCTCGGCCCTCCCACGGCCGAATTACGACTGAAAGGTAAGCCAATTCGGCTCCCCTCTACAATTTCCGGTCGGTGCTAGAGAGAGAATCGACAGAATTTCAATAATGAAATTCTAACTTAATTCGGCATCAATTGATGTAATTCTTGATTCTAGGGTGAACCTCAAGATGAGAGATATCTGCCAAGATTGAAAGCTCGGATTGTCGTACCCTCATCGGTGAGAAATCAAAGCTTTCTCTCTCTACAGTCTGTTTTCCGATGAAACTCCGTTTGAGCTCGTTCCGACGTTAAAATCTGTGATTCAAAGTTTCTTAGAATCGTATGAACATGCAGGAACTCAATTTCAACAATTAGAAGTGTTTAATTGGTCAATTTGATGAAATCAAATTCGATAGTGTTGAAGAGTTAAAATTGGGGGAAAATTGGGGATTTCCAAAATTAAAAGGGCCAAAATTCAATTTTATAAAATTGAGGGTCAATTGGGCATGAAAATAATGTTGGAGGACCAATTGAGGAATTTTGGAATTTTTGGGGCAAAACTTACCATTTTTGTAAAAGAAGGGCAAAATGGTAATTTTGGAAAAATTGGGGGGACCAAATTGGAAATTTGGGAAATTAAACCCCTTTTTGGTGAAATTGAATAAATTGAGGTCCCACGATAAATTTTAAATGTTACGGGACTCAATTTGAGGAAAAACCGACATTTGGGACTTAAAGTTAAAGAGAAATAACTTTAGGGACCTAATTGCAAATAATTAAAAGTTTGGGTTTTCTCATTCATTAGAAATGAATGAAGGCTGTTATGCTGAGTAATAATGAACGAGGATGTTCATATCATGTAGGAACGCGAAATACTGGGAACGCCAACAATGACGAGCTCATGTGAATACAAAGAACTGGTCAAGTGAAATTCACCGCGTTAACGGGTGAGTGGGTTTACTAGCATCATACCCGGTTGGGATGATGAGCACAACTTAAAATTAAAAACCACTTACCTGTTGTGAGTGGAAATTTTATATCATACCCGGTTGGGAATGATAAGTACCTCGATATGAAAACCCACTATTAAATGGTATTTTAATCATCACCACTTAGAGAAAGTGATGTGAAAATTATGCAAAAAAAATTAATTACTGGTTGTAAGTAGATCATACCCGGTTGGTATGATGAGACTTTCTCGAAGGAAGTTGAAAACCCGTTCATCGGTCATGAACGGAGATGTCCTTACATCGGTTGGTATAATGGATAGTAAAAACCTATTTTGTCGAAAGTGTTCTCCCCTGACTGTGTGCCAATGCTTAAACTATTTGGGAGACCTTCTTGACGGGAGCTTGAATAGCTCTTATAGGCCGGGGGCCTCAGTTTTGGAACTTGAGGGCTATAATGCCCATATTTTTGAAAATCTCGTACAGTTGGCCCAAGGCTAGTTGGCAAGAGCAGGAGCTCGTAAATGAACATGATATATATGCCATAAAACTTAATTAAGTGAATTGTTTGGCCATGGTACCAAGATAGGACCGACATGCTCAGTCAACTAGCGGCAGTGCGACATGACAGGTCGATGGACCAGTCAAGACAAACAACTGCGGGTTGAGTTAAGAGTCGGGGCCGTTGGACCAGTGGCACCACATATTACATGGCTTGATAAGAAAACATTGTTTGTGTATGCACTATGAGTACGGGATCATCAAGATGCCCATGAGGGGTAGCGATGTGTCCTAAGGGCCATGGACGACTTGGTGAGTATAAGGGCAGACCGTCGCTCCAAGTGTCTGTGCGAAATTTGGAGTAGCTCCAAGCGTAAGAGACCGGGGTGGGGACAGGATGAGGTCTCTGTCCTCATATGGACACGAACAAGCGATTTCAGGATTGAGGGTCAGATGTCGCGTACATCCACTCATTCCTAGGGTAGAAGTGGTTGTACTTCTATCCATGTGGTAGGAAAAGTCGCTCCGAAGCCACTAGCGGGTTCAGTAGTGATACTAACTTGCGAATGTGTGTAACCTTCATGATGAATGATGTGTGTTGGGTGATGACACACCGGTAACTAAGAAATAATGGAAAAACCCAAATTTTTAAATGAAAGCATTTTAAAAAAAAAAGGAGTCTGGCACACTACATATAAATGTTTTTCTTAAAAGTTAAAAGTAGACCTTTGAAAACTCATTCACTGAGTAGTCGTACTCACTCCCTCCCTTATATCCCTTTCAGGAAATCTCAGAAAGCCAACCCTGAAAGACCATCAACTAAGATGCCTATAAGACAGGTATGCAAAGTTTAAAATTTCATGCAGTTTTGATTATGCTATTCCATGAAATGGTGTAGGTTTAAAGGATACATTACTCTTTACGTATTATAATAAGGGGAAACCCTTTAATAAACCGGGAGAGTGGCGGGTTGTTCATGGGGATCCGACCAAACTGGGTTGGGGCGTGACATGGTTCATCTAAACCGATCTAGTTTTTCTCTTCCAATTGTCCTAAGGTTCTTTTCTAAGGTTTCATGAACCTTTGGATGACCCGGGAGTTGTAAATTTCCAAATTTCCCGTTCCTAGTTGATCGGGTATGTGAACTGGTTCGGTTTTCTTACTTAGTTTGACCGATTCTTTTCCCGGTTTTCCTTAACTCAAAAGGGCAGGGTTTACAACTTTCCCCTCCTTTTAGGAGTTTTATCCTGAAAACTTAATTAGCAACCTTGCATGAGGAATCATTTCCTTTGATATCTATTTGGTGTTTGCTTAACATGAAAACTCTTCTCTTGTTCTTCCAACTAGCCCTTTTTACATTCTTCACTTAAGGTATTTCTTTTTCTTTATATCATTTACTCCCTTCAAGGAGTTTATCATTACTAGATATACCTTACTTAAGGGTTTATCCTTAGATTCACATCTCTATTTGCTTAGAGCAACAATTTTCCCTTTGAGGTCCTGTACTCAAAATTGGGAGTTCCACGATACCAAACCATTCTCATGTCTAGTTAAACTCTTGGTCGTTGCAACCCTTAGCTCAATGTCCTTTAGAGCGTTACGTACCTATTTTCATGGATTTCCTTGTCATCACCTTTTCATCCTCCTTTATTTGTTGCTCATTACAATTCAGTCCAAATTTTAGGTTTGACATTATTTTTACTAATTGACTCTTCCTTATTTGGAGTCATGTTTTCCTTGGTACTGTTGGGTTTACCTACCCTTTACAGCATGACGCTTTCTTGATCTTTTCTCTATGTCTATTAGATTTCCAGAACACCTCCTTTAGGATTATTCCTAACTTTCCAACCTCTCAGGGATGGTATAACTCCAGCCGTCTTTTCTTTTGGTAGTATTTCTCGACTACCTTTACCGTTGTCCACATCAACTTATAAAATGTTGTCGTTTCTCCTTACCCACTCGTCCTTTTTCAACTTCCTTATTGAGTCTTTTCGGTTCCAATTATTTGATTTTTAGATGTTTTACTGACATGGTGGGATTCATCCTTTCTTAGGTCCATCCTCATTCCCGATAACATCATTTAATCAAGGATTTCCTTTGGCCTTAATCCATTCTTACTTGTTCGTAATCATTTCATAGTTCATTATTCTCGTTTGACCCCTTTTCATTCTATTGTTTTGTTCAGGGAGTTCCCTTTTTACGATTTCATTCTCTAATATGTCCCTCAAGGTAGAGAGTTTCGTTCTAGGAGCTACATGTTCAACCTTCATACCATTTCTTGAAGGTTTTTTCCTTCGTTTTCCTTACTTTCCTTATATATTGTGGCATTTGCCTGCTTAGAATCCTTCCCCATCTTAAAATACCATTTCGTCCCTTATTCTTTATTTGAGAAATTTATTAGTCTTATTTCGTATACTTCATACTATGCTTAGTTGTCCACTCTTTATGCTTCATTACAAGCGTGTGGGCTACGACCTATCTTACCAATTGCGGTTATTCCTTCTTAGCCACATCTTATTTAGGGAGCTTACTTTCCCAACGTTTCTCGAATATTCTTTCCTTTATTACCTTAGTATGGGTTGTCCACTCATTTATACTTGTCACAGCATCTTCTGATGCTAACCCATTAAATTATTTTCGTTTAAGGAGGGTTCACATCCTCCTTGTTTAAAAATCTCTTGTTTTTCCTTTGTGAGACTCACTTAACCATCTCATACTTTAAACTAGAAATCCGGTTTTTGGCCATTGGTTTCTTTAAGGATTTTCCTTTGTTCTCCTTTTTCCAATGTTTTGGCTTTTTCATTTCTCCCTTATTTATCGTGGTTTAAATCCATGGTTCTCTCGAAGATCAGTTCTTTTACTGTCTCTTTCTCTCCATTTCTCTGGTTCCATCGTCTGGGCAGCTATATCACTCGTCCTTCATGCCCATCCTTTTGTACTTCATAGAGTGTAGTCTTTAGTACATCTCAGCCTTTCTTACGACTTTGTTTATTCTCTTTGATCATCCGTTGCTACTAGTTTCTTCTTTCTACTTGGTTCTCCTGGAATTATTATTTGGTTCTCCTACTCTCTCCAAATAGGTCACATTGGGCCATCACAATACTTCCTTCCTTTGAAACATTTCCTAATTACGGGTTGGTTCCTTGCACTCCACATTATGTCCATCCGCCCATCAATAATTCCTTCAAGGGTAGTTAGTCATATGCATCCCTCCAAAGTTTACTTTCATAGTGTATTTCTTTATGGAGCGTTCAAATCTTCCTTATTTCAAGATTTCTTGACAATTATGTGAGAGGCTTGCATATTCTTTTCTTGGCTTGAGTTTAGTTGTTAATTTGGCATTTGGTCCTTTAAAGAATTTCTTTCATCCTTCTTTTCCCGAGTATTTGGCATTTTCGCCCCTCTCTTCTTTGTTGGATCTCAAATTATGGTTTTCCCGTGTATTAGTTCATTAACTGCCTCGCCTCCACCATTCCTTTGGTCTAAGTTTTCTTAGGGCAGTTGTTTCTCGAGTACTCCTGTCACTAACCTTTTTAGGGTGTAGTCCTTTCTACCTCCTAGTCTTCCTTAGGCTGTCATTTATTTTCTAACTATTTTGTTGTCACGGTTTGCTTACTTCTGCTATGTTGCTCCGAATCTCCAATTTGACTTCTCTACTTTTCCCAAAGGAAGTTGTACTTGAAATCCTAAGACATCCCGTTTGTCGTCAAATGCTCGACTTGTCTTCTCTTGTGGATGCACTCCCTCCTTTTCTCCTAAATTATTGGAAATTTCTTCTTTAAGGGAGAGTTCTCTTCAGCTACCTTTTGTTTTGTTTATGGTTTTATTGAGGTCTTACCTTTAGCCCTTTTTCCTTCGTGCCACTTTACTGTGATCTCGAAAAGTTTCCTCCTGTCTGTGGTTGAAATTACAAGTGGGAGTCGTGTTCGTTGGGATGGTATCCTTTTGGATTTCCTATAGTTGTGGGGTGTTTATTCTTGGAAAATATTGTTCTATATCCTAGTGGTGTGGGACAGTCCTTCATTTCATGTCCTATTTCCTTTATACTTTATAATAGGTTGTCCTTTACTTAGTTACCCCGAAATTCTCCTACACTCTTTACCATGACAGTTTTCTTGTCATGCCTTCTTTGCATAATGCTCTCCTTGATTTATTCCTTTATCATTGATATCCATGGTGTCTAGGGAATCGCAATTTGGTTTTGTTACTTTTCTTGGGGCCATATTCCTAACAAGATTACATCATTTTTGGAGACAAGGTTTTTAGGAATTTGGAGTATTTCATTAATAGAGTAGTACTTTATGTTGGGTGTTTTAGCCCTATTACAGAAAATGGTCACAAAATAACCAGGGAGCTACGGGATTCTTGATAAGCATCCTCTTATGTAAGGTTATTTGCCTCTTTGCTGGCGTTTATGGCTTCCTGCTAGGCTTCCTTTATACTAAGAGTTGTGCCATTGATAGGTCCTAGCACCATTCTCTAGGATACTTCCCCATTTGGTCTTTTGAGATTCATGCCATGCCTTAGGCATTTGGGAAGCTTCTAGGGTTGTCGTCCTACGAAGATAGGGTGTTGAGTAGAGCCATTCCTAGTTTTCTTAGTTCCTCTCCTGGGAGCCATTTGAAAATTTTAGGATAAATCCTGTTAGTTACTATATTTTCTAGTCTTGATTATGTATTTGAGGAAACAAGCACTTATACCACTCTAGTTGTCATGCCTCGACCTGGTTTGGTCGGATCCCCGTGATCAACCTGTCACTCTCCTGGTTTATTAAAGGATTTCCCCTTATTATAGACCATAAAGAGTAAGGCGTTCTTTAAACCTGCACATTTTCCTGTAATAACATAAATCAAAACTGCATAATATTTTAATTTCATCATACTTGTCTCACATGCAGATAATGGTCTTTAAGGGTAGGCTTTTTGGAATTTCCTTAAAGGGATATAAGGGAGGGGGTGAGTACGATTACTTAGTGAATGGGTTTTTCCAAAACTTTTAAGTTTTAGGGGAAAAGACTTGTAGTTGTGGTGTGTTCCAGACTCCTTTCTTTTAAAAAAATTCTTTCATATCAAATCTCGGTTTTTATCACCATTTCCTTATAAATCAAGTGTGTCATCACCCAACACACATCCTTCATCATGAAGGTCAAACACACATTCACAGGCTAGCCCGTCCACTGAACCTAGTTGTGGCATCGGAGCGACTTTACCGACCACCTAGATAGAAGTACGCCTACTTCTACCTTGAGAATGAGTGGATGTTCACGACATTTGACCCTTAATCTCGAAATCAATTCTTCGTGTCCGTATGAGGATAGAGACCTCATCCCATCCCCACCCCGGTCTCATGTGCTTGGTGCTACTCTAAATTTCGTATGATCACTTGGTACGACTAACTGCCCTTATACCCACCAAGTCGTCTAGTGCCCTTAGGACGCATTACTACCCCCTCTTGGGTGTATTGATGGTCTCGTAATCACAATGCATGCACAATCAGTATTTTCTTATCATGCCATATAATCTATGGTACCACTGGTCCAACGGCCTCGACCCTCAACTCAACCTGCAGTTGTTTTTCTTGACTGGTTCATCGACCTATCATGTCGCACTACGGCTAGTTGACCGAGTATGTAGGTCTTGTCTTGGTACCATACCCAAACAATTCCTTTATTTAAAGTTTTATGGCATATAACTCATGTTTGTTTACGAGCTCTTGCTCGTGCTAACTAGCCTTAGGCCCACTGTACGAGATTTTCAAAATCGGGCATATTAGCCCCCAAGTTCGAAAACCAAGGCCCCCGACCTATAAGAGCTATTCAAGCTCCCATCAAGAAGGTCTCCCAAATCGTTTAAGCATTGACACACAGTTAGGGGAGAGCACTTCTGACAAAATATGTTTTCATCTGTCTGTCATACCAACCAGGTTTAAGGACATCTCCGGTCATAACCGATGAATGGGTTTTCAACTTTCTTCGAGAAAGTTTCAGCATACCAAACGGGTATGTTCTACTTACAACTGATAAGTTGTTTTTCCACATGATTTTCACATCACTCCTCTAAGTTGTGATGTTTAAAATACCACTTGGTAGTGGATTTTCCTTTCGAGGTACTTATCATCCCCAACTGGGTATAATATAAAATCCCACTCACCCGTTAATGTAGTGAATTCAACTAGACCTGTTCTTTGTATTCATGTGAGCTTGTCCTTGCTAGCGTTCCTGGTGCCTTGTGTTCCTACATGATATGAACATCTCGGTTCATTATCACTTGGCCTAATAGCCTTCCTTCATTCCAAATGAATGAGAAAACCAAACTTTTATTTATTTGCAATTAGGTCCCTAAAGTTATTTCTCTTTAACTTTAGGTCCCTAATGTTGGTTTTTCCTCAAATTGAATCCCGAAACTTTTAAAATTTATCATATGACCTCAATTTATTCCATTTCACAAAAAAGGTGTTTATTTTTCCAAATTTCCAATTTGGTCCCCCAACTTTTCCAAAATTATCATTTTACCCTTCCTTTACAAAAATGGTAAGTTTCACACCAAAAATTCTAAAATTCCTCAATTGGCCCCCTAACATTTTTATCATGTCCAATTGACCCTCAATTTTAGGAAATTGCATTTCAGTCCTTCAAATTTTCAAAAATTCCCAATTTCCCCCCAATTCGAACTTCTTAACACAACCGAATTTGATTTCATCAAATTGACCGATCAAATGTTTCCAATTATTGAAATTGAAGTTGAAATTGAGTTTCTACATGTTCATTCTTTCGCAAGTTTTAATGTCGGAATGAGCTCAAACGGAGCTTCGCCGGTAAATGAACTATAGAGAGAGAAAGCTTCAATTACTCACCGGTGAGGGTACGACCGTCCGAGATTTTGATCTGGGCAGATAACTCTCATCCTGAGGTTCATCCTAAAATCAAGAATTACATCAATTGATGCTGAATTGAGTTAGAATTTCATCATCGAAATTCTACCGGTTCTCTCTCTAGCACCGACCGGAAATTGCAGAGTGGAGCCGAATTGGCTTATCTTTTAGTCCTAATTCGGTCGTGGGTGGGCTGAGGAAGAGTTGGGAGGGCTTGGTTTGGCCTGAAGAGGGCTCGAAATGACCAATTTCAACTCGGTCGAAATAGGGCAGCTTCAGTTCGCCAGAACTGCTTCACTGTTCCATCACGTCGGCGCTTCTCCAGCGACCCTCGGAGCAAACGGAGACTACAGATGTGTAGTTGACTTCTCCCCAGTTCTAAAAAACTTGACCTCACCTTCTTTGGCTCAAAAAAGACCCTATATCAGAGCTCTATGTCAAGCTTTGCCGGAAAACTAAGCAACTGAGAGAGAGTGAGATTTTCAGGTGTGGAGAGGATGAATGGAAAGGGGCTCTTTATATAGGGAGCTCAAGGACTCATTGGTCATCCGTTTAACACCTTTATGATAGACATTGATGGCCTGAAACGTACCGAACAGAAACATTTCTCTTCACCGGTGCTGCTTCAATTTTTCGGCGAGTGAACAATGCTATCATCTGAAGGAAGAAGACGACACTATTCCGAACCGGACTAGATCGGTCCGAACTGGGTTCAAACCTTAAACTGGCTGGTTCAACCCCTATTTGACCGTGTTTTTTAAATTTAAAAATTTCTAAATTCATTTTCTATCCAATGGTGGTCTCAAATCTCAAATTTGAAAATTTTAAGCCACCTAGAAAAATGAATTTAGTATCTAGTTCAATAGTGGTTCAAACTGGTTTGGTTTTCATCTCCAATTCACCCTAAAGTCCTTTTTCATGACTTTTATGACTCCTTAGGTCACTTAGGGTCCATAAAATTCCTGCTTTACCATCTGTCTATCAGTTCCGGTTCATAAACCGGCTCAATTCTTAAACCGGTTTAATCTGATTCGGGTCTGGTTCACCCGAACCAGTCTAGTTTTTCTCTCTCACTTTGTTCTAATGTTCCTTCCCAAGGTTTATAAATCTCTTCGGGTAACAAGGGATCCATAAATTTTCCTGTTTGCCTTGCTCTATCGGTTCCAATTCATGAACCGACTCGGTTCATAAATCAGTTCAATCTAATTGGATCCGATTTATCTAAACCAGTCTAGTTTTTCTCTTCCAATTTGTCCTAAGGTTCTTTTCTAAGGTTTTATGAACCCTTTGGATCAATCAGGAGTTGTAAATTTCCAAATTGCCCGTTCACAATTGATCGGGTATGTGAACTGGTTCAGTTTTCTTACTTGGTTTGACCGGTTCTTTTCCTGGTTTTCCTTAACTCAAAAGGGCGAGGTTTACTTGGTCATATGAGGGCTAAGGGAGTTTTGGGAGAGCTTGGTTTGGCATGAGGAGGGCTCAAATTGGCTGATTTCAACTCGACAGAAATAGGGCAGCTTCGATTTGCCAAAGCTGCTTCATTGTTCGATCACATAGGCGCTTCTCTAGGGATTCTCGAAACAATTGGAGATTACCGTCGAGTAGCTGACTTCTCCCTGAGTCTAAGGTACCCGACCACACCTTCTTTGGCTTAGAAAAACCCCTATGTCGGAGCTTTGGTTTGAGCTTCATCGAAAAACTGAGTAGTTAAGAGAGAGTGAAGTTTTCAAGTGTGTGGAGGATGAATGGAGAGGGGCTCTTTATATAGGGAGCTCGGGGACTCTCCGACCATCCATTTGGCACCTTAATGACAGTCATTTTTTGCCTAAAACATCCTGATTGGAAACGTCTCCTTTCTTCAGCACTATTTATTTTTCCGACGAGTGAACAGCTCTATCATTTGAAGGAAGAAGACAATACTATTCCGAACCGAACTGGACCGATCCGAACTGAGTTCAACGCTTAAACTGGCCGGTTCAGGCCTGATTCGACCGAGTTTATAAAGATAAAAAATTCTAAATTCATCTAAATCCATTATGTATCCAATGATGACCTCAATTCTCCAAATTGAGTTTTCTAAGACGCCTAGAAAAATGAATATAGCATTTAGTTCAATGATGGTTCAAGCCGAGCCAAACCGATTCGGATTCGGTTCACCTGAACCGGTCTAGTTTTCTTTCCCAAATTGTCCTAAAGTCCCTTTCCAAGGTTTTTATGACTCTTTGGATCACTCGGGAGTTTTAAATTTCCTAATTTGCATGTTCTCTAGTGATCGAAGTTTGTGAACCGGTTCGATTTTCTCACTCGGGTTGACCTGTTCTTTCCCTGTTTTCCTTAACTTTGAGGGTGGGGTTTATAGATTCACTACCGAAGCAAGCATATGCGGAGGTTAGCGTAGGGGAGACCAACCCTACACAAGCAAGCAAGTAAGAAAACTACTCGCACCCTCGTGCACTCAAGCTTTTGAGCCTCTGCTTGCTAGCTCTTAAGTTAGAGTAGTAAGCAAGAAAATGGAGCATGCACTAGCGTGCTCTTTCGAGCCTCTGCTTGCCCTCTTGCTCGCTCTAGCTTTCTCTCCTCCACTTGCTCTCTTGCTCGCTCTGGCTTTCTAACCTCCGCTTGCTGGGGAAGAACAACCGAGAGCAAGCAGAGGCTCTAATAGAATAGAAAGTTGCAACAACAAGCGAGAAAACAAAGAAAGCGTAGACGCTCTCGAGAAAAAGCAGACTCTATATGCACGCACTAGCACGCTGAGGCTTTCTCGCTGTAGCTTGCTCTTTGGCGCACTTCGGCTACTTTCAGACCTCCGCTTGCTCTTTGGTGCGCTTTGGGTCCTTTTGGACCTCCGCTTGCTCGGGAGGAATGACCCTACGCGACAAGAGAGCAAGCAGAGGCTCGAAAGCTAGAGCGAGCACTAGCGCTTCTTACCATTCCCTTGGTCTAATCATCTTAGGGCAGTTGTTTCTCGAGTCTTATTGTCCTTAATGTCCATCTTACTGTCCTTTTAGAGTGTAGTCCTTTCTACTTCCCAGTGTTCCTTAGGGTGTCATTTATTCTCCTTAATGATCTTGTTCTTACGACTTGCTTCATTCCACTATGTTGTTCTAAAACTCCTATTTGGCTTCACTGCTTTTTCCAAAGTGTGTCGTACTTGAAATCACGAGACATCCCATTTGTTGTCAAATGCTCGGTTTGTCTTCCTTGTGGAGGCACTCTGTTCTTTGCTCCCAAATGGCTGGAAATTTCTTCTTAAGGGAGAATTCTCTTTAGCTACCCTTTGTTCTGTTTGTGGTTTATCGAGATCCTATCTTTAGTCCTTTTTCCTTCCTGTCACTATGCTAGGATCTTGAAGAGCTTCCTCCTGGATGTGGTTGAAATTTCGAGCAGGAGTTGTATCTCTTGGGATGGTATCCTTTCGGATTCCCATAGTAGTGGGGGTATTGTTCTAAATCCATGTGGTGTGGGACAGTCCTTCACTTCATGTCCCATTTCCTTTACACCTTGAAATAGGTCGTTTCTTTGCCCAGTTGTTACTCCAAGAGTTCTCCTAGACTCCTTACCTTGACAGTTTTCTTGTCATGCCTTCTTTGCCCAATAATTTCCTTGATTCATTCCTTTATTCAGGATGGAAATCTCCTTGGTCTCTATGATGTCTTGGGTAACATGGGTTTGTTTGGTTACTTTTCTTGGGCAATCTTCCTATAACTGAGGTGCATGGTCATATCAATTTTGAGAGATATAGTTTTTAGGAACTTGGAGTTCTTTATTAGTGAAGAAGTAGTTAAATATGTTGGGGTCTTAGCCCCATTACAAAAAGTGGTTACGAAATAGATGGGGAGCTATAAGGTTTTTGTCATGCGTCCTCATTGGTAAGGCTATAAGCCCTCGATGGTGTTCCTAGCCTTAGGCTTGGCTCCCTTCGTACTCATGATTGTGAACTCAATAGGTCCTGGCACCATCCTCCTAGATACTTCCTACTAACATCTCTTAGTTCTTTGGGACTTCTTGGGTATTTTAGAGTGACCTTCCTACGGGGACAGAGTGTTGGGTGGTGTTGGTAATGCCAGTCCTAGTTTTCTTAGTTCCTCTCATTTGAGCCATCTAAAAATTTTAAAAATTTCTCTTAGTTACTATGTTATATAGTCTTGATAATGTATTTGAGGAAACTAGCTCTGATACCACTCAAGTTGTCACGCCTCGACTCAGTTTGGTCAGATCCCCGTGATCAACCCACCACTTTTCCAGTTTATTAAGAGTTTTCTCTTCTTTTAAACCGTGAGGAGTAAGGCGTCCTTTAAACTTGTACCTTTCCTGGAATAACATAAATCAAAACTACATGAAATTTAAACTTATCATACCTTCCTTACATGTGTGATTAACTTGTCATCTTTGGGTGGGCTTTTCCCTGGGTTACCTGAAATGGGGTATAAGGGAGGGGGTGAGAACGACTAAGTGAATGGGTGTTAAAAATATGACTTTCAGAAAATAGTTTGAATTGGAGTGTGCCAAACTCCTTATTTTCTTTTAAAACATTTCATCCTCAAATCTCAGTTTCATAGCCATTTCTCATCCTTAATCACAACTGGCATGATTATCAACCAACACACACCCTTCATCATGAAGGGAACACACATTCGTAGGGCAGCACGTCCACTGCACCCACTTGTGGTGTCAGAGCAACTTTACCGGCCAACTAGATAGAAGCACGTCCATTCTACCCTGAGAATGAGTGGATGTACGCGACATCTGACCCTCAATCCCATAAAGAAACTCCGTGTCCGTATGTGGACAGAGACCTCATCCCGGCCCCACCCCAGTCTCATGTGCATGAAGCTACATTAAGCTTCCCCGACTGCTAGTACGACAAACTGCCCTTATCTCCACCATGTCATCTAGTAGCCACTAGGACGCATCACTACCCCTCTTGGGCGTCTTGAAGGTCCAATACCTCAGTGCATGCACAAAACAACAGTTTTCTTCATAAACCATTTAATCTTTGGTGCCACTAGTCCAATGGTCCTGACCCTCAACTCGACCTACAACTATTTGTCTCAATTAGTCCATCGACCAATCATGTCGCACTACCGCCAGTCCATCGAGTATGTTGGTCCTGTCTTGGTACCATGGCCAAACATATCATTCATTTAAAGTTTTCATGGCTTAAACTCATGTTTATTTATGAGCTTCTGCTCATGCCAATTGGCCTTGGGCCCACTATACGAGATTTTCAAAATCGGGTATATTAGCCCCCAAGTTCCAAAACTGAGGCCTCTGGCCTATATGAGCATTTCGAGCTCCCATCAAGAATGTCTCCCAAAATGTTTAAGCAGTGGCACACAGTCAGGGAAGAACATTCCGACAAAATATTCTTTTCATCTGTCCATCACACCAACCGGGTTTGAGGACATCTCCGCTTATAATCGATAAGTGAGTTTTCTGCTCCCTTCGAGGAAGTCCATCATACCAACTGAGTATGATCTACTTACAACCGGTAAGTAGTTTTTCCGCGTAATTTCCATATCACTCCATTTAGGTGTGATGTTTAAAATTCCACTTAGTAGTGGGTTTTTATTTCTGAGGTGCTTATCATCTCAACCGATTTTTTGTCTTCACACAAACTTGTCCTTGCTGGTATTCTGGATAACTCGTGTTCCTACATGATATGAACATCCTTGTTCATTATCTCTTGGCCTAATAGCCTTCATTCATCATTAATGGATGAAATACTTAAACTTTTCAATTAATTGTAATTAGGTCCCTAAATTTCTTTCTCTTTAACTTTAGACCTTGATTTATTCAAAATCACAAAAATGGATTCAAGTTTTCCAAATTCCCAATTTGGTCCTTAATATTTCCAAAATTACCATTTTGCCCCCACTTTACAAAAATGGTAAAAGTTACCTCAAAAATTCCAATAAATGGCCAATTGGTCCTCCAACATCTTTTTCATGCCTAATTGACCCTTAATTTTAGGAAATTGCACCTTAGACCCTCGAAATTTTAAAATCCCCAAAATTTCCCCCAATTTCAATCTTCCAACCTGACCAGATTTGATTTTATCAAATTGACTGATCAATCAAAGTTAATTGTTGAAATTGAAGGTGGATTTGAGTTCCTACACTTTCACACAATTCCATTGCACTTTGAATCACACGATTTGACGTCTGAATAAGGTCAAACGGAGCTTCGCTGGAAAACTAAATGTAGAGAGAGAAAGCGTTGAAAGCTTACTATGGGGGGCGCGACGGTCCAAGCTTTCAATCTAGGCAGATAGTTCTTGTCCTGAGGTTCTTCCTAGGATAAAAAATAACCTCAATTCATGTCAAATTGAAGGAGAATTCAGTTAGTAAAGATATGTCAGTTCTCTCTCTAGCTCCAATCGAAATTCATAGAGGGGAGCGAAATTGGCTTACCTTTCCGATCTAATTCACCTGTAGGAGGGTTGTGAAAATGTTGGGAGGGCTTGATTTGGCCTGAGAATGGCTCAAATTAGTCATTTTTAGCTCGGCCGAAATAGTGCAACTTCAGTCCGTCGGAGCTACTTCATTGTTCTATCATGTCGGTGTTTCTTCGACGATCCTCGGAGCAAATAGAGACTAGAATTGTGTAGCTAACTTCTCCCCAAGTCCAAAGAACCCAACCACACCTTCTTTGGCTCAGAAAAATGCCCAAGTCGGAGCTCTAGTTTGAGCTTCACCGGAAAATGGAGCAGTAGGGAGAGAGTAGAGTTTCCAAGTGTGAGAAGTATGAATGAGGAGGGGCTCTTTATATAGAAAGCTCGGGGACTTCTTGGCCGTCCGATTGGAACCTTAATGGCGGTCATTCATTCACTAAAACTCCATGGCCAGAGACTTTTCATCTTCGTCGGCACTGCTCAATATTTCGGCGAGTGAACAATGTTGTCATATGAAGGAAGAAGAAGACACAGTTTCGAACCGGATCGGACTGGTCCGAATCGTGTTCAATGCTTAACCCGGCCAGATCATGCCCGATTAGACTGAGTTTTTCAAAATTTAAAATTTGTAAATTTATATAAATTCAATCTCTATCCAATGGTGGCTTCAATTCTCAAATTTGAATTTTCTAAACCACCTAGAAAAATGAATTTATCACTCATTTCAATAGTGGATCAAATCGGTTCATACCGGTTTGAATCTAGTTCACCTGACCCGGCCAGATATGGTTTTCTTTTCCAAATAATCCTAAAGTCCCTTTTCAAGGTTTTTATGACCCTCTGGGTCATTAAGGAGTTGTAAATTTCCCAATTTGCCTGTACTCTTTTGATCGAGTTTGTGAACCGATTCGGTTTCTCTCACTCGGTTTGACCGGTTCTTTCCCAAGTTTTCCTTAGCTCCAAAGAGTGGGGTTTACATTCTCGATTTACTCAAAATTGTGTAAGAGGCTCAAGTTTTCCAAATTTCAAATTTGGTCCCCAATTTTTCAAAAATTATAATTTTGCCCCAAATATTTCAAAAATTGACCAATTGGTCCATCATCATCTTTCTCATTGCCAATGGGCCTTCAATTTTGAGAAATTGCATGAAGGACCCTAAATTTTTTTAAATCCCCAATTTTCCCCAAAAGTTTCCCCCAATTTCTCACTTTCAAACTGGATGAATTTGATTTCTTCAAATTAGTCATTCAATCGGGGTTAATTGCTCCAATTGATGGTATGGATCAGTTCTTAAATTTTCATACGATTCCATTGAGATTTGAATTGCAGCATTTGGGTCCAAAATGAGCTCAAATGGAGCTTCGTCGGAAAATAGATTGTAGAGAGAGAAAGCTTTGAAAGCTTACCGTCACAAGGGCAGCGGTTCGAGATTTCGATCTGGGGAGATAGCTCTCATCCTTAGGTTCATTCTAGGATTAAGAATTGCTATAATCAAAGTCTAAATGAGGGCTAATTTAGTAAGTAAAATTTGACACTTTCTCTCTCTAACACTAATATGCAATGACGGAGGAGGGTCGAATTGGCTTACCTTTTAGCTCTGTTGAGTCCGTGTGAGGGTCATGGGGGTGTCACGGAGGCTTGGTTTGGCTGAAGGTGGTCTGAATTCGGCTGAATTTAGCTCGGCCAAAACAGGGCATGTCACGCCCTATAAAACCTGCCCTTTTGAGCTAAGGAAAACCGGGAAGAGAACCGATCAAACCAAGTGATAAAATCAAACTGGTTCACAAACCCGATAAATTGTGAAAGAGAAATTTAGGAATTTACAACTCCCAGGTGATCCAAAGGGTTCAAAATATTAGGGAAAAGAACTTTAGGATGAATTGGAAGAGGAAAAGTAGACTGGTTTGGATGAACAGGGTCCAACAGGATTGAACCAGTTTATGAACCGAGTCAGTTTATGAACAAAGTCAGTTTATGAACCAGAACCGATAGAGATCGGGCAAAAACAAAGGTATTCAACTCCATTATACTCCAAAGAAATTCATAAACCTTCGGAAGGAACCTTAGAACAAAGTGGGAGAGAAAAACTAGACCAGTTCAGGTGAACTGGACCCAAACCGGATTGAACTAGTTTAAGGATTGAGTGGGTTTATGAACCAAAATCGATAAAGAGATGGTAAACCAGGAATTTTATGGACCCTAAGTGACCTAAGGAGTCACAAAAGACATGGAAATGGACTTGTGAAGGAATTGGGGATGAAAACCAAACTGGTTCACGTGAACCGGATCTGAACCGCTTTGGACCGGCTTGAACCACAATTGAACTGAATTTTAAATTCATTTTTCTAGGTGGTTTAAATAATTCAAATTGGAGATTTGGGCCACCATTGGATAGAGAATGAATTTAGAAATTTTTAGATTTGAAAAACTCGATCGAATGGGGGGGGTGAACCGGCATGTTTAAACATTGAACCCGGTCCAAACCAGTCTAGTCCGGTTCAGAACAGTGTCATCTTCCTCCTTAGGATGACAGTACTGTTCACTCGCCAGGAAACTAAAGAAATGCCAGCGAAGAAGAAACGCTTCTGTTTGGGGCGTTTCAGGTCTTCAATGTCAGTTACAATGGTGCCAAATGGACCGCCAACGAGTCTCCAAGCTCCCAATATAAAGAGCCCCTCTCCATTAATCCTTTACACACCTGAAAACTCCATTCTCTCTCAATTGCTCCATTTTCCATTGAAGCTCAAACCAGAGCTCCGACATGGGTTCTTTTCTAAGCCAAACAAGGTGAGTTTGGGCTCTTTAGAACAGGGGAGAAGTCAGCTACACGTTTGTAGTCTCCGTTCACTCCGAGGGTCGCCGGCGAGACTCCGGTGGACCAAAGCTGCCTTATTTCGGCCGAGTTGAAATTGGCAATTTCTAGCCTTACTCGGGCCAAACCAAGCCTTCCCAATACTTCCTCAGCCCTCCCACGATCGAATTAGGAATAAAAGGTAAGCCAATTCAACTCCCCTCTGCAATTTTCGACCGGTGCTAGAGAGAGAACCGACATAATTTCAATGATGAAATTCTAACTCAATTTGGCATCAATTGATGCGATTCTTGATTCTAGGATGAACCTCAGGATGAGAGCTATCTTCCCAGATTGAAAGCTCGGACCGTCGTAACTTCACCGGTGAGTAATCGAAGCTTTATCTCTCTACAGTCCATTTTCCGACGAAGCTCCATTTAAGCTCGTTTCGACGTCAAAACTTGCGATTCAAAGTACTATTGAATCATAAGAAGATGGAGGAACTCAATTTTAACTTTAATTTCAACAATTAGAGGTGTTTGATCGGTCAATTTGATAAAATCAAATTCGGCTGTGCTAAGGAGTTGAAATTGGGGGGGAGGGGGGGAATTGGGGAAAATTGGGGATTTTCGAAATTTAAAGGACCAAAATACAATTTTATGAAATTGAGGGTCAATTGGGCATGAAAATAATGTTGTAGGACCAATTGAGGAATTTTTGAATTTTTGGGGCAAAACTTACCATTTTTGTAAAGGAAGGGCAAAAAGGTAATTTTGGAAAAGTTGGGGGACCAAATTGGAATTTTGGGAAATTAAACTCCTTTGTACGAAATTAAATAATTTGAGGTCCTAAGATAAATTTTAAAAGTTTTGAAACTCAAATTTAGGAAAAACCTGGTAATAGGGACTTAGAGTTAAAGAAAAATAACTTTAGGGACCTAATTACAAATATATGCAAAGTTGGATTTTCTCATTCATTTGGAACAAATGAGAGCTATTAGGCCAAAGAATAATGAACAATTATGTTCATTTCGTGTAGTAGAACGAGACATTGGGAACACCAGTTGAGGTCCAGCTTGCTAAGGACGGAACCCGACTAAATGGAATTTCACTGCACTATCGGGTGAGTGGGATTATATATTATACCCGGTTGGGAATGATAAGTGCCTCGGTATAAAAACCCACTACTTAGTGGAATTTTAATCATCACCACTTAGAGAAAGTGATGTGAAAATTATGCGGAAAAAAAAACTACTTACCGGTTGTAAATAGATCATACCCGGTTGGTATGATGAGACTTCCTCGAAGGAAGTTGAAAACCCGTTCATCGGTTATGAACGGAGATGTCCTTATAACGGTTAGTATAATGTACAGTGAAAAACTATTTTGTCGGAAGTGTTCTCCCCTAACTATATGCCAATGCTTATACTATTTGGGAGACCTTCTTGAAGGGAGCTCGAATAGCTCTTATAGGTCAGGGGCCTCGGTTTTGGAACTTGGGGGCTAAATGCCCGATTTTGAAAATCTCGTATAGTGGGCCCAAGGCTAGTTGGCACGAGCAGGAGCTCGTAAATGAACATGATATATGTGCCATAAAACTTAATAAGTGAATTGTTTGGTCATGGTACCAAGATAGGATCGACATGCTCATTCAACTAGTGACAGTGAAACATGACAAGTCGACGGACTAGTTAAGACAAACAACTATAGGTTGAGTTGAGAGTCGGGGCTGTTGGATTAGTGGCACCAAAGATTACATGGCAATATGAGAAAATATTGTTTGTGCATGCACTATGAGTACGGGATCATCAAGATGCCCATGAGGGGTAGCAATGTGTCCTAAGGGCCATGGACGACTCGGTGAGTATAAGGGCTGACTGTCGCTGCAAGTGTCTGTGCGAAATTTGGAGTAGCTCCAAGCGTAAGAGACTGGGGTGGGGACAGGATGAGGTCTCTGTCCTCATATGGACACGAACAAGCGATTTTAGGATTGAGGGTCAGATGTCGCGTACATCCACTCATTCCCAGGGTAGAAGTGATCGTGCTTTTATCCGGGTGGCCGGTAAAGTCGCTCCGAAGCCACTAGTGGGTTCAGTAGTCATACTGACCTGCGAATTTGTGTAACCTTCATGATGAAGGATGTGTGATGGGTGATGACGCATCGTGGTAACTAAGAAATGATGGAAAAACCCAAAAATTTAAATGAAGAGATTTTTGAAAAGAAAGGAGTCTGGCACACTCCATATAAATATTTTTCTTAAAAATTAAAAGTAGACCTTTGAAAACCCATTCACTAAGTAGTCCTACTCACCCCCTCCCTTATATCCCTTTCAGGAAATCCTGGAAAGCCTACCCCCTTAAAGATCATCAACTAAGATGCCTATAAGATAGGTATGTAAAGTTTAAAATTTTATGCAGTTTTGATTATACTATTCTAGGAAATGGTGCAGGTTTAAAGGACATCTTACTCTTTACAGTTTATAATAAGGGGAAACCCTTTAATAAACCAGGAGAGTGGCGGGTTGATCATGAGGATACGACAAAATCGGGTTGGGGCATGACAACTAGAGTGGTATCAGAGCCGGTTTCCTTGAATACATAATTAAGACTAGAAAATATAGTAACTGATAGGATTTATCTTAAAATTTTCAAATGGCTCCCAGGAGAGGAACCAAGAAGATTAGGAATGACTCTGCTCAGTACCCTGTCCTCGTGGGAGGACAACCCTAGAAGCTTCCCAAGTGCTTGAGACCTCGCAGGAATCTTGAAAGACCAAATGGGGAATTATCTCGAAGAATGGTGCTAGGATCTATCGATGGCACAACTCTAAGTATGGAGGAGGATGTTTATCAAGAATTCCATAGCTCCTTAGTTATTTTGCGACCATTTCCTGTGATAGGGCTGAAAGCCTAATCTTTTGTATCCCCCTGTTAATAAAATACTCAAATTCTCAAAACTCTATCTCATGATGATGCAATCTTGTTGGGAATATGGCCTAAGGAAAATAAAGCAAACCCAAACTATTCCGGAAACTAAGGAAAAGTCACATCCCGATTATGGAAGATGAATCAGGGAATTAAGAAACCCAGGAAGACTCTTACCATGACCCTTTAGCAAAGGAGATTCAGTAAGAAAACTATCAAAGTGATCAAACTCAAGAACGGTAGAGCACCAAACCAATAGTAACCCTGGAAATGCCCTACTCGAAGGAAAGAAGGGATAACAATCCATGTAAGGGAATAACCTATTACAAGTATGAACGATGGAGACATTACCTGAAGAAGTGCCCAACCCTACTAAGGACAAGTACCAAGATAAACTATTATAGGTGTAAGGAAAGAAGGGGTGTTTCACACCTCATAAATTTAAGGCAATAACTCCTCAAAGGCCATGAAGGACTGGAGATCGAAACTATGGAGCTAGCTAAGTAAGCGGTTCACCAAGAGGTCAAGAAATGACGAGGTGAATGCAAAATTTAAATTTCTTCTTAAGAAGGTCAAACCGAGAAAGATACCTCAAGAGTAGAGATAAGGTACATGGGAAGTATATCCAGAACCCTCTCATAAGGGGCAAACACAAAGAAATGTCCTCTGGAAACTCTAGGGAATGACAATAGTGAGAGAGAAGAAGAGAAGGAATACGTTGTGAAAGGGAACTCTGGAGGGATATATACATCCAAGTACCTTGAAGGAATCATTGGTTGATGGATGGACATAACGTGGAGTGCAAGGAACCAACCCTTCATTATAAACTACTTGAAGGGAGGATGTATCGGAGGCCAAGACTGACCTTCTTTGTAAAAGTGATAGAAATTTTGGTACAACTTCCTTTGGAAAATATAGACAAGTTAAAATTCGAAACAACATAATATAAGTAAGCAAACCATGACAATGAGATGGTTAAAGAGAATGAATAACACACTAAGGAGGATCGAGAAATAGTAAGGAATACACCCTTAAAAGGGCACTGGAAGGATCATTAAGGACAAGGAGATTAGAAAGACAACTGCTTCAAGAAAACTAAACAAGGTGAAAAGTAGGGGCGAGACAGGTAACGAACTACTCTCATGAGGGTCATAGAGTAAACTACAGCAAAGAAGAAAGAAGTGGAAAGGCCAAATAGTGGAGAAAAGAAGGATGAAAGAAATCCTTAAAAGAACTAATGACCAAATTAACGATAGAATTCAAGCCAAGAAGGGAGTAGGTAAGCCTTTCACATGATAGTCAGGATATCTTGAAACAAGGAAAATTTTAAACTCTCCCTAAAAGAAATGGACGTGTATTGTGGTACGAGTAAGGATGAGGATAGGGAACCAAAGATATACCTGCAGAATTTCAAGAGAAAGGATAAACAAAAGAGGATGACAATCAAAGGATGCCATGTAAAGGCAGATATTCCGCAGAACCAGGAAAAAGGGGATAGTCCTACCGAGGAAGAAAATCTTGGAAAGAAGTATGCATCCCAACTAAGAGATAATGGAACCAAGAGAAAGGGACAAAGAGATAAACTTGCAAATGAAGCGCAAGCCAATGTGAAGGAACCAAGAAAGCATGCTTGAGTGATCCAAGGAAATAGTTTAAAAGGAAGAATGAAGGAAAATCCTTAAAAAGAAATAAATTGCTAGAACTGGGACTATAAAGTCTTGAGATGGTTAAATGAACCTCTCAAAGGGTAATTAAGGGATTTTGAAACTAGGTGGATGCAAGCTCTAGACATGTGCTGAGATACGAGTGAGAATGAGAATGAAGTACGAAAAACGTATCCATAGGATCTCAAGAGTAAAGGTAAGCATACAAGAATAACATCAAGGGGCATCATTTAAAGCTAGGTGTCTTCAAGGATGTATGGAAAAGAAATTATGGGAGAAAAGGGTAAGAATCCTCCCAAATAAGAAATCCTAAGAAAGGATACATGATGTAATAAAGAATAAATGGAACCTGGTGGCGAGAAGTGAGGAGAAAAATCCACAAATAAAATGCATGCTAAGGTGAAAGAAACCCAAGGAAACATATTAAAAGATGTTGTGGCAAGTAAGAATGAGTGGACTTTCCATAATAAGGTAAGGAAGGAAAGAACGTCTAAGAAACGTTGGGAAAGTGAGCCCTCCAAATAAGATATGGTTATGGAGGAATAACCGCGATTGATAAGACAGTCTATAGTCCACACACGTATAATAAAGCCTAAAGATTAGACGGTTGAGCATAATATGAAGGATCCAAAATAAGATTAATAAACTACTCAAATAAGGAATAAAGGATGGAATGAGAAAAATTTAAGACAATGGAGGACAAAAAGGGGGTAAATGCCCCAATATGGAAAGGATGTAAGGAGATGAAGAAAGGAAACCTTCAAGAAATGGTAAGAAGGTTGAATATGTATCTCCTAAGATGAAAGTCTCTACCTTGAAGGAATTAGTAGAGATGAAACCATAAAAAGGCGAAACTCCCCAAACCAAGTAAATGACATGTAGATCGAAAGGAATCAACTCGGTATAAAGAATTGTGAAATAGTTATGAACAAATAAAAGGGGATTAAGGCCAAAGGAAAACCCTTGAGTAAAGGATATCATTGGGAATGATGATGGACCTAAGAAAGGACGAAACCCAGCATGTCGGTAAAACATCTAGAAATTTAATTGATTGGAACCGGAAATACTCAATAAGGAAGTCGAAAAGGAATGAATGGGTAAGGAGAACCGATACAATTGTGTAAATTGAGTTAATAATGGTAAAGGTAGTCGAGGAATACTACCAGAGGAAAAGAGGGATGAAGTTATGCAATCCCTTAGAGGTTGAAAAATAAGGAATAACCCTAAAGGAAGTGTTTTAGAGATCTAATGGATATAGAGATAAGATCTAGAAAATGTCATGCTGTAAGGGACAAGAAAACCCAATGATCCCGATGAAAACATGACTCAAAATAAGGAAGAGTCGGTTTATAAGCATGACAAAGTCAAACATAATTTAGACCGATTTGAAATGATTAATGAATGAAGGAAGAGTCGAAATGGGATGAAAAGGTGATGATAAAGAAATCCGTGGAAATAAGTACGAAATGCTCTATAGGACGACGATCTAAGGGTTTCAATGACCAAGCGGTTAACTAAACACGAAAATGGTTAGTTATCATGGAATTTCCAATCTTAAGTACAGAACCTCAAGGGGAAGAATGTTGCTCTAAGCAAAGAGAGAGATAAAATCTAAGAACATACCCTGAAGTAAGGTATGTCTAGTTATGACAAACTCCATGGAGGGAGTAAATAATATAAAAGAAAAAGGAATTCCTTAAGTGAAGGTTGTAAAAGGGGCTAATTGAAAGGATGAGAGAAAAGTTTACATCTTAAGAAAACACCAAAGGCGCATCAAAGGAAACGATTTCTCATGCAAGGTTGCTAACTAAATTTTGGGGACAAAACTCCAAAAAGGAGGGGAGAGTTGTAAACCCCACCCTTTTGAGCTAAGGAAAACTGGGAAGAGAACCGGTCAAACCAAGTGAGAAAATCGAACCGGTTCACAAACCCGATAAATTGTGAATGGGAAATTTAGGAATTTACAACTCCCAGGTGATCCAAAGGGTTCAAAATATTAGGGAAAAGAACTTTAGGACGAATTGGAAGAGGAAAAGTAGAGTGGTTTGGATGGACAGGGTCCAATAGGATTGAACCGGTTTATGAATTGAGTCGGTTCATGAACCGGAACCGATAGAGATCGGGCAAAAATAAAGGAATTCAACTCCATTGTACTCCAAAGAAATTCATAAACCTTCGAAAGGAACCTTAGAACAAAGTGGGAGAGAAAAACCAGACCGTTTCGAGTGAACCGGACCCGAACCGGTTTAAGGACCGAGTCAATTTATGAACCGGAAAAACAGATGGTAAACCATGAATTTTATGAACCCTAAGTGACCCAAGTACTCACAAAAGACATGAAAATGGACTTGTGAAGGAATTGGGGATGAAAACCAAACCAGTTCAGGTGAACCGAATCTGAACCGTTTCGGACCGGTTTGAACCACTATTGAACCAAATCATAAATTCATTTTTCTAGGTGGCTTAAATAATTCAAATTGGAGAATTGAGGCCTCCATTGGATAGAGAATGAATTTAGATGAATTTAAAAATTTTTAGATTTGAAAAACTCAATTGAATGGGGGTTGAACCGGCCAATTTAAACTTTGAACCCAGTTCGAACTGGTATGGTCCAGTTCGGAACAATGTCATCTTCTTCCTCAGGATGACAGCACTGTTCACTCGCCAAGAAACTGAAGAAACACCAGCGAAGAAGAAACGCTTCTGTTCGAGGCGTTTCAGGTCTTCAATGTTAGTCACAACGGTGCCAAATGGACGGCTAACGGGTCTCCAAGCTCCCTATATAAAGAGCCCCTCTCCATTCATCCTCTACACACTTGAAAACTCCATTCTCTCTCAACTGCTCCATTTTTCAACGAAGCTTGAACCAGAGCTTCGACATGGGGTCTTTTCTGAGCCAAACAAGGTGAGGTCATGTTCTTTAGAACCCGGGAGAAGTCAGTTACACGTCTGTAGTCTCCGTTCACTCCGAGGATCGCCGGCGAGATGCCAGCGTGATAAAATAGTAAAGCAGCTCCGATGGACCGAAGCTGCCCTCTTTCGGCCGAGTTGAAATCAGCCATTTTGAGCCCTCCTCGGGCAAAACTAAGCCTTCCCAATACTTCCTTAGCCCTCCCATTGTCAAATTAGGATTTAAATGTAAGCCAATTCGGCTCCCCTCTACAATTTTCGGCTGATGCTAGAGAGAGAACCGAAAGAATTTCAATGATGAAATTCTAACTCAATTCGGTATCAATTGATGCGATTCTTGATTCTAGGATAAACCTCAGGATGAGAGCTATCTGCCCATATCGAAAGCTCGGACCGTCGTGCCCTTACCAGTGAGTAATCGAAGCCTTCTCTCTATAGTTCATTTTTCGATGAAGCTCCATTTGAGCTCGTTCCAACGTCAAAACTTGCGATTCAAAGTGCTATTGAATTGTAAGAAGATGGAGGAACTCAATTTTAACTTCAATTTTAACTTCAATTTCAACAATTAGAGGTGTTTGATTGGTCAATTTGATGAAATCAAATTCAGTTGTGCTAAAATAATGTTGGGGGGGGGGATGGGAGGGGGAATTGGGGATTTTCGAAATTCAAAGGACCAAAATACAATTTTATGAAATTGAGGGTCAATTGGGCATGAAAATAATGTTGTAGGACCAATTGAGGAATTTTTGAATTTTTGGGGCAAAACTTACCATATTTGTAAAGGAAGGGCAAAAAGGTAATTTTGGAAAAGTTGGGGGACCAAATTGGAATTTTGGGAAATTAAACTCCTTTGTACGAAATTAAATAATTTGAGGTCCTAAGATAAATTTTAAAAGTTTCGAGACTCAAATTTAGGAAAAACCTGGTAATAGGGACTTAGAGTTAAAGAAAAATAACTTTAGGGACCTAATTACAAATATATGCAAAGTTGGGTTTTCTCATTCATTTGTAACAAATGAGGGCTATTAGGCCAAAGAATAATGAACAATTATGTTCATTTCATGTAGGAGAACGAGACATTGGGAACACCAGTTGAGGTCCAGCTTGCTAAGGACGGAACCCGACTAAATGGAATTTCACTGCACTATCGGGTGAGTGGGATTATATATTACACCCGGTTGGGAATGATAAGTGCCTCGGTATAAAAACCCACTACTTAGTGGTATTTTAATCATCACCACTTAGAGAAAGTGATGTGAAAATTATGCGGAAAAAAAAACTACTTACCGGTTGTAAATAGATCATACCCGGTTGGTATGATGAGACTTCCTCGAAGGAAGTTGAAAACCCGTTCATCGGTTATGAACGGAGATGTCCTTATAACGGTTAGTATAATGTACAGTGAAAAACTATTTTGTCGGAAGTGTTCTCCCCTGACTATATGCCAATGCTTATACTATTTGGGAGACCTTCTTGAAGGGAGCTCGAATAGCTCTTATAGGTCGGGGGCCTCGGTTTTGGAACTTGGGGGCTAAATGCCCGATTTTGAAAATCTTGTATAGTAGGCCCAAGGCCAGTTCACACGAGCAGGAGCACGTAAATGAACATGATATATGTGCCATAAAACTTAATAAGTGAATTGTTTGGCCATGGTACCAAGATAGGACCAACATGCTCATTCAACTAGCAGCAGCGCGACATGACAGGTCAACGGACTAGTCAAGACAAACAACTGCGGGTTGAGTTGAGAGTCGAGGCCGCTGGACCAGTGGCACCAAAGATTACATGGCAATATGAGAAATCATTGTTTGTGCATGGACTATGAGTATGGGATCATCAAGACACCCATGAGGGGTAGCGATGTGTCCTAAGGGCCCTGGACGACCGAGTGAGTATAAGGGCATATCGTCGCTCCAGATGTCTGTGTGAAATTTGGAGTAGCACCAAGCACATGAAACCGGGGTGGGGATAGGATGAGGTCTCTATCCTCATATGGACACGAAGAAGCGATTTCGGGATTAAGGGTCGGATGTTGCGTACATCCACTCATTCCCAGGGTAGAAGTGGTCGTGCTTCTATCCGGGTGGCCGGTAAAGTCACTTCGAAGCCACTAGTGGTTTCAGTAGTCATACTGACCTGCGAATGTGTGTAACCTTCATAATGATGGATGTGTGTTGGGTGATGACACATCGTGCTAACTAAGAAATGTTGGAAAACCCCAGATTTTTAAATGAAGAGATTTTTGAAAAGAAAGGAGTCTAGCACACTCCATATAAATGTTTTTCTTAAAAATTAAAAGTAGACCTTTGAAAACCCATTCACTGAGTAGTCATACTCACCCCCTCCCTTATATCTCTTTTAGGAAATCCTGGAAAGCTTACCCTTAAAGACCATCAACTAAGATACTTGTAAGATAGGTATGTAAAGTTTAAAATTTCATGCAATTTTGATTATGCTATTCCGGGAAATGGTGCAGGTTTAAAGGACGCCTTACTCTTTACAGTTTATAATAAGGGGAAACCCTTTAATAAACCGAGAGAGTGGCGGGTTGATCACGGGGATCATCCCGCCACTCTCTCGGTTTATTAAGTGTTTCCCGTTCTTTTAAACTATGAAGAGTAACACGTCCTTTAATCTTGTGCCTTTCCAAGAATAACATTAATCAAAACTACATGAAATTTAAACTTTCCATACTTGTCTTGCAGGTGTAGTTAACTGGAAGTCCTTCGGTAGGTTTTTCCCTCAGTTACCTGAAAGGGGTATAAGAGAGGGGGTGAGTTCGACAACTTAGTGAATGAGTATTTAAAGTTTGACTTTTAGAGAAAATATTTAAATTGGAGTGTGCCAAACTCCTTATTTTCTTTTAAAATAATTTGTCCTCAAAATTTCATTTTTTATAGCCATTTCTCAATCCTCAATCATAACTGGTATATTTATCAACCAACACACGCCCTTCATCATGAAGTGTACACACATTCACAAGCCAGCACGTCCAGTGCACCCACTTGTGGCATCGGAACGACTTCACCGGCCACCTATATAGAAGTACGTCCACTTCTACCCTAAGAATGAGTGGATGTAAGCGACATCCAACCCTCAATCTCATAACAAAACTCTGTGTCCGTATGAGGACAGAGACCATATCCCGGTCTATTGCACATGAAACTCAAACATAGAAGCTTTAGGAAGCCCCAAACATAGTAGCTCTGTGGAGTCCAAACATAGAAACTCCGTGGAGTACAAACACAAAACTCCATGATTAATTGGTATGATGAGAAACACAAACCCAGTAGCTTCTCTTTCCCTTATCGCCACCATGTCATCCAGTAGCCCTTAGGACACATCACTACCCCTCTTGGGCATCTTAATTGTCCTGAACCTCAAGTCCATGCACAAACAAAGTTTTCCTCAAAAGCCATTTAATCTTTGGTGCCACAGGTCCAACGGCTCCGACCCTCAACTCGACATGCAGCTGTTTATCTAGACTGGTCCATCGACCTGTCATGTCGCACTGCCGCTAGTTCATCAAGTATGTCGGTCCTATCTTGGTACCATGGCCAATCAATTCATTCATTTAAGTTTTATGGCTTAAATTCATGTTTGTTTATGTTCTCCTGCTCATGCCAACTAGCCTAGAGCCCACTGTTCGAGATTTTCAAAATCAGGCATATTAGCCCCCAAGTTCCAAAACTGTGGCCTCCAGCTTATTTATGCTATTCGAGCTCCCGTTAAGGTCACCCAAAAATTATAAATGTGGCACACAGTTAGGGGAGAGCACTTCCGACAAAAATAATCATTTAATTGTCCATCACACCAACCGGGTATGAGGACATCTCCACTTATAATCGACAAGCGGGTTTTCTACTTCCTTCTAAGAAGTTCATCATACCGACCAGGTATGATCTACTTACAACCGATAAGTAGTTTTCCGCATAATATCCACATCACTCCTCTCAGGTGTGATGGTTAAAATATCACTTAGTAGTGGATTTTCATTTCTGAGATGCTTATCATCCCAACCAGGTATGATATTAAATATCTCATTCATCCGATCATGTAGTGAATTCCTCTTATTTGGCTCTTTGTCTCCACACGAGCTTGTACTTGCTGGCATTCTTGGTACTTCATGTTCCTACATGATATGAACATCCTTCTTCATTATCCTTTGGCCTATTAGCCTTCATTCACCATGAATGAATAAAATATTCAAAATGTTTGATTTATTGCAATTAGGTCCCTAAAGTTCTTTTCATTTAACTTTTGGTCCCTAATGTCAATTTTTCCCCCAAATTGAGTCTCGAAACCTCAAATTTCTCTGTAGATCCTCAATTTATTCAAAATCACAAAAAGGGGTTCTAGTTTCCCAAATTTCCAATTTGGTCCCCAACTTTTCCAAAATTACCATTTTGCCCCTACTTTACAAAAATGTTAAGTTTTGCCCCAAAAATTCTAAAATTTGCCCAATTGGTTCTCCAACATCTTTATCCTACCCAATGGGTCCTCAATTTTATGAAATTGCACTTTAGTCCTGTGAATTTTCTAAATCCCAAAAATTTCCCCCAATTTCAACCTTCTAACTCAGCTGAATTTGATTTCATCAAATTGACCTATCAAATGAGTTTAATTGTTGAAATTGAAGTTAGATTGGAGTTCCTACACCTTCATACAATTTAATTACACTTTGAATCGCACGATTTGATGTCAGAATGAGCTCAAACAGAGCTTCGCCGGAAAACTGGACTTAGAGAGAGAAAGCTTCGAAAGCTTACCGTCGAAGGGCGTGATGGTCCGAGCTTTCAATCTGGGTAGATAACTGTTGTCCTGAGGTTTCTCCTAGGATTAAGAATTGCATCAATTGATGCTAAATTGAGTGAGAATTTAGTCATTGAAGTTCTGTCGGTTCTCTCTCTAGCACCGATCGAAATTTATAGAGCAGAGTCAAATTGGCTTACCTTTCAGTTCTAATTCAGCTGTAGGAGGACTGTAGAGGTGTTGGGAAGGCTTGGTTTAGCTTGAGAAGCGCTCGAATTGGCCAATTTAAGCTCAGCCAAAACAGGACAGCTTCGGTCTGCTGAAGCTACTTCATTGTTCTATCACGCCGGCGTTTCTCAGAGCAAATGGAGACTACAGGCGTGTACATGACTTCTTCCTGGATCCAAAGAACCTGACCTTGCCTTATTTAGCTTAGAAAAATGCCCAAGTTGGAGCTTTGATTCGAGCTTCACCGAAAAATGGAGCAATTGAGAGAGAATGGAGTTTTTAGGCGTGAGAAGGATGAATGAGTAAGGGCTCTTTATATAGGAAGCTCAGGGACTTCTTGGTCATCCCATTGGTGCCTTAATGGCAGTCATTCATTGTTTGAAACTCCCTGGCCAGAGACTTTTCATCTTTGTCAATGCTACTCGATTTTTCGGTGAGTGAACAATGTTGTCATCTGAAGGAAGAAGACGACAATGTTTCGAACCGGACTGGACCAGTCCAAACCGGGTTCAAAGCTTAAATCGGCCGGTTCAGGCCTGATTCGACCGAGTTTTTCAAAATTAAAAATTTCTAAATTCATTATCTATCCAACGGTGGCCTCAAATGTCAAATTTGAATTTTCTAAGCCACTTACATAAATGAATTTAGCATCTAGTTCAATAGTGGTTCAAACCGGTTCAATTTGGTTCAGATCCGATTCACCTAAACTGGTTTTATTTTCATCACCAATTCATCCTAAAGTCCTTTTCCATGATTTTGTGATTCTTTAGGTCACTCGGGATCCATAAATTTCCCAGTTTGCCCTCTTTCTATTGGTTCTGGTTCATAAACCAACTCGGTTCATAAACTTGTTCAATTCGGCTTGGATCCGGTTCACCTGAACCGGTCTGATTTTTCTCTTCCAATTTGTTCTAAGGTTCTTTTCCAAGATTTTATTAACCCTTTGGGTCACTCAAGAGTTGTAAATTTCCCAAATTGCGAGTTCTCTTGATGATCGGGTTTGTGAACCGATTCAATTTTTCTCACTCGGGTTGAATGGTTCTTTCCCCAGTTTTCTTGTCTTAAAGGGGCGGTACTTACAACTCTCCCCTTCTTTTAGGAGTTTTGTCCCAAAAACTAAATCAACATCATTTGCATCGGGAATAATTTCCCTTAATGTTAACTCGGGATTTGTTTGACATGCCAACACTTTGGTTGTTCTTTCACTTAGCCCCTTTGAATCATACACTTAAGGAATGTCTTTTCCTTTCCGTTGTTTACTCACTTCTTGGAGTTTATCATATCTATGCATGTCTTACCCACCAGTCCAAAGGGATATCCTTAGGTTCACTTCCTCCTCTACTTAGGGCAGGATTCTTCCTTTTGAGGGGTCTTGCTCAAAATTTTAAGATTGAGAATTCCAAGTTGTCCAATCATTCCTTTGAGTTTAACTTACTTCCTTGGATCATCCTAGCATGCCTCCCTTAATTCTTTCACCTCAGCATGCACTTCCTTTGCGAACTTATCTCCTTATCCCTTGTCACTTGGTTTCACTACCTCTTAGTTGGGATATGTATGATTCCCCAGGGTTTCCTTCCTTGGTAGTATTCTTCCCCTTTTCTTTCAGAATTCTATGTATCCTTGAGTGTATCTATCCTCAAAATGACACACTTAGATACCATTCTTTGATAAACAAATATAAATTTATTATGATGATAATGAATTACAGTCTTTAGCTATATTTATTCAAGGGAATTTCAGTAAGTACTAACTGCGGTACTAGGGTCCTTTCATGTTTCCTCTTGGGCGAGGTTGTATACTATGGTTGGGACTCTCGATGTAGTGGCAATGTCTTGCCCTTTGTCTAGAGCCCTTGGGTTTCCTTGAAGTGGTAGGTGGGTACTTCATTGTATATTGCCCTGAAGGGCTAGGTAGTTCTTCGCAAAGAGGCCAAGCTGTCTACATTCGTAGCATATTCGGCATGGTCCTTCATGGTTTTTCTAGCACTTGGAACAATAGGGCTTCTTCTTGGTGGGGCCATATTTGTCTCCCTTTATGTATGATAACCTTCCATTGTCCTAGGGAACCCCATTCTTGTTCTCCATTTCTGTCCACCTGGCTCGTTTTGTCTTCCTCGGATGTCTTGGCCTCCTTCCTCTTTCCTACTGGTCTGTTCTACCCGGTGGCATCTTGTCTATACCAAACGCTCACATTCATGGGCCAAGCTGATGACAACAGCTAAATTCGTGGGGTGTCCTAGTACTCCCATTCAGTCTCGTATGTCCATATTAAGACTGTCCACAAATCGTTGGTAAACATTTGTAGGTCCGGCTAGGTCGGGGGCAAAGGGTCTTAACTTGTTAAACTTGGTTTCATACTCCAAGATAGAGTTAAGCCCTTGTCGAAGTCGGAGGAAGTCTTGTTTCTTCTTGTTGATTAGATGTGGAGCTAGTTATTCCTCCATATATCTTTCCTCAAATTGCTCCCATGTGGGGGTGGTGGCATGCAAGCTTCTGACGTTATCCCATCACCTATTCGCACTAGCTTCTAGGAAAAACTCTGCCAGGATCATCATATCCTCTAGTGAAATCCTGACTATCCCCATGAGTTTCTTGATGCTAGCTAGCCAGTCCATAGCAGCCCTTGCATCCTTTTCTCCTAGGAATGGTTTACATCCTAATTGTCAAAGGGTTTTGAGGTATTTGAGTATGTCCATCGGAGGAGGAATGTTAGCAGGAGGGGATGAGATTGTACTTTCTCAAGCTCAGCTCGAGGGTTGATGTCCACCTTAGGAGTGAGGTTAGGCCATCCAAACACTCGGATGAACCCTTCGTACAATCTTTGATGTTCCGAGCTTAGTCCAGGTGGGGTTGTCTAGGCTCCTCGGAGAGTTTCCATAGGGAGGGTTGGCTGGGCAGTGTCGGAGACTGCGTCTCTAGTTCTCTTGGTTCCTCTCTTGGGAGCCATTTGAAAATTTTAAAATTGTCCCTATTATTTACCATGTTCTCTAGTCTTGATAATGTATTCGAGGAAACAGGCTCTGATACCACTCAAGTTGTCACGCCCTTACCTGATTTAGTTAGATCCCCATGATCAACCCGCCACTCTTCCGGTTTATTAAGGGTTTCCCCTTCTTTTAAATCATGAGGAGTAAGGCGTCCTTTAATCCTGTTCCTTTCCTGGAATAACATTAATCAAAATTGTATGTAATTAACTGGAAATCCTTGGATAAGTTTTTCCCTCGATTACCAAAAAGGTGTATAAGGGAGGAGTGAGTTCAACAACTCAGTGAATGGGTGTTTAAAGTTTGATTTTAGAGAAAATATTTAAATTGGAGTGTGCCAAACTCCTTATTTTCTTTTAAAATAATTTATCCTCAAAATCTCAGTTTTCATAGCCATTTCTCAATCCTCAATCATAACTGGTATGTTTATCAACCAACACATGCCCTTCATCATGAAGGGTACACACATTCACAAGCCAACACGTCCACTGCACCCACTTGTGGCGTTGGAGTGATTTCATTGGCCACCTAGATAGAAGTACATCCACTTCTACCTTGAGAATGAGTTGATGTACGCGACATCCAACCCTCAATCCCGTAACAAAACTCTGTGTCCGTATGAGGACGGAGACCTAATCTCGATCTTGCGCGCATGAAACTCAAACAAAGAAGCTTCAAGAAGCCCCAAACACAGTAACTTCGTGGAGTCCAAACACAGAAACTTTGTGGAGTACAAACACAAAACTCCATGTGTAAACATCGTCCCTTTAACACAAAACTCCATTCTCTCTCAACTACTCTAATTTTCGGTGAAGCTCGAACTAGAGCTTCAATATAGAGTCTTTTCTGAGCCAAAGAAGTCGTGGTCGGGTTCTTTGGATTCGGGGAGAAGTCAACTACACGCCTGTAGTCTCCATTTGCTCTGAGGGTCGCCGGAGAAATGCCGGCATGATAGAACAGTGAAGCAGCTCTGGCAGACCAAAGCTATCCTATTTCGGCTGACCTAAAATTGGTCAATTTAAGCCCTTCTTAAGCTAAACCAAGCCCTTCCAACACCTCCACAATCCTTTTACAGCTGAATTAGAGTTGAAAGGTAAGAAAATTTGCCTCCTCTCTCTAAATTCCGATTGGTGCTAGAGAGAGAACCGACAAAATTTTGATAACTAAATTCTCACTCAATTCGGCATCAATTGATGTAATTCTTGATCCTATGAGTAACCTCAGAACAAGAGCTATCTGCCCAGATTGAAAGCTCAAACCACCGCGCCCTCAACAGTAAGCTTTCGAAGCTTTCTCTCTCTAAGTTCAATTTTCCGATGAAGCTCCGTTTAAGCTCATTCTAGCATCAAATCATGCGATTCGAAGTGCAATTAAATCGTATGAAGGTGTAGAAACTCTAATCTAACTTCAATTTCAATAATTAAACTCATTTGATCGGTTATTTTGATTAAATCAAATTCGGCTGAGTTAGAAGGTTGAAATTGGGGAAAATTTGGGGATTTTGAAAATTCGAGTGACTAAAGTGCAATTTCATAAAATTGAGCGCCAATTGGGCATGATAAAGATGTTGGAGGATCAATTGGGAAAATTTTAGAATTCTTGGGGCAAAACTTACCATTTTGTAAAGTAGGGGCAAAATGGTAATTTTGGAAAAGTTGTGGACCAAATTGGAAATTTGGGAAGCTTGAACCCCTTTATGTGATTTTGAATAAATTGAGGTCCCAAGGTGAATTTTTGAAATTTTGGGTCTCAATTTGAGGGAAAATCTCCATTAGGGACCTAAAGTTAAAGAAAAAGAACTTTAGGGACATAATTGCAATAAATCAAAAAGTTTGAGTATTTCATCCATGCACGATGAATGAAGGCTATTAGGCCAAGGGATAATGAACAAGGATGTTCATATCGTGTAGGAACACGAAGTATCGGGAATGCCAGCAAGAACAAGCTCGCATGAAGACTAAGAAATGGTCGAGAGGAATTCACTACATTAACATGTGAGTGGGATTTTTATACCATACTCGGTTGGGATGATAAGCACCTCGGAAATGAAAATCCACTATTAAGTGGTATTTTAATTATCACACCTCAGAGAAATGATGTGGAAATTACACGAAAAACCTACTTATCGGTTGTAAGTAAATCATACTCGGTTGGTATGATGAGACTTTCTCAAAGGAAGTAGAAAACCCGCCTATCAGTTATAAGTGGAGATGTCTTCATGCCCAGTTGGTGTGATGGACGACTGAAAGATTATTTTGTTGGAAGTGCTTTTCCCTAACTATGTGCCACTGCTTAAAACTTTTGGTAGACCTTCTTGATGGGTGCTCAAATAGCTCATATAGGTCAGAGGCCTCAGTTTGGGAACTGGAGGGCTAATATGCCCAATTTTGAAAATCTTGAACAGTGGGCCCTAGGTTAGTTGGCACGATCAGGAGCTTGTAAACAAACATAATTTTAAGCCATGAAAACTTAAGTGAATGAATTGTTTGGCCATGATACCGAGACAGGATAGACATACTCAATGGACTAGCGGCAATGCGACATGACAGGTCCACAGACCAATCGAGACAAACATCTACAGGTCGAGTTGAGGGTCGGGGTTATTGGACCAGTGGCACCAAAGATTAAATGGCTCTTGAGGAAAACTTTGTTTATGCATGCACTTGAGGTTCAAGACCATTAAGACGCCCAAGAGGAGTAGTGATGCTTCCTAAGGGTTACTAGATGACATGGTGGCGATAAGGGAAAAGAGAAGCTACTGGGTTTGTGTTTCTCATCATACTAGTTAGTCATGGAGTTTTGTGTTTGTACTTCATGGAGTTTCTGTGCTTGTACTCCATGGAGTTTCTGTGTTTGGACTCCACAAAGCTACTATGTTTGGGGCTTCCTGAAGCTTCTGTGTTTAAGTTTCATATGCACGAGACCGGGATATGGTCTCTATCCTCATACATACACAAAGTTTTATTTACAGGATTGAGGATCGGATGTCGCATACATCCACTCATTCTCAGGGTGGAAGTGGACGTGCTTCTAACTAGGTGGTCGATAAAGTCACTCTGATGCCACAAGTGGGTACAGTGGATGGGCCAACCTGCGAATGTGTGTTCCCTTCCTAGGGCGTGTGTTGGTTGATAAACACACCGGTTATGGTTGAGGATTGAGTAATGAATATGAAACTGAGATTTTGAGGATGAGTTATTTTAAAAGAAAATAAGGAGTATGGCACACTCCAATTCAAATATTTTCAATAAAAGTCAAACTTTAAACACCCATTCAATGAGTCGTGGAACTCACTCACCTCCCTTATATCCCTTTTTAGGTAACCAAGGGAAACCTACCCACAAACCTCCGGTTAATCACACCTACAAGACAGGTACGTAAGTTAAAATTTTGTGCAATTTTTATTTATGTATTCCAGGAAAGGTACATGTTTAAAGGACGCCTTACTCCTCATATGTTAAATGAGTGGAAAACCCTTAGTAAATTAGGAGAGTGGCGGGTTGCTCACGGGGATCCGACCAAACCAAGTCGAGGTGTGACACCATGACTAACTGGTATGATGAGAAACACAAACCCAGTAGTTTCTCTTTCTCTTATTGCCACCATGTCGTCCAACAGCCCTTAGGATGCATCACTACCCCTCTTGGGCATCTTAATGGTCTCGAACCTCAAGTTCATGCACAAACAAAGTTTTCCTCAAAAGCCATTTAATATTTGGTGCCACTAGTCCAACGACCCTAACCCTCAACTCGACCTTTAGCTATTTATTTCAACTGGTCCGTCGACCTGTCATGTCGCACTGTCGTCAGTTCATCGAGTATGTCGGTCCTGTCTTGGTACCATGGCCAATCAATTCTTTCATTTAAGTTTTTGGCTTAAAATAATGTTTGTTTACGAGCTCCTACTTGTGCCAACTAGCCTAGGGCCCACTATTCAAGATTTTCAAAATTGGGCATATTAGCCCCCATGTTCCAAAACCGAGGCCTCCGGCCTATTTGAGCTATTCGAGCTCCCATCAAGAAGGTCTCCCAAAAATTTTAAGCAATGGCACACAGTCATGGGAGAACACTTCTGACAAAAATAATTCTTTGATCGTCCATCACACCAACCGCGTATAGGGACATCTCCACTTATAACCGACAAGCGGGTTTTCTATTTCTTTCTAGGAAGTTCATCATACCAATCAGGTACGATCTACTTACAATCGATAATTAGTTTTTCTGCCTAATTTCCACATCACTTCTCTCAGGTGTGATGGTTAAAATACCACTTAGTAGTGGGTTTTCATTTCTGAGATGCTTATCATCCCAACCGAGTATGGTATTAAATATCCTACTCACCCGATCATGCAGTGAATTCCTCTTATTTGGCTCTTTGCCTCCACGCGAGCTTGTACTTGCTGGCGTTCTTAGTACTTCGTGTTACTACACGATATGAACATCCTTCTTCATTATCCTTTGGCCTATTAGCCTTCATTCACCACGAATGAATAAAATATTCAAACTTTTTTATTTATTGCAATTAGGTCCTTAAAGTTCTTTTTCTTTAACATTAGGTCCCTAATACCGATTTTCACCCAAATTAAGTCCTGAAACCTCTAATTTCATCTTAGGCCCTCAATTTATTCAAAATCACAGAAAAGGTTCAAGTTTCCCAAATTTCCAATTTGGTCACCAACTTTTCCAAAATTACCATTTTGCCCCTATGTTACAAAAATGGTAAGTTTTGCCCCAAAAATTCTAAAATTTGTCCAATTGGTCCTCCAACATCTTTATCATGCCCAATTGGCCCTCAATTTTATGAAATTGCACTTTAGTCCCTCGAATTTTTGAAATCCCCAAATTTTCCCCAATTTCAACCATCTAACTCAACCGAATTTGATTTCATCAAATTGACCGATCAAATGAATTTAATTATTGAAATTGAAGTTAGATTAGAGTTTCTACACCTTCATACGATCTAATTGCACTTTGAATCACATGATTTGATGTCAGAATGAGCTCAAATGGAGCTTCATTGGAAAATTGGACTTAGAGAGAGAAAGCTTAGAAAGCTTACCGTCGGGGGCACGGCGGTCCGTGCTTTCAATCTAGGCAGGTAGCTCTTGTCCTGAGGTTCCTCCTAGGATCAAGAATTGCATCAATTGATACCGAATTGAGTGAGAATTTAGTCATCAAAATTTTTTTGGTTCTCTCTCTAGCACCGATCGGAATTTAGAGAGATGAGGCAAATTTGCTTACCTTTCAACTCTAATTCAGCTGTGAAAGGATTGTGGAGGTGTTGGGAGGGCTTGGTTTGGCCTGAGAAAGGCTTAAATTGACTGATTTTAGCTCGGCCAAAATATGACAGCTTCGGTCTGTTGGAACTACTTCACCGTTCTATCATGCCGGTGTTTCTTCGGCAACCCTCGGAGCAAATGGAGACTACAGGCGTGTAGCTGACTTCTCCCCGAATCCAAAGAACTTGACCTCGCCTTATTTGGCTCAGAATCTCTCCAATTCTTATGAGAGTTTTTCAAGCACTTCCAATTTGTCTTATCTACGGGCCTACACCCATGCCCATTGGCCTTGGGCCCACTTGAACGGCATCACTCGGCCTCTGCATGTCTCATGCAACATTAGGACAACCTCCCCAATGTTTCAAGCTTGTTTAATTAGTCAAGGGAGGGCAATTCTGGAAAAATCCTTTTAAATTCAGGGATGCGGAAATCATCAGCCCAACCGGGCGTGATGTTAAACCCACTCACCCGATAAATAAGGCTAGTTTGCCTCAATTAGACTTCCCATCCTAGTCGTGTCTTCTCGCACATGTTTTGGTTCGATGTCCCTGCAGGGTTTGAATATGCTCATGAGAGAAGACCCGACATGAAGGCCATTTAAATTTTTTCAATTTGGTCCCTAGAATCTCCAACTATCCCTCGAGGGTACTTAACTTTTTCAAAATTACCATTGGAACCTTAATTTTTCCAAAATTGCCAATTGGTCCTCAAACTTTTAAAATTTACCAATTGATCTCCAATTTCATCAAATTGGCCAATTGGTCCACAATTGGGAGTTAATTTCATGAAAATCCCCCAATTTCCTTTAAATTACAATTCGGTCTCCAAATTTCCAAAATTCCCAAATTCCCCAAATTTATTATTGCATTTTGACCTCCGAATCTTGGATTCATTAAATTGACTACCAAACTTAGGCAATTGCCCCCTATCATACTGCTAATCATTCCCTCCATCTTCCCCACAATCATCCTAGTTTTTAAATCATCTTAATCGATGTCGATTTGAGCTCAAATAGGGCTTCGTAAAAAAAAAGCTATGGAGAGAGAAATCTTGGTTTACTTACTGGTGAAGGGATGATGGTCAAGGCTCTTGATGTGGGCAGCTAGTGCTCTTCCAAGGGGTTCTTCTAGGATTGACTTGCTGGCCAATTGCCTGCGAGAGCATCGTGAATTGGATGAGAGAAGTTTAGGCGAGTTAGCCTCTGCAACTTCAAAATTCTAATGACATAGGGCGGAATTGGCTTACCTCATAGGTGATGGAGGTCTGGTGTGAGTGGGGGAGTGCTAAGGAAGGTTCGGTTTAGCCAACTGAGGTCGGGGGTGGCCGGGGTGCAACTCAAGGTGTTTGGCTTCTTCTCGGCCGAAGGAGCAAGAGTCATGTTTGCGCTCGCCGAAGCTCAGGCGATGGTCCTTAGACTGAATTGAAGTTGCAGTTGTGTAGATGATTTCTTCCCAGTTCCAATGGCTATGGGAGGAGCTTCGAAGGTTGAGAAAAAGCTCGACACTGGAGCTTTGGTTTAAGCTTCATTGGAAAATGGACATCTGCTTCTTCTCCGATATCTGGTGGGATGGGGAATGCGAGGGGAGGGGTGCTCTTTATATAGGGAGCTCGGTAATTGTCCGAGCTACCAGCCGGTGTAAGACTCGGCCCCCGCCTCACTCGCCGACGACCAGATGAGAGCTTTTCCGAGTTGTCGAAGACTTTCCCTTCCATCCTTATCCCCTTGTCCCTGTGTGCCATCTGAGGAAGACGACACTGTGGCACGCGTGTGAGCTTTGTACGTGTCAGCTTGCCATGTGGCACAACATGATTGGTCGGTTCTACTGACATAGCATCCCTATCAGCACCTTACTTAGCCTTTGACTTGCTGACCAGACACATGATAGCCTCCCATTGGCTGCTCCTTCCCACATGGCTACTAACCAGTCCATGTTAACCATTGATCGTGACACGTGGTGATTTCTGATTGGTTGGTTTAAATGCGTCACATCTCCTTCCTAATGCACAGTGTCAGTGCCACGTGTCAACTTCTGATTAGTCGAGGTCATGTGGCACTGCCACGTGTTGGCCTCTGATTGGTCGATCATCCCAATCGAATGTTGTGTGGCACCTTTGCCATGTGTCGGATCCCCCTTGGCCAGTTTTCGCTGATGGGGCTCGTCCGACCTTGATCGTTGACTGGGACATGTGTCACTCTACCACTAGTTGGTCATCACTGAGGTGGATTTTCCTCCTCTAACTATTGAACAAGGACAAATCACACTCTAATTGGTTAGCGTTGATCAAACGGCTGACTGGCATGCTTCACCACGCGTCGCATGCTTATTGGTCGCTCATGCTGATTGGGCGCTTACCTGGCAGTGGTCCGTTGACCAGTCTAGTCCGACCGGGTCCGGTGACCCGAAATCGTAAATCAGCCGGTTCAGACTCGATTCGACCGGTTTTCTAAAAATTAAAATTTTCTAAATTTATTTTATATATAATGGTGGCTTTAATTTTCCAATTTGATATTTTTAAACCACCTAGAAAAATGAATCTTTGAACCGGTTTTTCACAGTTCAACCTAATTTACTGCGACTCTATCCAGTTCAAGTCCGGTTTATCTTGAATCGGGACGATTTTCACATCTTATCCTTTTCATAGTTATTCTCCATAATTTTTGTTATTTATTAGCTACTTGGAATTTAGAATTCTTCCCGATTTCTTTTTGGAAGTATCTAAGATTTTTCCCAATTTAATTATTTAATCTAAAGGACAGAGTTTACATGATTGCTCTAGGAAATAACTTACTATATATTCCAAGTTTTGATTTTTGTAAAATTGATTATTTTCATAACACATTCTAAGTGGTGAAAAATAGTGCATGAATAGAATAGCTCACCTGTGAGAAATAAGATGATCCCATGGGTTTGGTTTGATTCGAGTTGGTTGATCTAATTTGGATCTACCCAAATTGAGTAAGGCTGTAATTTTTTTAATTTCAAAATCTTATTTATTTACTTATTTAACTATTATATATATATGCCTAACTAATATATCTACTAAATTAAAAAAAACTTTATTTGATGTGTTTATTTAAATGCTCTATACCTATATGAATATTGTATAACATACTTTCCCAGTGAAAATATCTGGGTTCTCCTAAAATTACACTCTTTCACTGAATTCATGAACATCTTTTATGTTAATTGGTTTATTTCATCTCTCTCCAAAAGACGTAACTATTGTAAAAAATATTCATGATAAATTCATGGTGTCGATGGAAAAACCACCATGCACCATGAGTGTTCCAAGGAAATCCCTTCCAGAATATTATTTAGATCAAGTTCTTCCTATACTTTTGTGGTCCCTTTTTCTCTATTTTTTTAATCTTCTTTTTATGTCTCTTGCCATTTTTTCATTCCAATTACTATAAATATTCATATCAATTTTATTATCTTTTCCCGTCATGATTTGAGAAGATATTATGTATTTTCGCATCAATTTTATTATTTTTCCCTCGTTATAATTTAAGAAAATATTGTGTATTGATAAAGGATAAAATTAATATCTATATAAAATTTATAATTTATAAATAATTAAATCTTTCCAATCTTATAAATTTATAATATTTTTTATTTTATCTATAATTATATTCTAACAATCATCTATGAAATTTGAATGTTGCATTTATGTTTTATTTTGCATCATGTGCTTGGCATTACTATTAACTATTGGCATGGTACCTCTCTCAGCAGGTTGCATTGCCACTATATCTCACCATCTTCTCCTTCAGACTGAATATAATTTTTATTTCCAAATGCAAAGCCTACATTATATTTTGTATGAGATGCAAATTTCAACATGCAAGGATGTTCCCTGTTGTCTTTGTTGCTTATTGCCATTTTTTGTTACAGGTTTGAACCTGATATGCTTGCATTCTCTGGGTGTTATTACGGTGGTGGTGAAAAGGAAAGAACGGACCTCGCAGAAATAAGGAAGTGATGGGTCGTCACATTGCCTGTAAGGCTACCCTTTCTTTGGAAGTCAAGTTTTATTATCCTTCTAATCATTCTACTTGTTATATTAAGAGGACTGGCATGTATTGTTATTCCCTCACCAATACTTTAACTTACTCTGCAGATCTTGGCGCATGCTATTCTAATATTTTCTTATCCGAGTCCCTTTTCTTTTTCTCATTCAGGATGTAAGCCCAGAGGAAGAGCGACAGAGAGGGAAATGTCCACTTACTCCTCATGAAGTGGGCCTAATGTTGCAGGCTCTTAGTTTTAGTAATGATACATATCTCTATGTTGCATCTGGTGAAATTTACAGGGGGGAAGAGATGTTGTGGCCTCTTAGAGAACTGTTCCCTAACTTTTACACAAAGGAGATGCTAGCTAGTGAAGAACTTAAACCTTTTCTTCCATATTCTTCAAGGCTTGCAGCCATTGACTATATTGTCTGTGAAGAAAGTAATGTTTTCATCTCCAATAACAATGGAAATATGGCAAAACTTCTTTCAGGTCGAAGGTGAGAAATATTATTTTTTTTCTTGGTCTACTACCACATAACTTGCCCAGTCCAAAAATTTACAAGTCCACATAACAGGTTGTGGTTGATTACCAAAGTAGGCAGTTTATGATAAAATGCACGACATGTTTCCTGAGTGGCCTCATAGATCTGGAGAAAATGATATTTGAAGTACATAACGAATGCTTGTTGCACATATTTTGATGTAATTGCCGGATTGTTACTTACAACTTGCACATGTTCAGGATTGTTGCCTTGTGTTTTAGAGTGCTAGCATAAAATCTATACTTGGTTTTCACAAACATAACGTGTAATGATTATAAAACAGTGGTGTCATAATTAATAAACTTATTTCATGTGAAGCCTTACTTTGGCAATTATTTGGATGTCAGTGAAATTTGATCATGGTTTTGTAGGAGGTACATGGGGCACAAGAGGACCATCAGACCAAATTCTAAGAAGTTGAGTGCATTGTTCCTAAAGTGGAATCAGACCAGCTGGACTAACTTTGCTGACAGTGTCAGGTATTATCAGAGGGGATCCATGGGGGAGCCTGATGAAATGAAACCAGGAAAACAGGAATTTCTTGAATATCCTTACTCGTGTATCTGTAAGAAGCCACCAAAGAACAGCACAAATAGCACAAAGAACAATGGATAAGTCCGATTTGGGCAAGTTGGGATTGAGTTGGAGGCAAGAACCTGAATGTAAATGAAAACATGGAGAGACCAAAATCAAAAGCTTCTACACCCAGCTAATTGGTGCTGACTTACAGGATCAGAGATTAGTTTGGTTTTGCTTCTTGAGCTTGTGCAAAGGGTACCATACTGGAATTTTAGCTCCTTGAAGATGGTGTCTTTCCATCTCTTTCTCACATAGTGCATTTTGAGACAGATTCAAATGAGAGGTCCATCTAATACCCGACGGTACGAGCCTCTTCCCTAACTTGATACAGTAGCACTGACCAGAGTTCTGAACTATGAATTCCTTGTACAGTTGCCACAATATTTAGCAAAAGCATGACCTGTCCCCAGTTTTGGTTCATATTCTCCATTATCATCTCTGATCCTTGATCGATCATGAACTTGTAAAGGTTTATGTGGCATTTTGGAACCAACCTCATATTATTGAATGTTCTTCTCATCTCTGGCTCTCTCGTGCTTGTTGGTAGAAGATTAATGCTTAGAGGTTTTCACGCATCAGTCAGAAAGCATATCACGAATCACATTTAATTCATTCATTTATTCTACTTATTAACTAACATGTAAGTAGAAATCTGACAGACCGGACGGGTTCTTCAGCCATTCATCCCAAGTTGCATTCTTGGAAGTTGATCCCTGCCACTCTCTTGCTTGAGACCCTTCTATGATGGGCACGTGCGGTTCATGAATTCTTGATGTTGGGTACGTGCACCCGAGTTCAAAATACGGATTAATACTCCTGTTATTTTATTTGGAAAAGGGAAAAATAAAAGGTGGATCAACGAGAAAAACTGATTCCACCCACTCGCCTTAACGACCTGCAGAACCATGTGGTTACCAGCAAGGCCCAGTCACATGGCCAACGGAGCCCCGGTTTCCGATGTTTCCAGTGGAACCCACATGCTCCACCATATAGTTTTGCTTGGGATCCTTCGGGGGAAATTGCTGCACATGCCCATATGATTCCTTCCGGCGATCGGACGGCCGTGATGGCGTACAGGATTTTACAGGCTGTTCCTGTCAGCAGTACAGTAGGAGGGCATGGAAGGACCAACTAAACTGTACGTGGATCATGCAATTTTCCTTCACCCTCACTTCTCAAGCTATTCATGGTTTTTCTTTTTTCCTTTTTAGCCAATTATATTAGTAGTTATCCGTGACTACTAATAGTTACATAGTTTCCTTTTCTTTTTTCCTTTATATAAATATAATACTTATTAAAATTTTTAATAATATCATAATTTTTATTTTAAAAATTAAAAAAATGATTATAACATTTAATTTAATTTAATAAATGTGAGTTAGAAGGTTGGTGTTCTCATTATTCTTATCCCATAACCTACCCAAATTTCTGATGTAAACACTATTTACATGGGTAGTCCTTATGTAAATACTATTTACATGGGTAGTCCTTACCCACCTCGGATCCACCGATATCTAAATAACTAGTAAATCTAAGAGTCTTTCAATTAAATTAAATTGGAGTAGAAAGAAAATAAAGTGGGGAATAATAGTACGTATAGAAAATGCTACTTTCTTGATATTACCATTCAAAAGCATGAGGAAAAGGGAATAGGGAAAAGCAGACAGGTGGCCCAATCAACAGAGGGGTTGACCGTTGACCAGATCCGGCATGGAACAGCAAAAAGTCGACTTTGACCGGAGGAAAAAAAAGGTACACGTGCGGGTAGCAAGGGTGCACGTGTGCTTTGCTGTCGAGCGGACTCTTCGAGAATTTGGAGATTATTTTATAATTCACATGATGAGCGGTAATGATAACGGACGATCCAACTCCAACTTGGTCGATAATTAGAGCATGTTGGATTAATTAATATGCTCTAATTCACATGATGAATGGAGGGGAGCTTTTTATATAGGGAGCTTGGGGACACTCTCCTCGACCAGTTTCCATTCTGGTCAAGCTTATCCTCGCCCAAAAATGCTCTAATCAGAGGAATATTCCTCTCACTGAAAATGGAAAGTTTTTGAACTGATGAATAGTGTTGTCATCCCAAGGAAGAAGATGACACTATTCCAAACTGGACCGGTCCGGTCCGACCGGGTTCATTGTAAAAAATCGGCTGGTTCTAGCTCGATTTGACCAGTTTTCTGAAATATAAAAATTTCCAAATTTGTCTAAATTCATTTCCTATCTAATGGTGACCTCAATTTCCCAATTTGATCATTTTAAGCCACCAAGAAAAATGAATTTAGAGATTGGTTCATGTATAGTTCAAACCGGTTCAGTACCGGTCCACCCTGAGCCAGTCTAATTCTCTTATTCAATTGGTTACATGGTTCTTACCCATGATTTTTATGACTCTTTTAGTCACTTGGAATTTTCCAGTTTCCCATTTAACCCCTCCTTACTGGTTTCAGTTCGTTAAATGGCTCGATTTTCTCTTTTGAATTGACCGGTTCTCTTATTCTTAAAGGAATGGGGTTTACAACTCTCCCCGCTTTTAGGGGTTTTGTAAACCCCGCCCTTTTTAGCTAAGGAAAACTGACAAAAGAACCGGTCAAACCGAGTGAGAAAAATCGAACTGGTTCACAAACCCGATCATTTGTGAATGGGAAATTTGGGAATTTACAACTTTTGGGTGATCCAAAGGGTTCATAATACCATGGAAAAGAACATTAGGATGAATTGGAAGAGAAAAACTGGATCGGTTTGGATGAACCGGATCCAACTAGATTGAACCGGTTTATGAATCAAGTTGGTTCATGAACCAGAACTAATAGAGAACGGGCAAATTAGTGAAATTAAACTTCCTTGTGCTCCAAAGAAATTGATAAACCTTAGGAAGGAACCTTAGAACAAAGTGGGAGAGAAAAACTAGACCGGTTCGGGTGAACCGAACCCGAACCAGATTAAATCAGTTTAAGAACCGAGCCGGTTTATGAACCGGAATCGATAAAGAGATGGTAAACTAGGAATTTTATGGACCCTAAGTGACCCAAGGAGTCACAAAAGACATGGAAATGGACTTGTTAAGGAATTGGGGATGAAAACCAAACTGGTTCAGGTGAACCAGATCCGAACCGGTATGAACCACTATTGAACGAGATTGTAAATTCAGTTTTCTATGTATCTTAAAAAATTCAAATTTGAGATTTGAGATCACCATTGGATAGAAAATGAATTTAGAAATTTTTAGATTTGAAAAACTCGGTCGAATGGGGGGTAAATCGGCTAGTTTAAGCTTTGAACCTGGTTCGGACCAGTTCGAAATGCTGTCATCTTCTTCCTTAAGATGACAGTACTGTTCACTTGCTAGAAAATTGAAGTAGCACCGACGAAGAAGAAACATTTCTGTTCGATATGTTTAATGTCATCAATGTCTATTATAAAGGTGCCAAACTCATTCTCTCTCAACTGCTCCATTTTTTGGTGAAGCTCGAACCAGAGCTCCGATATGAGGTCTTTTTTGAGCCAAACAAGGCGAGGTCGGGTTCTTTAGAACCGGGGAGAAGTTAGCTACACGCATGTAGTCTCCGTTTGCTTCGGGGGTCACCGGAGAAGCGCCGGCATGATGGAACAGTGAAGTAGCTCCAGCGGACCGAGGCTGCCCTATTTTGGCTGAGCTGAAATTGGCCATTTCGAGCCCTCCTCAGGCCAAACCAAGACCTCCCAACAATTCCTCAACCCTCCCATGGCCGAATTAGAACTGAAAGGTAAGCCAATTCGGCAACCCTTTGTAATTTCTGGCCGGTGCTAGAGAGAGAACCGACAGAATTTCAATGATAAAATTCTAATTCAATTCGGCATCAATTATTCCAATTCTTGCATCTAGGATGAACCTCAGGACGAGAACCATCTACCCAGATTGAAAGCTCGGACCAACGTGCCCTCATCGGCGAGTAATTGAAGCTTCCTCTCTCTATAGTATGTTTTCCGGCGAAGCTCCGTCTGAGCTCGTTCCAACGTTAAAACTCGTGATTCAAAGTTCTACAGAATTGTATGAATATGGAGAAACTCAATTTCAACTTCAATTTCAACAATTAGAGGTGTTTGATCGATCAATTTGGTGAAATTATATTCGACTATGTTAAAGAGTTGGAATTGGGGGAAATTGGGGATTTTCAAAAATTTGAAGGAACGAAATGCAATTTCTTAAAATTGAGGGTCAATTGGGCATGATAAAAATGTTAGAGGGCCAATTGAGAAATTTTAAAATTTTTGGGGTAAAATTTACATTTTTTAAAAAGGAAGGGCAAAATGTTAATTTTGGAAAAGTTGGGGGTCCAAATTGGAAATTTGGAAATTTAAACCCCTTTTTGTGAAATGGAATAAATTGAGGTCCCATGATAAATTTTAAAAGTTTCAGGACTCAATTTAAAGAAAAAATTGGCATTAGGGACTTAAAGTTAAAGAGAAATAACTTTAGGGACATAATTGCAAATAAATAAAAGTTTGACTTTCTTATTCATTTGGAATGAATGAAGGCTATTAGACCAAACGATAATAAACCGAGATTTTCATATCATGTAGGAACATGAAGTACTGAGAACGCCAGTAAGGACATGCTCGCGTGAATACAAAGAACATGTCTAGTGGAATTCACTATATTATCGGGTGAGTGGTTTTACTAACGTCATACCCGGTTGGGATGATGAGCATAACTTAAAGTTAAAAAAAAACCACTTACCGGTTGTGAGGGAGATTTTACATCATACCTGGGTGGGAATGATAAGCATATCAGAATGAAAATCCACTACTATGTGGTATTTTAAACATCGCAACTTAGAAGAGTGATGTGTAAACATACAAAAAAACTACTTACCGGTTGTAAGTAGATCATACCTGGTTGATATGATGAAACTTCCTCGGAGGAAGTTGAAAACCCGTTCATCGGTTATGAGCGGAGATGTCCTTATATCTGGTCGGTGTAATGGAAGTTGAAAATATATTTTGTCGGAAGTGCTCTCCCCTGACTGTGTGCCAATACTTAAACTATTTGCGAGACCTTCTTGACAGGAGCTCGAATAGGTCTTATAGGCTGGGGGCCTCGGTTTTGGAACTTGGGAGCTAATATGCCTGATTTTGAAAATCTCATATAGTGGGCCCAAGGCCAGTTGGCACGAGAAAGAGCTAGTAAACAAACATGAATTTTATGCCATAAAACTTTAAATAAAGAAATTGTTTGGCCATGGTACCAAGATAGGACCGACATACTTAGTCAACTAGGAGTAGTGCGACATGACAGGCCGACGGACCAGTCAAGACAAACAACTACGGGTTGAGTTGAGAGTCAGGGCCATTGGACCAATGGCACCATAGATTATATGGCATAATGAGAAAATATTGATTGTGCATGCACTGTGAGTACGGGACCATCAAGATGCCCATGAGGGTAGTTATGTTGTAAACCCCACACTTTTGAGTTAAGGAAAACCGGGAAAGAACCGGTCAACCCGAGTAAGAAAACCGAGCCGGTTTACAAACCCGATCATATGGGAACAAGCAATTTGGAAATTTCAACTTCCGAGTGATCCAAAGGGTTCATTATACCTTGGAAAATAAACTTAAAACAAAATAAAGACAAAAACCAAATTGGTTTAAGTGAATGAGATTCCATAAGAATTTGTATGTACGCCTTATCATAAATAACCATAAATTAATATATATTTAATTATTGTAATTAATAGCAGTAATTTAATACCTAAATTAAATTATTGGAATTAATACCGAAATTAAATTATTAGAATTAATACCAAAATTAAATTATTGCAATATTAATACTAGTAATAAATCTTGCCCATTTAATACACGGGTTTTACACCTATATAAAGAGGTCATCCCCATTCATTCTCCTCACACCCGAACACTTCTCTCTCTCTCTCTCTCTCTCTACTACTCCATTTCCCAGTGAAACTTAAACCAGAGCTTCGACTTCAACATTTTTCTTAACCTCAAAAGGAGAGGTCGGGCTCTTTAGAAGTCAACTATCTGATAGCAAACCCTAGTCAATCCGAGAATCACTAGAGAAGTCAACTATCTGATAGCAAACCCCAGTCAATCCGAGAATCACTAGAGAAGCGCCGACATGATGGAACAGTGAAGCAGCTTCGGTGGACCGAAGCTGCCCTATTTTGGCCAAGTTGAAATTGGCCATTTCGAGCCCTCCTTAGGCCAAACCAAGCCTTCCCAACACTTCCTCAGCCCTCCCACGGCCAAGTTACGACTAAAAGGAAAGTTTAGGAACCTAATTGCAAATAACTTTAGGAACCTAATTGCAAATAAATGAAAGTTTGACTTTCTCATTCATTTGGAATGAATGAAGGCGATTAGGCCGAAGGATAATGAACCAAGATGTTCATATCGTGTAGGAACACGAAGTATCAGGAATGCCAGCAAGGAAAAGCTCACATGAATACTAAGAACCGGTCTAGTGGAATTCACGGCATTAACGGGTGAGTGGGTTTACTAACATCATACCCGGTTGGGATGATGAGCACAACTTAAAGATAAAAACCGCTTACCGGTTGTGAGTGGAAATTTTATATCATACCCGGTAGGGGATGATAAGTACCTCGGTATAAAAACCCACTATTTAGTGGTATTTTAATCATCACCACTTAGAGAAAGTGATATGAAAATTATGCGAAAAAAAATTACTTACCGGTTGTAAGTAGATCATACCCGGTTGGTATGATGAGACTTCCTCGAAGGAAGTTGAAAACCCGTTCATCGGTTATGAACGGAGATGTCCTTATACCGGTTGGTATAATGGACAGTGAAATCCTATTTTGTCAGAAGTGTTCTCCTCTGACCGTGTGCCAATGCTTAAACTATTTGGGAGACCTTCTCGATGGGAGCTCGAATAGCTCTGATAGGCCAGGGGCCTCGATTTTGGAACTTGGGGGCTAAATGCCCGATTTTGAAAATCCCGTATAGTGGGCCCAAGGGCAGTTGGCACGAGCAGGAGTTCGTAAACAAACATGATATATGTGCCATAAAACTTAATAAGTGAATTGTTTGGCTATGGTACCACGATAGGACCGACATGCTCAGTCAACTAGCGGTAGTGCGACATGACAGTTTGACTGATTAGTCAAGATAAACAGCTGCGGGTTGAGTTGAGAGTTAGGGCCGTTGGACTAGTGGCACCACAGATTACATGGCAATATAAGAAAACATTGTTTGTGCATGCACTGTGAGTACGGGATCATCAAGACACCCATAAGGGGTAGTGATGCATCCTAAGAGCACTGGACGACCTGGTGGCTGTAAGGGCAGTTCGTCGTTCCAGGTGTCTGTGCAAAATCTGGAGTAGCACCAAGCGCATGAGACTGGGGTGGGGATAGGATGAGGTCTCTGTCCTCATATGGACATGAAGAAGTGATTTCAGGATTGTGGGTCGGATGTCACGTACATCCACTCATTCCCACGGTAGAAGTGGTCGTACTTCTATCCGGGTGGCAGGAAAAGTCGCTCCGAAGCCACTAGTGGGTTCAGTAGTGATACTAACTTGCGAATGTGTATAACCTTCATGATGAAGGATGTGTGTTGGGTGATGACACACCGTGGTAAATAATAAATGGTGGAAATCCAAATTTTTAAATGAAGGGATTTTTGAAAACAAAGGAGTCTGGCACACTCCATATAAATGCTTTTCTTAAAAGTGAAAAGCTTTTAAAAACTCATTCACTGAGTAGTCGTACTCACCCCTTCCCTTATATCCCTTTCAAGAAATCCTGGAAAGTCTCCCCTTAAAGATCGTCAACTACGATGCCTGTAAGACAGGTATGTAAAGTTTTAAATTTTATGCAGTTTTGATTATTCTATTCTTGGAAAAGGTGTAGGTTAAAGGACGCCTTACTCTTTATGGTTTACAATAAGGGGAAATCCTTTAATAAACCTGGAGAGTGGAAGGTTGATCACGGGGATCCGACCAAACCGGGTCAGGGCGTGACAGATGTGTCCTAAGGGCACTGGACGAACTGGTGAGTATAAGGCCAGTTTGTCGTACTAGGTGACCTTCCGAAATTTGGAGTAGCACTAAGTGCATGAGAGCGGGGTGGGGACGAGATGAGGTCTCTATCCTCATACAGACACGAAGAATTGATTTCGGGATTGAGGGTTGGATGTCACGAATATCCACTCATTCTCAAGGTAGAAGTGGACGTACTTCTATCTAGGTGGCCGATAAAGTCGCTCCAAAGCCACAAGTGGGTTCAGTGGATGGGCCAGCCTGCGAATGTGTGTTTAACCTTCATGATGAAGGATGTGTGTTGGGTGATGACACACCATGATTAAATAAGGAAATGGTGATAAAAACTGAGATTTCAAATGAAATAGTTTTGAAAGAAAGGAGTCTGGCACACTCAAAAAAGTTAAAAACTTTTGAAAACCCATTCACTGAGTAGTTGTACTCACCACCTCCCTTATATCCCTTTCAGGAGATTTCAGAAAGCCTACCCTTAAAGACAATCAACTAAGACACCTGTGAGACTGGTATGATAAATTTAAATTATTATGCAGTTTTGATTTATGTTATTCCAAGAAAAAGAGATAGGTTAAAGGAAGCTTTACTCTTTACAATTTATAATAAGGGGAAACCCTTTAATAAACCGAGAGCATGGCGGGTTGATCATGGGGATCTGACCAAACCGGGTCGGGGCGTGACAAGTTTTGTCCCCAAAACATTTACATCCCAAATAGTTAGGGGTACCCATCCCTCATAATACTCTCAGTTTCCTAGGTCTCCTCTTGCACCGGTGCGTTCTGTCAAAGAACCTTAATCATGGGAATCTTCTTGTTCCTCAAGTTCTTGTCTCTTCTATCGATGATTTGCACCGGTTTAGCTTGATAGGTCAAATTCTCTTCTAACTTGGGTGGGGGTCGGTCCAACACATGACTTGTGTTAGTCTGGTACTTTCGAAGTACCGAGACGTGGAATACATCATGTATTCTTTGTAAGTTGGGATGCAGTTCAAGTTTATAGGCCATTGGCCCTACCCTCTGAATTATGGTGTAAGGACCGATATACCTAGGTTTCAACTTACCCCATTGTTGGAACCTAAGTATTCCCCTCCATGGGGATACCTTGAGAAATACTTGGTCTCCTACACCAAATTCCAAGTCTTTTCTCTGATGATCTGCATAGCTTTTTTATCTGTCTTGAGCTACCTTAAGCTGACTACTTATTATCTTAATTTTCTTGGTGGCGTCTTCTATTAGCTCGACTGTTTCAAGTTTCCTTTCTCCCACCACTTCCTAGAATAAGGGGGTATGACATGGTTATCCATAAAGATCCTCATACAGAGCCATTTGATTACTGGCCTAATAACTGTTATTATAGGCGAACTCCATCAGGCACAAATATTCATCCCAACCTTTGTTCATGGTGAGTACGCATGCTCGTAGCATATTCTCTAGGGTTTGGATTGTTCGCACAGACTGCTCGTTGGTCTGGGATGGAATGTCGTACTCATGTGGAGTTTGGTTCCCAAGGCATTTTGCAGACTAGGCTAGAACCTTAAGGTAAACCTAGGGTCCCTATCCGACACTATGCTTACTGGGATGCCATAGAGCTTCACAATTTCCCCTATGTATAGAGCGACCAGTTGTTCCATGGAATTGGTTACCCTTATTGGTAAGAAGTGGGCAGATTTGGTCAACCTATCCACAATGACCCAAATCACATATCGCCCTTTCCTAGTCACTGGTAGTCCCGTGACGAAGTCCATAGTGATGTGTTCCCATTTCCATTTAGGAATTGGTAGGGGTTGTAGTAGTTTTGAGAGTTTCTAGTGTTCAACTATGATTGTTTATAGAATAAGCATCATGCTACACACTCCGCGATATCCCTCTTCATCCCTTTCCACCAATAACCTTGTTTGAGGGTGAGGTACATCTTGGTGCTGCTTGGATGCTTCACATACATAGAGTTGTGTGCCTCTTCTAGTACTAGCCTCTTCAATTCCTTGTCCTGAGGCGCACACACCCTGTCACGCCCTGACCCGATTTGGTCGGATCTCCATGAGCAACCTGCCACTCCCTTTGGTTTATGAAGGATTTCACTTCCTTCTTACCTGATTTCCCTAGAATAACATTATACAAAACTGAATAGGTTAAAAACTTACATACATGCTTTATCTTAAGGGTTTGTCTTCGAGGTATTTAAGGATTTGCTTTCCTTCCTCAAAAGGGGTTAAAGGGAGGGGGTGAGTTTCTACAACTCAATGAGCGGTTATTGGGAAATGAGTTTTTCAAAAATACTCTTTCTTCACAAAATTCTTGGGGTTTCTCTTTATCTTAGAGAAATAAATCATCCTCTTGAAATTTCTTTACCATTATGTGAGTTTAACTCATTTAACCCTTCCCCTTGCTTGGGAAGTGTTTCACGTAATACAATTGTATGTGTTAAAACCTTTCACCATTTCACTTATTATGTTTGTTTAGCTCTTTTAGAACACCCCCTTGCCTCAGGAGGCTGCAAACAAAAACACACCCTTTATCATAAATGGTACAAAAATTCACGAGATGCAATTATGATTACTACACCCACTTGTGGATTAATGCGTCTTTACCATCCATCCTGATAGAAGTCCCTAACTTCTACCTAGAGTCTGAGTGACGCCCCTGGCACCAGGCCCTTAGACCCAAAATCTCTTTGTGTACGTATGAGGACGGAGACCTCACTTTGGTCTCATGCGCATGAAGCCCAAACACAATAGCTTCAAGAAGTCCAAATACAGTAGCTCCATGACTAACTGGTACGACAAGAAGCCCAAACACAGTAGCTTCTCCTTCCCTTATCGCCACCATGTCGTCCAGTAGTCCTTGGGACCCATCACTACCTCCTTGGGCATCTTGATGGTCCCGAATCCGTAGGTGCATGCACAAACAATAATTTTCATATACTTAGTCATTCTCTTTGGTGCCAACGGTCCAATAGCCTCGACACTCAACCTGGCCTGTAGTTGTTCGTCTAGTTGGTCCGTCGACCTGGCCCTGATGCACTACCGCCAACCCATTGAGCATTGTCGGGCCTGACTTGGTACCATGGCAAATCACATGGTTAATTCCACTTTTAATGAGAGGTTTCATGGCTCTTCCTATTCATGTTTGTTTATGGGCTTCAGCCTGTGCCCACTAGCCTTCGGTCTAATGCACATGTTTTTCAAAACTATGCCTTGAGCCCTATGAGTTTAAAACCAAGGCCCATGGCCTATTAGAGTCGCTCTAGCTCTTGTCAAGAAGGTCTCCCAAATTGTTTAAGCAGTCATCACACAGTCAGGGGAGAACACTTTTAACAAAATCTCTTTTAATTCATCACACCAATCTAGTGTGATGATGGATCTGCTTACAACCGATATGCATGTTTTTCCTCTCCTTAAGGAAGCTCATCATACCAACCGGGTATAATGTTTATCTAATCATAATCACAATTGGTAAGTAGGTTTTTAGATTTTAAAATGTGCTCATCATCCCAACCAGGTATTAAGTATAAATTAGCCTACTAAAGGTGGCTTCCAATTTAGAAAAGGTGCTTATCATCCCAACCGAGTATGAAGTGTAAATTAGTCCACTCACCCGTCGACTATGGTGTGTTCGTCCTTAGTCAATTTCCAGTCCACGCTAGCTCTCTCTTGCTTATCTTCCAATCTCACGTATCGCTACATGGTTTGTGTATCATTATCAATATGGGTTTGGCAAAATAGCCTTCATTTTCTCATGTATGAGTGACTAGGCCCAAATTCTCGGTTTATTACACTTAGATCCCTAATTTTCATTTTTTAAAACTTTAGGTCCCTAATGCTAACTTTTTCCCTAAATCAAATCCAAGGTTTCCAATATCCTCTTTGTATCCTCAATTTACTTAAAATTGTGTAAGGGCTCATGTTATGCCCTGACTTGGCTTGGTCGGATCCCTATGATCAACCCGCCGCTCCCTTGGTTTAAGAGGAGTTTTCCCCTTCCTTTAATCAAGAGGTGATAGGCGTAATTTAAACCTTGTTACCTACAATAACATAAATCAATAAAATGCAAGCTTAAAAGAACTTTTAAACATACCTGACAGATGGTAGATCCTGGTGTTTTCTTTAGTCATGTTTTTTCCTACTCCTAAAAAGGGATAGAAAAGAGGGGGTGAGTTCTACAACTCAGTGAGTGGGGGTTTGATGTAAATTTTCAAAACACAGTTTAAACTAAACTGTGCTAGGGTGGTTGTTTTCTTTCAAAGAAAGTTTTTTTTCTCATGTTCTGATTTTCAAAACATTTTTCCTCATTTCCATATTAGGTGTGTTTAACAGACAACATACGCCCTTCATCAGGAAGGGAACACACATTCATAGGTGTAGCCCGTCCAATGCAGCCACTTGTGGCTCGGAGTATCTTTACCGGCCACCAAGATAGAAGCCCGTCCACTTCTACCTAGGGTCTGCATGGACATTCACGACATTTGACCCGAAAGAAACTTCATGTCCGTATGAGGACAAAGACCTCATCCTTACCCCACCACGGTCTCATGGGCAAGAAGCTACTCTGAGCTTCCCAACTACTGGTACAACGAACTGCCCTTATCTCCACCATGTCATCCAGTAGACCTTATGACGCATCACTACCCCTCTTGGGCATCTTGATGCTCTTGTACCTCAAGTGCATGCACAAAACACTTAAGTGTTTTCACATAGCCATTTATCTTTGGTACCACTAGTCCAACGACCCCGACCCTCAACCCGACCTGTAGCTGTTTGTCTAGGCCGGTCTATTGACCTAGCTTTAATGCACTACCGCTAGTCCATCGAGTATTGTCGGTCCTGACTTGGTACCATGGCAAGATCACACATCAATTTCATTAGAGTTTTCATTGCTTTCTCAATTCAAGTTTGTTTACGAGCTCATGCTCGTGCCCACTAGCTTTGGGCCCACTTTACATGATTTTCCAATGGCCCCGACCCTCAACACGACCTGTAGCTGTTTGTCTAGGCTGGTCTGTTGACCTAGCTCTAATGCACTACTGCCAGTCCATCGAGTACTGTCGGTCCTGACTTGGTACCATGGCAAAATCACACATCAATTTCATTAGAGTTTTCATTACTTTCTCAATTCAAGTTTGTTTACGAGCTCATGCTCGTGCCCACTGGCCTTGGGCCCACTTTACGTGATTTTCCAAAATCGGGCATTTAGCCCCACAAGTTCAAAAACTAAGATATTTGGCCTATATGAGCTATGCTAGCTCCCGTCAAGAAGGTCTCCCATAGAGTTTAAGCATTGGCACACAGTCAGTGGAGAACACTTCTGACAAAATATAACTTCCACTTCATCCCACCAATTGGGTGTGATGATACCTCCGCTTACAACCAGCAAGTGGGTTTCTCCTTCCTTCAACGAAATCCATCATACCAATCGGGCATGATTTTCTTTACTTACAACCGATAAATAGGTTTTAGCTTTGTTCGCCCATCACCCCAATAAGGTATGATGTCAAAATTCCACTTACATGTGGTTTTTTTCGTTTCTAAAATGCTCATCATCCCAACCGGGTATGATGTAAATAAGCCCATTCATCCGATAACTCTGGTGTATTCTTCTCTAGTCGGTTTTTTGCCTCCATGCTAGCTTATCATTGCTAGGATTCCAGTCTCTCATGTTCCTACATGATTAGGGCACCCTTATTTATTAAAGTTTGGCATAACAACCTTCGTTTCTCACATATGAGAGACTAAGCTCAAAATTATTAGTTAATTGCACTTAGATCCCTAAAGTTTATTTCCCTTAACTTTAGGTCCCTAATGCCAACTTTTGCCCAATTTGATTCCCAAATGTTTCCAAAAATCCCTCCGAGTCCTCATTTTACTCAAAATTGGATAAGGGGCTCAAGTTTTCCAAATTTCTAATTTGGTCCCCAACTTTTTAAAAATTACCATTTTGCACCTACTTTCCAAAAAATGAAAATTTGGCCCCAAATGTTCTAAAAATTGACCAATTGGTCCTCCAACATCTTTTTCATGGCCAATCGACCCTCAATTTTGGGAAATTGCAAAGAGGTCTCTCAATTTTACAAAATCCCCAATTTTCCCCAAAATTTTCCCTCAATTTCTCCCCTTCAAATTGACCAAATTTGATTTCGTCAAAATGGCATTCAATCAAGGTTAATTGCACCAATTGAAGGTATGGATCAGTTCCAACACTTCTATACCTATGAGTTCTAGTCTCAATCAAACTGCTATTTTTTAAAAGCTTAGAAATCTTATCGTCGGAGGTTCGGCGGTCTGAGCTCTCTATCTGGGCTGGTAGCTCTTGTCCTGAGGTTCCTCCCAAGAACAATCGGGGAGAATTCAGCAACACGTCTGTAGTCTCCATTTGCTCTGAGGGTCGTCGAAGGAATGCAAGCATAATCAACAGTGAAGCAGCTACGGCGGACCGAAGGTGCCCTATTTCGGCCGAGCTGAAATCAGCCAATTCGAGCCCTTCTCAAACCAAACCAAACCCTCCCAACACCTCCACAGCCCTCCTATAGCTGAATTAGAGCTGAAAAGTAAGCCAATTCAACTCCCCTATGTAATTTCTAACTGGTGCTAAAGAGAGAACCGGTAGAAATTTGATGATGAAATTCTCACTCAATTCAAAATCAATTGATGCAATTCTTGATTCTATGATGAACCTCACGACGAGAGCTACCTGTCCAAATCAAAAGCTTGGACCGCCATGCCTCCGACGGTAAGCTTTTGAAGCTTTCTCTCTCTAAGTTTAGTTTTTTGGCAGAGCTCCGTTTGAGCTCATTAAGGCACCAAATTGCGCGATTCAAAGTGCAATTGAATCGTATGAAGGTGCAGAAACTCCAATCTAACTTCAATTTCAAAAATTAAATTCATTTGATTTGTCAATTTGATAAAATCAAATTTGATAGAGTTAGAAGGTTGAAATTAGGGAAAAAATTAGAGGAAATTTGGGAATTTAAAAATTTGAGTGACTAAAGTGCAATTTCATAAATTTGAAGACCAATTGGGCATGATAAATATGTTAGAGGACAAATTGGATAGTTTTTGGAATTTTTGGGGCAAAACATACCATTTTTGTAAAGTAGGGCCAAAATGGTAATTTTGGAAAAGTTGGGGGGACCAAATTGGAAGTTTGGGAAATTAAACCCCTTTTTGTGAATTTGAATAAATTGAGGTCCTAATATAAATTGTAAAAGTTTCGAGACTCAATTTTGGGAAAAACCGGCATTAAGGACTTAGAGTTAAAGAAAAATAACTTTAGGGACCTAATTGCAAATAAAGGGAAAGTTGGTTTTCTAATTCATTTGGAATGAATGAGGGCTATGAGGCCAAAGAATAATGAAAAAGAATGTTCATGTCATGTAGAAACACGAAGTACCGGGAACGCCAGCTAGGACGAGTTCGAGTACTTACAACAAGCTGGCTAAGAGGAATTTTACTAAATGATCGAGTGAGTGGGACTTTTATATCATACACGGTTGGGATGATAAGTACATCAGAAATGAAAACCCAATAGTTAGTGGTATTTTAAACATCACAACCCTGACCTGGTTTGGTCGGATCGCCGTGATCAACCCGCCACTCTCTCGGTTTACTAAGGGTTACCCTTGTTTATAAATCGTGATGAGTAAGGCATCCTTTAAACCTGCACGTTTCCTAGAATAACATAAATCAAAACTGTATAAAATTTTAAACTGATCATACATGTCTCATAGTAGTATTAATTGGTGGTCTTTAGGGTAGGCTTTTTGGGGCTACTTGAAAGTGATATAAGGGAGGGGTGAGTACAATGACTCAGTGAATGAGTTTGCAAAATTTATCTTTTTAGGAAAAGTGTTTGATTTAGAATGTGCTAGACTCCTTCTTCTCTTTCAAAAACCTTTCATTTCAAATTCCAGTTTTTATTACCATTTCTTGTTAATCATAGTACGTACCCAACACACATCCTTCATCATGAAGGTCAAACACACAATCGCAAGCCAGTACGTCCAATGAACCCACTTGTGGCATCGGAGTGACTGTACCGAGCACCTAGATAGAAGCACATCCACTTCTACCCTGAGAATGAGTGGATGTTCATGACATCCGACCCTCAATCCCATAACAACTCTCTATGTCCATATGAGGACCAAGACCTCATCCCGTCCCCACCCCGATCTCGTGCACTTGAAGCTACATCAAGCTTCGCAAGGTCACCTGGTATGACTAATTGCCCTTATACTAGGTCATCCAGGGCCCTAGGACACATCACTACCACTCATGAGCGTCTTGAAAGTCCCGTAAACACAGTGCATGCACAATCAGTATTTCACAGCATGCCATATAATCCATGGTGCCACTGGTCCAACGGCTCTGACCCTCAACTCAACCTACAGCTATTTGTCTTGACTAGTTTGAAGACTTATCATGTCACACTACCGCTAGTTCACTGAGTATGTTGGTCCTATCTTGGTACCATGGCCAAACAATTCAGTTATTCAAGTTTCCATGACATATAATTCATGTTTGTTTACGAGCTCCTGCTCGTGCCAACTGGCCTATGGCCCATTGTTTGAGACTTTCAAAATTTGGGCATAATAGCCCCTAAGTTCCAAAAAAAATGAGGACTCCGGCCTAACAGAGCTATTAAAGCTCCTGTCAAAAAGGTCTCCCAAATCGTTTAAGCATTGGCACACGGTCAGGGGAGAGCAATTTCAACAAGAATATATTTTTAACTATCCACCATACCAACCGAGTATAAGGACATCTCCGCTCATAACCGATGAACGGGTTTTCCACTTCCTCTCATGAATTTTTATCATACCAATTGGGTATGATCTTTTAAACCCCACACATTTGAGTTAAGGAAAACTGGGAAAAGAACCGGTCAAACCGAATAAGAAAACCAAGCCGGTTTACATTTGGGAATAAGCAATATGGAAATTTTCAACTTTCGGGTGATCCAAAGGGTTTATTAAACCTTGGAAAAGAAATTTAAGACAAATTAGAAAATAAAAACCAAATTAGTTTAGGTGAACTAACTTCCATAAGAACTTTAAAGTTAAGCATGCTTGCTTGAGAGTAGTGCGACGATGGGTGACCTCCTGGGAAGTATGATTTTTTGTAACCCGAAATTTCGGTCAAAAATTTTTATGCAAACGTATGGCTTTTCATAAATAGCCATAAATTAATATATATTTAATTATTGTAATTAATACCAATAATTTAATACCTAAATTAAATTATTGGAATTAATACCGAAATTAAATTATTGAAATTAATACCAATAATTTATAGCAATATTAATACTAGTAATAAATCTCGCCCATTTAATACACAGGTTTTACGTCTATATAAAGAGGTCGGGTTTTACGCCTATATAAAGAGGTCATCCACATTTCATTCTCCTCACACCTTAACACTTCTCTCTCTCTCTACTGCTCCATTTCCCGGTAAAGCTCGAACCAGAGCTTTGACTTGAACAAAGGTCGGGCTCTTTAGAATCGGAGAGAATCGTTGGAGAAGCGCCGACATGATGGAATAGTGAAGCAGCTCCGGCGGACCGAAGCTGCCCTATTTCGGCCAAGCTGAAATCGGCCATTTCAAGCCCTCCTCAGGCCAAACCAAGCCCTCCCAACACTTCCTCAGCCTTTACACGATCGAATTAGGACCGAAAGGTAAGCCAATTCGGCACCCCTTTGCAATTTTCGATCGGTGCTAGAGAGAGGGTTGACTGAATTTCAATGACGAAATTATAATCCAATTCTGCATCAATTGATGCGATTCTTGATTCTAGGATGAACCTCAGGATGAGAGCTATCTGCCAAGATCGAAAGCTCGGACCACCGTGCCTTCACCAGTGAGTAATTGATGCTTTCTCTCTCTATAGTTCATTTTCTGGCGAAGCTCCGTTTGAGCTCGTCCTGGCATTAAAACTTGTAATTCACATTTCTGAAGAATCATATGAACATGTAGAAACTCAATTTCAACTTCAATTTCAACAATTGGAAACGTTTGATGGGTCAATTTTATGAAATCAAATTCGACTGTGTTAAGACGTTGGAATTGGGGGAAAATTGGGGATTTTCGAAATTCAAAGGACCAAAATGAAATTTTATGAAATTGAGGGTCAATTGGGCATGAAAATAATGTTGGAGGACCAATTGAGGAATTTTGAAATTTTTGGGGCAAAATTTACCATTTTTGTAAAGGAAGGGCAAAATGGTAATTTTGGAAAAGTTGGGGGACCAAATTGGAAAAATGGGAAATTAAACCCCTTTTTGTGAAATGTAGCTCGGTATAAAAACCCATTGTTTAGTGGTATTTTAATCATCACCGCTTAGAGAAAGTGATATGAAAATTATGCAAAAAAAAACTACTTACCGGTTGTAAGTAGATCATACCCGGTTGGTATGATGAGACTTCCTTGAAGGAAGTTGAATACCCGTTCATCGGTTATGAACGGAGATGTCCTTATACAGGTGGGTATAATGGATAGTGAAAACCTATTTTGTCGGAAGTGTTTTCCCCTAACTATGTGCCAATGCTTAAACTATTTGGGAGATCTTCTCGACGGGAGCTCGAATAGCTCTGATAGGCCAGGGGCCTCGGTTTTGGAACTTGGGGGCTAAATGCCCAATTTTGAAAATCTCGTACAGTGGGCCCAAGGCCAGTTGGCACGAGCAGGAGCTCATAAACAAACATGATATATGTGCCATAAAACTTAATAAGTGAATTGTTTGGCCATGGTACCAAGATAGGACCGACATGCTCAGTCAACTAGCGGTAGTGCGACATGACAGGTCGACGGACTAGTCAAGACAAACAGCTGCGAGTTGAGTTGAGAGTCGGGGCCGTTGGACCAGTGGCACCACAAATTACATGGCAATATAAGAAAACATTGTTTGTGCATGCACTATGAGTATGGGATCATCAAGATGCCCATGAGGGGTAGTGATGCGTCCTAAGGGCATTGGACGACCTGGTGGCTATAAGGGCAGTTCGTCGTTCCAGGTGTCTGTGCGAAATCTGGAGTAGCACTAAGCACATGAGACTGGGGTGGGGACAGGATGAGGTCTCTGTCCTCATACGGACACGAAGAAGTGATTTCGGGATTGTGAGAAGAATGTCGCGTACATCCACTCATTCCTAGGGTAGAAATGGTCATACTTCTATCCGGGTGGCAGGAAAAGTCACTCCAAAGCCACTAGCGGGTTCAGTAGTGATACTGACTTGCAAATGTGTGTAACTTTCATGATAAAGGATGTGTGTTGGGTGATGACACATCGGTAACTAAGAAATAATAGAAAAACCCAAATTTTTAAATGAATGGATTTTTGAAAAGAAAGGAGTCTGGCACACTCCATATAAATGTTTTTCTTAAAAAATAAAAGTAGACCTTTAAAAACCCATTAACTAAGTAGTCATACTCACCCCCTCCCTTTTATCCCTTTCAGGAAATCTCGGAAAGCCTACCCTTAAAGACTGTCAACTAAGATTCTTATAAGACAGGTATGTAAAGTTTTAAATTTCATGAAGTTTTTATTATGCTATTCCAGGAAAAAGGTGCAGGTTAAAGGATGCCTTACTCTTTACGGTTTGCAATAAGGGGAAACCCTTTAATAAACCAGTAGAGTGGCGGGTTGTTCACGAGGATCCGACCAAACCAGGTCGGGGCGTGATAGACCTACTTACAACCAGTAAGTAGTTTTTTCGTGTCATTTTCACACCACTCCTCTAAATTGTGATGTTTAAAATAACACTAAGTAGTGGGTTTTTATTTCTAACTTACTTATCTTCCCAACCAGGTATGATATAAAAATCTCACTCACCCGATCGTGTAGTAAAATTCCTCTTAGTCGGCTTGTTGTCCTTACTCGAACTCGTCTTAGCTGGCGTTCTCGGTACTTCATGTTTTTACACAATATGAACATTATTGTTCATTATTCTTTAGCCTACTAGCCCTCATTCATCCCAAATGAATGAGAAAACCAACTTTTCCCTTTATTTGCAATTAGGTCCCTAAAGTTATTTTTCTTTAACTTTATGTCCCTAATGCCGGTTTTTCCTCAAATTGAGTCCCGGAACATTTAAAATTTATCTTAGGACCTCAATTAATTCAAATTCACAAAAAGGGGTTTAATTTTCCAAATTTCCAATTTGGTCCCCTAATTTTTCCAAAATTACCATTTTGCCATTCCTTTACAAAACTAGTATGTTTTAACCCAAAAATTCTAAAATTTTTCAATTGGCCCTCTAACATTCTTATCATGATCAATGGACTCTCAATTTTATAAATTTTCATTTTAGTCCTTCAAATTTTTTAAAATCCCCAATTTTCCCCAATGTTTTCCTCCAATTTCAACTTACTAACACAACCGAATTTGATTTTATCAAATTAACCGATCAAAAACTTCTAATTGTTGAAATTGAAGTTAGATTGGAGTTCCTACACCTTCATACTATTCAATTGTACTTTGAATCGTGCGATTTGGTGCTAAAATGAGCTCAAACGAAGCTCTGAATCAAACATTTGAAATGGTGATAAAAATCGAAATTTGAAATGAAAGGTTTTTAAAAGAAAATAAGGAGTCTGGCACACTCCAAATCAAACATTTTTCTAAAAATTAAATTTTGAAAACACATTCACCGAGTTGTTGTACTCACCCCTCCCTTATATCCCTTTCAAGAAATTCTGGAAAGCCTACCCCAAGGACCATTAACTAATACACCTGTGAGACAGGTATGATCAGTTTAAAATTTTAAGCAGTTTTGATTTATGTTATTCCAAGAAAGGTGCAAGTTTAAAGGAAGTCTTACTCTTTATGGTTTATAAACAAGGGAAAACCCTTAATAAACTGGGAGAGTGGTGGGTTGATCATAGGGATACGACCAAACTGGGTTGGGGTGTAACAACTTTAGTGGTATCATAGCCTGTTTCCTCGAATACATAATAAAGACTAAAAAAGATAGTAACTAATAGGAATGATTTTAAAATTTTCAAATGGCTCCCTGGAGAGAAACCAAGAAAACTAGGACTTGCATACCAACACCACCCAATACTCTGTCCCCGTAGAGAGATCACCCAAAAATACCCGAGAAGTCCCAAAGAACAAAGAGACATTAGTGGGAAATATCCAGAAGTATGGTTCCAGGATCTATTGAGGCCATAATCCTGAGTAAGAAGAAAGCCAAACCTAAAGGCCAAGAATGCCATCAATGGCTTATAACCTTACTAAGAAGGACGCTTATCAAGAACCCAGTAGCTTCCCATCTGTTTCTTAGGCACTTTTTGTAACAGGGCTAAGACTCCAACCTATTGTACTACTTCACCAATAATAAAGAACTCCAAGTTACTAAAAAAAATTATGTCCCTAAAAAAATAATGTGACCTTGCGCCTCAAGCTATAGGAAGATTGCCCAAGAAAGGTAAACAAACAAACCTGCATTACCCTAGACCCCACGGAGACCCAAGAGATTCCCATCCCAAATAAAGGAAAGAAATCAAGGGAATTATTAGGCAAAGTAAGCAATAAAACCATCAAGATAATTAAGGAGTCTAGGAGAACACTTAACAAGAAAAATGACCTATGGCAAGCTGTAAGGGAAATAGGACATGAAGTGAAGAAATATCTCACACCACAAGGATTTAGAACGATACTTTCCAAAGATAGTGCCCCATAGCTATAGGATTCTGGAAGGATGTCATCCCTAGAAACATAACTCTCACTCGGAATTTTAACCACATCTAGGAGGAAACTCTTCAAGATCCTAACATAGTGGTAGGAAGGAAAAAGGATTGAAGGTAGAACCTCGATAAACCACAAAACGGAACAAAAGGGTTGCTGAAGACATGCCGACTTCAAATGGGATGTCTCAGGATGATAAGCACGACCTACTTTAGAAAGAGCAGAGAAGTCAAATTGGAGTTTCGAACAAACATATCAAAAGAAAGCAAACCAAAATAACAAGAGAGTCAAGGAGAATAAACGACGCCCTAAGGAGAACCAAGAAGTAGTAAGGACTACACCCTAAAAAGGGCAATGGAATTGTCATTAAGGACAAGAAGACTCAAGAGATAGTTGCCTCAAGATAATGAGACAAGGTGAATTGTGGAGGCAAGGAAAGTAATGAACTAATCTTCGTGAAAGTCATAGATTAAGCTCTAGTAAAGAAAGAAAAGATGGAAAGGTCAAACATTTGGAAAAAAGAGGATGGAGGGGATCCTTGAAAAGATCAATATCCAAACCAAATTTACGACCAAACTCAAAGCCAGAAAAAGATTAAGTAAACCTCGCATAAAGAGGTCTTGAAACAAATTATGTCTGAACTTTTCTCAAGTAAGAAAACTTGTGCATGATACAAATAGAATTAAGGAAAATGGTACAAGGATGTACCGCTAGATTTCCTGGGAAGGGTGCATGAGAAGGACGACATCAAAGGATGTCATTTAATGATTAGATACTTCCAAGGAATGAAAGAAAAAAGAATTTTGGGAGAAAGGGAAATAATCCTACCAAGGAAGGAAGCCCCGGAAAAACATACGTATCCAAATTAAGAGGAAATAGAACTAACCGAAATGGAAAGAACGATAAGCTCACAAATGAAATGCTGGTTGAGATGGAAAGATGAAGTACCAAGGAAAAGTACTCATGAGGGCCTAAGAAGTAAATTAAATCCAAGAAACAAATAAATGGCATGGTAGCATCAAAGAATGTTGTAACGAATGGGAGTAGGTGGACTACAATAATAAGAAAATAAAAGAAAGAATATATGAGGAATCTTGGAGAAGTAAGCCCACAATTAAGAAGTAAATTAGGGAAAATGACCACTGACATCAGGACGGGTCATGGTCCACGCTCACATAATGGAGCATAGTGTGGAAGTATACGAAATAATACCAATAATAAGAAATTCCTCAAATAAGAACCGAAAGGGAATTGTAAGACAAATAAGGATTTAAAGTGGGCAATTGCCTCAACATAGAAGAAGGGGTAAGGAAATGAAGGAAGAAATCTCTAAAGGATGGTAAGAAGGTTGAACATGTAACTCTTAAGGTTAAAACCTCTACTTTGAGGAACATAGTAGAGAATGAAACCGTAAGAAGGGAACTTCCCTAACAAAACAATTAATACATAAACCAAAAAGAGATCAACTCGAAATAATGAATCATGAAATGGTCGCAAGCAAGTAAGAGTGGATTAAGGAAAAAGGAAAGTCCTTGAATAAAGGATGCCACTAAAGAAGAGAAAGGACATAAGAAGGGAAAAATCATCGTATGCCAATAAGTCATCAGGAAACCCAAAGATTAGAATCGAAAAGACCTAATAAAGAAGTTGGGAAAGGATGAGTAGGTAAGAGAAATCGATACGGTTATGTGAGACATGACTACAAAGGCATGATGGATGAGAGGATAATGGTAAAAGGTAGTCAAGGCATGCTATCAAAAGAAAATAGGGGTGAAGTTATACAATCCCTAAAATGTCAGAAAGCAAAGAGAGACCCTCAAGGAGATGTTCTAGAAATCTAATGGACAGAGATAGGTCCTAGAAAATGCCAGGCTATAAGGGGCATGTAAGCCCAACAGTCCCAAGGAGAATATGACTCAAAGTAAGGAAGAGTCAACTAGTAAGCATGACAAGGTCGAATATAAAAATTTGGACTGAAGTTATAATAAACAACGAATGGAGGAAGGGTCAAAATAGGACAAAAAGGTGATAATAAAGAAAATTGTGAAAACAAGTACGTAACACTCGAAATAACATTGAGCTAAGGGTTTCAACTACCAAGAGAATAATTAGACATGGGAATGGTTGCATATTTTGGAACTCCCAATCTTAGGCAAGAACACTCCAGAGGAAAAATCTTGTCCTAAGTAGAGGAGGAAGTGGACATTAAAGGAAATAAATCTAGATGTGAAATATGTGGATTAAGTTTTGGGGACAAAACTCCTAAAAGGAGGGGAGAGTTGTAAACCTTGCTCTTTTGAGTTAAGGAAAACTGGGAAAAGAACCAGTCAAATCGTGTGCGAAACACCAAACCGGTTCACAAACCCGATCATTAGAGAATGAGCAATTTGGAAATTTACAACTCCTATGTGATCCAAAGGGTTCATAAAACCATGGAAAAGAACCTTAGGACAAATTAGAAGAGAAAAACCAAACCAGTTCAGATGAATCGAATCTAACTAGATTGAATCGGTTTATGAACCAAGTCAGTTCAAGAACTAGAACCGATAGAGAAGGGGTAAACCGGGAAATTTATGAATCCTGAGTGACCCAAAGAGTCATAGAAATAGACTTGAGAATGAATTAGAGATGAAAACCAAACTGGTTCGGGTGAATCGGATCCGAACTAGATTGAACCAGTTTGGACCAATTTGAACCACTATTGAACCAGATGGTAAATTCATTTTTCTAGGTGGCTTAAAAAATTCAAATTTGAGATTTGAGGCCACCATTGGATAGAAAATGAATTTAGAAATTTTTAGATTTAAAAAATTCGGTCGAATTGGTGGTGAACAGGCATGTTTTAGCTTTGAACCCAGTTCGGACCAGTTTGGTCCGGTTCAGAACAGTGTCGTCTTCTTCCTTCAAATGACAGCAATGTTCCCTCGTCAGAAAATTACATGGCGCCGGTGAAGTCCCGAGCTTTAGGCAATGAATGACCGCCATTAAGGTGCCAATTGGACCGCAAGAAGTCCCGAGCTTCCTATATAAAGAGCCCTTCCTCATTCATCATCTCTACACATGAAAAATCCATTCTCTCTCCGCTACCCCCATTTTTTATGAAACACGAACCAGAGCTCTGACTTAGGAACTTTTCTGAGCCAAACAAGGTGAGGTTGGGTTCATTGGATTCAGGGAGAAGTCACCCACATGCCTATAGTCTCCATTTGCTCTGAGGGTCGTCGGAGGAACGCCGACGTGATCGAACAGTGAAGCAGCTCCAGCGGACCAAGGATGCCTTGTTTCAGTCGAGCTGAATTCAGCTAATTCGAGCCCTTCTTAGGCCAAACCATGCCCTCCCAACACCTCCACAGTCCTCCTACAACTTAATTAGATCTGAAAAGTAAGCCGATTCGGCTCCCCTTTGTAATTTTTAACTAGTGTTAGAGAGAGAATCGGCAAAATATCGACGATAAAATTCTCACTCAATTTGGAATCAATTGATGCAATTCTTGAATCCAGGATGAACCTCAGGACAAGAGCTACCTGCACATATCAAAAGCTAGGACAGTCGTACCACCGACGGTAAGCTTTCGAAGCTTTCTCTCTCTAAGTTCAATTTCCCGGTGAAGCTCCGTTTGAGCTCATTCTAGCAAAAAAATTGCGCGATTCATAGTGCAATTGAATTGTATGAAGGTTTAGGAACTCCAATCTAACTTCAGTTTCAACAATTAAATATATATGATTGGCCAATTTGATGAAATCAAATTCGGTTGAGTTAGAAGGTTGGAATTAGGGGAAATTTGGGAATTTCAAAAATTTGAGCGACTAAAGTGCAATTTAATAAAATTGAGGGCCGATTGGGCATGATAAAGATATTGGATGACCAATTGGGCAAATTTTGGAATTTTTGGGGCAAAACATACCATTTTTGTAAAGTAGGGGCAAAATGGTAATTTTGAAAAAATTGGGGACCAAATTGGAAATTTGGGAAATTGAATCCCTTTTTGTGAATTTGAATAAATTGAGGTCCTAAGATAAATTTTAAAAGTTTCAGGACTTAATTTGAGGAAAAAACTGGCATTAGGGCATTTGGGATTAATGAAGGCTATTAGGCCAAAGGATAATGAACAAGGATGTTCATAACGTATAGGAACACGAAGTACCAAGAACACTAGATAAGACAAGTTTGCGTAAAGGCAACAAGCCAGGTAAGAGGAAATTCACTGCACTATCAGGTCAGTGGGATTTTTGATATCATACCCGGTTGGGATGATAAGCACCTCGAAAATGAAAACCACAATTAAGTGGTATTTTAACCATCACACATGAGAGGAGTGATGTGGAAATTCACACAGAAAAATTACTTACCGGTTGTAAATAGATCATACCCGATTGGTATGATGAAACTTCCTGTAAGGAAGTGTAAAACCCACTTATCGGCTATAAGCAGAGATGTTCTCATATCCGGTTGGTGTGATGGACAGATGAAAATATTATTTTATTGGATGTGCTCTCCCCTGATTGTGTGCCACTACTTTAACTTTTTGGGAGACCTTCTTTACGGGAGCTCGAATAGCTCAGATAGGTCGGGGGCCTCGGTTTTGGAACTTGGGGGCTAATATGCCTGATTTTGAAAATCTCAAACAATGGGCCCTAGGCCAATTGGCATGAGCAGGAGCTCGTAAACAAACATGATTCTAAGCCATTAAAACTTAAGTGAATTAATTGTTTGGCCATGGTACCAAGACAGGACTAACATACTCGATAAACTGGCGACAGTGCGACATAGCAGCTCTCTGGACTAGTCAACACAAATAGTTGTAGGTCTAGTTGAGGGTCGGGGCCGTGGGACCAGTGGCACCACAAATTATATGGCTTATGTGAAAAACTATTGATTTGTGCATGCACTATGTTACGGGACCTTCATCATAACAATGTGTTCATCAACCAACACACACTTTTCATCATGAAGGAACAAACAATTGCAGGCTAGGTCATCTAATGAACCCACTTGCGGCATCGAAGTAACTTTACTGGCCACCTAGATAGAAGCATTTCCACTTCTATCCTAAGAATGAGTGGATGTTCGCGACATCCAACCCTTAATCTCGTAAAAAAAACTCTGTGTCTGTATGAGGACAAAGACCTCATCCTATCCCCACCTCGGTCTCATGCGCTTGAAGCTACGTCGAGCTTCACAAGATTTCTGGTACGACTAAGTGCCCTTATTTCCACAAGGTCATCCAAAGCCCTAGGATGCATCACAACCCCTCTTGAGCGTATTAATGCTCCTGTAACATAGTGTATGCACAATTAATAATTTTTTTCATATAATGCCATATAATTTGTGGTGCCACTAGTTCGACGGCCCCGACCCTCCACTCGACCTACAGTTGTTTATCTTTACTAGTCCGAAGACATGTCATGTCGCACTGCCACTACTCCATCGAGTATGTCGGTCTTGTTTGGTTACCATGGCCAAACAACTCATTTACTTAAGTTTTCATGGCATAATAATCATGCTTATTTATGAGCTCCTACTCGTGCCAATTGGCATCGGGCCCACTGTTCAAGATTTTTAAAATCGGGCATATTGGCCCCCCAAGTTCCTAAAACTGAGGCCCTCTGACCTGTATGAGCTATTCGAGCTCCCATCAAGAAAGTCTCCAAAACTTTTAAGTAGTGGCACATAGTTAGGGGAGAGCATTTTCGACAAAATAAACTTTTCAACTATCCATCATACCATTCGGGCATGAAGACATCTCCGCTTATAACTAATAAGTGGGTTTTCCACTTCTTACTAGGAAGTTTCATCATACCAATCGGGTATGATCTATTTACAACTGTTAAGTAGTTCTTTCGTGTAATTTTCACATCACTCCTATCATGTGTGATGGTTAAAATACCTCTTAGCAATGGGTTTTCTTTTCCAAGGTGATTATCATCCTAATTGGGTATGATATTAAATCTCACTCATTCGATAGTGTAGTGAATATCCTCTTAGCCGGCTTGTTGTCCTTACTCGAACTTGTCTTAGCTGGCGTTCTCATTACTTCAAGTTCCTACACGATATGAACACTCTTGTTCATTCTCCTTTGGCCTATTATTCATATCAAATTAATGAGAAAACCAAACTTTTCCTTTATTTGCAATTAGGTCCCTAAATTTATTTTTCTTTAACTTTAAGTCCCTAATGCTGATTTTTCCTCAAATTAAGTACTGAAACTTTTAAAATTCACCTTGGGACCTCAATTTATTCAAATTCACAAAAATAGGTTTAATTTCCCAAATTTCCAATTTGGTCTCCAACTTTTCCAAAATTACCATTTTGCCCCTACTTTACAAAAAATGGTCAGTTTTGTCCCAAAAATTCTAAAATTTGCCCAATTGGTCCTCAAACATCTTTATCATATCCAATTGGCCCTCAATTTTATGAAATTGCACCTTAGTCCCTCGAATTTTTGAAATCCCCAAATTTTCACCAATTTTTCCCCTAATTTCAACCTTCTAAATAGCCCAAATTTAATTTTATCAAATTGACCAATCAAATGAGTTTAATTGTTGAAATTGAAGTTAGATTGGAGTTCCTACACCTTCATACGATTCAATTTCACTTTGAATCGCACGATTTGATGATGGAATGAGCTCAAACAGAGCTTCGCCGAAAAATTCGACTTAGAGAGAGAGAAAGATTCAAAAGACTACCGTGGGAGGTGCGGCGATCCGAGATGTCAATCTAGGCAAATAGCTCTCATCCTAAGGTTTCTCGAGGATCAAGAATTGCATTAATTGATGACAAATTGAATGAGAATTTAGTCATCGATATCCTGTTGGTTCTCTCTTTAGCACCGATCGGAATTTATAAAGTAGAGCCAAATTGGCTTACCTTTCCACACTAATTCAGCTGTAGGGGGATGTGGAGGTGTTGGAAGGGCATGGTTTGGCCAGAGAAGGGCTCGAATTGGCCATTTTCAGCTAGGCCAAATCAAGGCAGCTTTGGTCTACCGAAGCTTCTTCGCTGTTCTATCATGTCGGCGTCTATTCGGCAACCCTCGGAGCAAATGGAGACTACTGTCAGTTAGCTAACTTCTCCCCAGTTCTAAAGAATCTAACCACGCCTTCTTTGGCTTAGAAAAGACCCTATGTCGGAGCTCTAGTTCGAGCTTTATAGAAAAATGGAGCAGTTGAGAGAGAATTGAGTTTTTAGGTGTGAAGAGGATGAATGAAGAGGAGCTCTTTATATAGGAAGCTCGGGGACTTTTTTTACCGTCTAATTGGCACTTTAATGGCGATCATTCATTGCTTGAAACTCCCTGGCTAGAGTTTTCAGCTTCGTCGGCGTTGCTCGATTTTCCAGCGAGTGAATAGTGATGTCATCTGAAGGAAGAAGACGAAACTATTTCGAAGTGGGCCAGACCGGTCCGAACTGGGTTCAAAGCTTAAACTGGCCGGTTCAGGCCCAATTCGACCTAGTTTTTCAAAATTAAAAATTTCTAAATTCATTATCTATCAAATGGTGGTCTCAATTCTCAAATTGAAATTTTCTAGGCCACCTAGAAAAAATGAATTTAGCATCTGGTTCAATAGTGGTTCAAACTAGTCCAAATCGGTTCAATCCGGTTTGGATCCATTTACCTGAACCGATTTGGTTTTCATCTCCAATTCATCCTAAAGTTCTTTTTCTTGACTTTTGTGACTCTTTAGGTCACTCATGATCCATAAATTTCCCAGTTTGCCCTTTCTTTATCGGTTCCAGTTCATGAACCAACTCAATTCATAAATTGGTTCAATTCAGTTTGGTCTGGTTCATCTGAATCGATTTGGTTTTTCTCTTCCAATTTGTTCTAAGGTTCTTTTCCATGACTTTATGAACCCTTTGAGTCACTCAAGAGTTGTAAATTTCCCAAATTGTCCATTCTATGATGATCGGGTTTATGAACCGGTTCGGTTTTTCTCACTCGGTTTGAAAGGTTCTTTTCCCGATTTTCCTTTAACTCAAAAGGGCGGGGTTTACAACTCTCCCCTCCTTTTTGGAGTTTTGTCCCCAAAAACTTAATTAGCAACCTTTGCATGAGGAACAATTTCCTTTAATGTCAACTTGGTGTTTTCTTAACATGCAAACTCTTCTTTTGTTCTTTCAATTAGCCCTTTATACATCATTCACTTAAGGAATTTATACTCCTTTATATTATTTACTCCCTCCATGGAGTTTATCATAACTAGACATACCTTACTTAAGGGTATATCTTTAGATTCACATCTTTATTTGCTTAGAGTAACATTTTTCCCTTTGAGGTCATGTACTCAAGATTGGGAGTTTCAAGATAACTAACCATTCATGTATCTAGTTAACCTCTAGATCATTGAAACCCTTAGCTCGATGTTCTTTAGGGCATTACATACTTGTTTTCACGGGTTTCCTTGTTATCACCTTTTCGTCCAATTTCAACTCTTCCTTCATCCATTGTTCATTTCAATTTCAGTAAAAATTTTATGTTTCACCTTGTCAGGCTTACTAATTGACTCTTCCTTATTTTGAGTCATGTTTTCCTTGGGACTGTTGGGTTTACATACCCCTTACAGCATGACATTTTCTAGATCCTGTTTATATGTCCATTAGATTTCTAGAACTCCTCCTTTAGGGCTATTCCCAACTTTCCAACCTCTCAGGGATTGTATAACTTCATCCCTCTTTTCATTTGTAAGTATTCCCCGACTACCTTTATCGTTATCCAATCAACTTACTTAACTGTGCCGGTTCTCCTTACCCATTCGTCCTTTCTCAACTTCCTTATTGAGTTCTTTCCATCTTAAGTTCTTGGCATTCTTTATCCAAGGATTTTTCCTTATTCCTTAATCCACTTTAACTTACTCGTAATCATTTCATAATTCTTCATTCTAAAATAATCACTTTTGATCTATGTGTCGATTCCTTTGCTTTGGAAGGTTCCCTTCTTCTAGTTTCGTTCTCTACTATGTCCCACACAATAGAGATTTCCATCTTAGGATGTACATGCTCAACCTTCTTATCATTCCTTGTAAGGTTCTTTCTTCCTTTCTTCGCACCCCTATCTATGTTAGGGTATTTGCCCGCTTTGGATCCTTTTCTATCCACAACTTTTGTTTCATCCCTTATTCCTTACTTGAGATACATCCAATTATCGGTTTTATTCCATGCATTCCACACTATGCTCAGTCATCCACTCTTTAGGCTTCATATGCGCATGTGGACTATGACCCATCTTACCAATTGTGGTTATTCCTCCTTAGCCACATCTTATTTGGAGGGCTTAATTTCCCAATGTTTCTCAGACGTTCTTCCCTTTATTACCTTATTATGGATAGTCCACTCATTCTTACTTGTCACAACATCTTTTGATGTTAACTTCCTATCTACCCGTTAACTTATTTCTTTGGGTCCTCCTAGTATGCATTCTTGGTTCTTTCACCTTAGTTTGCGCTTCATTTGCAAGTTTCTCTCTTTGTCCCTTTCACTTGGTTCCATTATCTCTTAGTTGGGATACATATGCCTTTCCAGGATTTCCTTCCTCGGAAGGACTCCTTCCCTTTCTTCCGAAATTCATTTTTTCATTTGCTCTAGGGAATAATATCAACCCTTAAATGACATCCATTGATCTTGTCATCTCCTGTTTACCTTTACTCGTCAAATCAAGCGGGCAAATCATTTGTACTCTATCCTCATCCTCATTTGTACCCCAGTACCTGTCTATTTCTTTAGGGAGAGTTCAAATCTTCCTTGTTTCAAGATTTATTGACCATTATGTGAGAGGCTTGCCTACTCCTTTTTTGGCTTGAGTTTAGTCATTAATTTGGCCATTGGTCTTTTTAAGGATTTCTTTCATCCTTCTTTTCCCAATTATTTGGTCTTTTCGCGTCTCTCTTCTTTGTTGGAGCTCAAATTATGGCTTTCACGAGTACCAGTTCGTTAACTACCTCATCTCAACCATTCCTTTGGTCTAAGTTTCTTAGGACAGTTGTTTCTCGAGTCCTTTTATCCTTAACATCCATCCCACTACCCTTTTTAGGGTGTAATCCTTTCTACCTCCAGGTCTTTCTTAAGGCATCGTATATTCTCTTTGACTATCTTGTTGTAACGACTTGCTTCCCTCCACTATGTTTGTCTGAAACTTCTATTTAACTTCATTGTTTTTCCAAATTGAGTCGTATTTGCCATCTTGAGACATTTCATTTGTCGTCAAATGCTCAACTGGTCTTTTCTCACGGATGCGCTCCCTTCTTTGCTCCTAAATGACTGTAAATTTCTTCTTAAGGAAATATTTTCTTCAGCTGTACTTTGTTCTTGTTTTTATTGAGATCCTACCTTTAGTCTTTTTTTTCCTCCCTACCAATATGCAAGGATCTTGAAGAGCTTCCTCCTACATGCAGTTGAAATTCTAAGCATGAATTGTATTTCTAGGGATATAATACTTTGTAGGTAGGTTTTTCCCTCGCTTACCTGAAAAGGAATATAAGGAAGGGAGTGAGTACAACGACTCAGTGAATGGGTTTATTTTTAAATTAACTTTTAGGAAAATGTTTGAATTGGAGTATGCCAGACTCCTTATTTTCATTTTAAAACGTTTCATTCCCAATTCTTGGTTTCATAAGCATTTCTCATCATATCGGTGTGTTTATCAACCAACACATGCCCTTCATCATAAAGGAACACACAATCGTAGACCAGCCCATCCACTAAATCCACTTGTGGCGTCGGAGCAACTTTACCAGCCACCTAGATAGAAGCATGTCAACTTCTACCTTGAGAATGAGTGGATGTTTGTGACATCTGACCCTCAATCTTGTAACAAAACTCCTTGTCTATATGAGGACAGAGACCTCATCCTATCCCCACCCCGATCTCATGCGCTTGAAGCTATGTTGAGCTTCGCAAGACTTCTAGTACAACTAACAGCCCTTATTTCCACAAGGTCGTCCAGAGCCCTAAGACGCATCACTACCCCTCTTGGGCATCTTGAAGGTCTCGTAACACAGTGCATGCACAATCAACAAATTTTATTTCAAATAATGTCATATAATATGTGGTGCCACTGGTCCGACGACCCCGACCCTCAACTCGACCGGTAGCTATATGTCTTGACTAGTCTAAAGACCTATCATGTCACACTACCACTAGTCCATTGAGTATGTCGGCCATGTCTTGGTACCATGGCTAAACAACTCATTAACTTAAGTTTTCATGGCATAATAATCATGTTTGTTTACGAGCTCATGCTCGTGCCAACTGGTCTAGGGCAACCTGTTCGACATTTTTAAAATTAGGCATATTAGCCCCCAAGTTCCTAAAACTGAGGCCTCCAACCTGTATGAACTATTCGAGCGCTCATAAAGAAAGTCTTCCAAAAATTTTAAGCAGTGGCACAAAATCAAGGGAGAGCATTTCTGACAAAATAAACTTATCAACTGTCCATCAAACCAACCGAACATGAGGACATCTCTGCTTATAACTAATAAGTGGGTTTTCCACTTCCATCTAGAAAGTTTCATCATACCAACCGGGTATGATCTACATACAACCGTTAAGTAGTTTTTCTTCGTGATTTCCACATCACTCCTATCAGGTGTGATGGTTAAAATACCACTTAATAGTGGGTTTTCATTTCTGAGGTGCTTATCATCCCAACCGGGTATGGTATTAAATCCCACTCACCCGATAGTGTAGTGAATATCCTCTTAGTCGGCTTGTTGTCCTTACTCGAACTTGTCGTAGCTGGTGTTCTCGGTACTTCGTATTCCTAAATGATATGAACACTCTTATCCATTATCCTTTGGCCTAATAGCCCTCATTCATCTTAAATGAATGAGAAAACCAAACTTTTTCTTTATTTGCAATTAGGTCTTTAAAGTTATTTTTCTTTAACTTTAAGTCCCTAATGCCGATTTTTCCTCAAATTAAGTCCCGAAACTTTTAAAATTCACATTGGGACCTCAATTTATCCAAATTCACAAAAAGGGGTTTAATTTCCCAAATTTCTAATTTGGTCACCAACTTTTCAAAAATTACCATTTTACCCCTACTTTACAAAAATGGTAAGTTTTGTCCCAAAATTTACCCAATTGGTCCTCCAACATCTTTATCATGTCCAATTGACCCTCAATTTTATGAAATTGCACTATAGTCACTCAAATTTTTTAAATCCTCAAATTTCCCCCAATTTCAACATTCTAACTCAGTCGAATTTGATTTCATCAAATTAAGTGATCAAATGAGTTTAATTGTTGAAAATGAAGTTAGATTGGAGTTCCTACACCTTTATACGATTCAATTGCACTTTGAATTGCGCGATTTGATGCCAAAATGAGCTCAAACGGAGATTAGCTGGAAAACTCAACTTAGAGAGAGAAAGCTTTGAAAGCTAACCGTCAGGGGTGCAGCATTCTAAGCTTTCAATCTAGGTAGATAACTCTTGTCTTGAGGTTTCTCTAGGATCAAGAATTGCATCAATTGATGCTGAATTGAATGAGAATTTAGTCATCAAAGTTCTGTCAGTTCTCTCTCTAGCACCGATCGGAATTTACAGAGTGGAGCCAGATTGGCTTACCTTTCCGCTCTAATTCAGCTGTAAGAGGGTTGTGGAGGTATTGGGAGGACTTGGTTTGGCTTGAGGAGGGTTCGAATTTGCCATTTTCAGCTCGGCCAAAACAAGGCAGCTTCGGTCCGTCGAAGCTACTTCACTGTTCTATCATGCCAGCATCACTCCCACGACCCTCGGAGCAAATGGAGACAACCATTGGGTAGCTGACTTCTCTCCGGTTCCAAAGAACCCAATCATGCCTACTTTGGGTCGAAAAAGACCCTATGTTAGAGATCTGGTTCGAGCTTCATCAAAAAAATGGAGCAATTGAGAGAGAATGGAGTTTTCAGGTGTATAGAGGATGAATGAGGAGGGGCTCATTATATAGGAAGCTTGGGGCCTTCTTGGACATTTGATTGGCACCTTAATGGCTCTCATTCATTGCTTAAAACTCCCTAGCTAGAGACTTTTCAGTTTCGTTGGCACTGCTTGATTTTCTGGCAAGTAAACAATGTTGTCATCTCAAGGAAGAAGATGATACTATTCCAAACTAGCCTAGACCAGTCCGATCCGGGTTCAAAGCTTAAACCAGCCGGTTCAAGTCTGATTCGACTGATTTTTTCAAAATTAAAAATTTATAAATTTATCTAAATTCATTATCTATCAAATGGTGGCCTCAATTCTCAAATTGGAATTTTCTAAGCCACCTAGAAAAATTAATTTAGCATCCGGTTCAATAGTGGTTCATACCAGTCCAAACCATTTCAATCTAGTACGGATCCGGTTCACCTTAACCAATTTAGTTTTCATCTCCAATTCATCATAAAGTCCTTTTTCATGGCTTTTGTGACTCTTTTGGTCACTCGGTATCCATAAATTTCCTGGTTTGCCCTTTCTCTATCGATTCTGATTCATGAACTAACTTAGATCATAAACCGGTTCAATCCAGCTGGATCCAATTCATTTGAACTGGTCTGGTTTTTCTCTTCAAATTTGTTTTATGGTTCTTTTCCACAATTTTATGAACCCTTTCAGTCAATCGAGAGTTGTAAATTTCCTAAATTGCATGTTATCTGATGATTAGGTTTGTGAACCGGTTCAGTTTTTCTCACTTGGTTAGACTAGTTCTCTTCCCAATTTTCCTTAACTCAAAAGGGCGGGGTTTACACAGCGTCTAAAGGTTGAAGACAATGATGTGGCAGTCATGCCACATGGCACACTATGATTGGTTAGTATTTCTGACGTGGAGTGCCAACTCGGCCTAACCCGTTGACTGGACACATGGCAATCTCTCATTGGCTATTCGTGTCTACGTCGAGTGCATCAACTGTCCGTTGACCGGACACGTGGTAGCCTCCCATTGGCAAACCATCTCTGCATGGCAGCTGACGTGGCACCAGCTGGCCGTTAACTATTGACCAGTGATCAGTCCGGTCCGATCGGGTTCGCGATCTAAAATTAGAAAATCGGTCGGTTCGGACCCGGTTCGACCAGTTTTCTCAAATTTAAAAATTTCTAAATTCAACTAAATGTGTTTTCTATCTAATGGTGGTCTCAATTTTCCAATTTGATATTTTTAAGTCACCTAAAATAATGAATTTATGAATTGAATCACTATGGTTCATGTCGGTTGGGTCTGGTTTGGATCCGGTTCACCCCGAACCAGTTCGGTTCTCTCTTCAATTCCACTTCCGAGTTTTTCCCTCTAATTTTTGTAAATTTTTTATCACTTGGGACTTTCCAATTCCCCACGTTAGTTATTTTTCATTCATTAAATGGCTCATTTCTTCATGTATAAACCCATACTGGTCCTTTTTCCAGTTTTTCTTTGGTTCCACAGAACAAGTTTTACAACTCTCCCCTCCTTTTATGAGTTTTGTCCTCAAAACTCTGTCACCTATTTTCTCTCTGAGGTGGTACTAATGTGGCTTCCTTAGGGTGTAAGTTGATATCCTACCGGCTTAAGTTACTCTGTTTGCCTCATTTCCTCCATTCTTTGGGATTCAGTCAGTCTGACTTGTCCCTTTTCCCCGGCATTCGTAGAGCCTTACTGGTCCGATACTCCTAATAAGGTGGGGTCGGACTTGCGTCCTGGGCATTTTATGTAAGTTCGATGTTTCTATACATCCCACCACACCTAGGTTTGTCCATTCCGTCGTCGGCTATTGTGTTTGTCTTTTGTTGCGTTACCTCCCTTTCCTTGGTCCTTTAGTCCCTCCTTTGGTACTCAAGTTCCTTCCTGGGTAGCGATTTAAACCTAGTTGCCCCTAGCAGTACGATTCCCATATCATGTGGTTCTACCCTAGGCCTTAGGCCCAGCTTGCTTTGTGGTTGGGACCACATCCCTTCCACTCCTATCCTTAATGTGTATTCTCTTCTATGCTCATCCTTTACGTTGACTAGGTCAATTCCTTGCAGGACTCCCTTACTCCTTGGGTTATTCCATATGTCCTGCCAATGCTTTAATGTCACCAAAAATATAAGTGTCTGACTCTTTATGTAAGTTTGGGTTTTCCTGGCTTTATTCGTTCTATTTCATTTTTCCTTATTGTGTCCGCCCGTCCCCCCTGTCAGGTTTTGGGCCTTGGTGGATCCCGTCGACTCACTAGTCCACCTACATTCATCCATTTGTGTAGTTGTTGGCGTTCTCTGGCTAGCTAGGGGTCCCTTCATTTTTCGGTCCCTCTCTTCTTTCTTGGCTTATGGTTCATTATACTAGTCAATGTGCAATGGCTGTAATCCTTCGGAGTTATCCCTTTTCCATCAAAGTCACCCCCAAGGGACTTCTCCCCCTTACGAATTTTGTGGCCTACATGGAACTTTTTTTCCAGAGTTTTCCCTTACTTGTTCTGAGGTGGGGCCTTAGGTTCTATCCTCGAGGACCCGGGGTCCTTCCCTACTGGTCCTAGGTGGCTTTGTCTAGAGAGTCACTTTATTTCAACTCGTTCTTCTGCCCATTCCTCCCTTGGGGTTGGTGGTTCTACATGTTGATCCTCCCTACTTAGGTTTGTGTTCCTCTTCATGTGTTGGGGTTTGTGCCTCTCCTTTTCTTTTTCTTCTGTGATTGGTTTGTTATTTCCATATGACATCATTTTCCCCTTTCGAGTCTCTTGAGATGACTCCCTTACGTAATTGTTCCGTTTGACTTTATGATTTCCACGCTTGCCGACTCTTACCTTCTGCCTTTCCCTAACCTCTAGGTTGGGAGGTCCCATCGCGGTCTTGCTTATCTGTGCCTCACCCCTGGGGTACTATGCTACAATCCTTTAGTTACCTTGGCATATCATGGGGTGGTTAGGTCTATCCTTGGTCTGTTCATGGCATTAGGTTGGAGCCTCCGGGTAATTCAACCTTTGTTCTGCTGTCAATCCTGGTTTAGGTCCTTCTCTATTTCCCTGGGGCTACCTTTCTTGATGTGGCTCTTCTTTGGCTCACCTCTTAGGGCCCTTACTGGTTTGTTGGTGGTATCTAGTCCGCACAGTTTCCTATTTTGCTCTTTGGGCTAGTCATGGGTGGTTTCGGCTTTCCTTTGTCCTACAAGGCACTTCTTGGGTCTCTGGTTATCCAAGTCTCGTCCTCTCGGGTGTGGGTGTTGGAAGGGGATGGCCTAAGTTGGGTCCAAGTTTTACTCTTTTTTGGGTTCTTGGTAATTTGGGGCTTATGAAGCTCCCGTGTTCCGAGAAATGGATTAAGAGATTTGGGTTTTCTTTTTGAAAAGGAAATCTTCTTTATTTGTTGGACCGGAAAAACCCTGGCCAAGGTTTATTACAATAGACATTTCTAGAATCTACTAACCTTTTTTTATCCCCACCAGTTAGTTGACCTAGAATTATATACCTATGCAGATTAAAAGACTCCGCATCAGGTGTCTCGAGGAATCTTCTCCTTCTGGGTGGGCATTCGCCTCCATGGTACCTACCGCAACAAAGGCACGGATTCATGCTGGGCTCCTCCAATTCTACTGATGCTGATAGACTAGGGGCCCTCCTGGCCTATACGGGAGTGCTATATCTATGTCATACCAGCGTAGAACAGCTACATCCTGGGTGTGTTGGGTGAGGCCAACGGTACACATACTGCTGTGAATCGGGGAAAGTCGCTGAAAAACCCTCACGTAGTTAGCGTAGGCTACCTCGAAGTTCCTTTCGGTTTCTGCTTGAATCTGGGTCAGATATGGTTCCCTTGGTGGAGACACTTCATCCGCCACCGAGTATAGAGGGGTCCTATCTCGAGGTGCGTCCAAGGGGATGGGCTCTTCTAGGGCCTCCACTCATTGCTCCATAGCGTGGATCTAGGGAATATATTCTTCGGGGGCATTTTTGTTCATATTTTCTGCAAGGCTATCGGGAATCGGGGTTAGGATGGGTTGGGGAAAACTAATCAAGAAAGTTATGCTCTGATACCACTCAAGTTGTCACACCCCGACCCAGTTTGGTCGAAGTCTATGATCAACCTGTCAGCCTTCCCTGCATCATTCAAGTATATCTACTCAAATGAGGCAAGGAAGGTGAAGGCGTATTTACGTTCGAACCCTTACTTTAAGTTGAGGGTAGGAAGCGTACATTAAGGCCCTGAGCACATCTGGAACTTCCTGTCTGGGTGATGTCCTAAAAAGGGGTGAGAGGAGGGGTGAGTACAACATTCAGTGAGGGAAACTACTATAAAGTTTTATTTGAATTCATATTTTTTGTCTTTAACTTAATCCCTTCTGTTATTTCACACAATCACATGATCAACAATTGCCCCCTATCATGGAAAGATCACACATTCACAGGACGGTCCTCAACCGTGCTACTTATGGACTAGAGCGCCTTTACCGTCTACTCTGATAGAGGGATACTGCCTCTACTCAAAGTTTGTGTGGACATCAAACCCCCAAATTTCTCCACCATGTCCGCTCAATGGGATGAGACCTCATTCCCCCTACTGCCTCTGTATCAATGTGCAGGAAGCTCCTCGTCTTCACAACCTACTAAATGACAAAACCGGCATTATGCTCCCTAGGTCATCCAACAATCCTTGGGCTCCATCACTGCCTCATGCTAGGTATCCTAGTAGCCCGAACATCACGGTGCATACACAATTAACAAACTTTTTGAATTATAGTCATTATCTTTTGCCCTTTCGTACAACGGTCTGTCAGCTTGGCTTCGGCCCACCACACATACTAGCCCAACAGGTTTGATGACCTAGCTTCGGCAGAATAGGGGTTTGGCCCAACAAGCTTCACAACTCAGCTTGGCTCGATGGGTATCATGCAAGGTTCCCATTATTCAAGTCTTTTAGCCTCATATATCACATGTTTATTTTGGACAGGTCCATGCTCGTATCCACCGACCTTGGGCCCACTAGCATCTCGAGCCTAATCCCGGAATTAGCTCACAAATATTTTAAGCAGAGTCACCTAGTCATGGGATGATAATTCCGAGAAAACAATTTTCAAAGCTAAATCGTCATTCCAACCGGAATGGATGTCATAGCAGTTCCCAATCACCCGGTGTTCTCAGCGGGGTCGTGTCAGCGAAAATTCTCTCTCCTCGATGTGCTCCTAGGGTCGACGTTCGAGTAATCCGTTCCTACAGGGTGCGAGTGTTCGTATTAGGGTGTGGGAACGAATGCATCCAATACTTTCTCATATCTGCATCTAGGCCCCGTACTTTGTTTAAATTGCACATGTGTCCCTAATTTCTCTTTAATCTCTATTGGGTCCCTGGGTTCCCAATTATTCTTTTTAGGTCCTTAACTCTTTCAATTTCACTAATTGGCCCTTAATTTACTAAAGTTGCCTTTTAGCCCTTAATCTTCCAAAAATTGCAATTTGGTCCCCCAACTTTTCAAATTTTCCAATTTGCCCCAAATTTGTTCAATTTGCCCAATTGACCCTCAATTGGGGTAAATTTCATGAAAACACCCTAAATTTCATGAAATTACCATTCAACCCTCCAATTTTTTTAAATTGCACACAAGTTCCCCAAAATCCCCAAATCACTCTTCATCTTCTTCCCCAATTCAAGCATATGGCACTTCGAATCTTACCTCATCCAATTGTGGTTTGTAAGTCCTTATTTTCTTCTATTCTTACTTCTAATCACCTTCTAGAGCTCTCCTCGATCGCCTTGCACTTCAAATTTCTAAATTTGGCTGAGTTTTATGCCCTATCATAGCTTCGTCAGAAAATTTACAATAGAGAGAGAAATCTTACATTTCTTACCAACGGAGGGGCGGTGGTCGGAGCTTGAGGTGTGGGCAACTAGATCTAGTCGAGGGGGATCTAGGAGGCTCGAGTTCTGCTGCAATTCGCTATTGCCTGCGAGAATTCAAAGAGAGAAGTTTCAGTCAGTGTAGTTGTGAAATTTCAAAATTTCGGCTGGGGAAGGAGAAATTGAGCTTACCGGGGCCTGTAGGACTGTTGTGGAGGGTCTTAGGTGGTCAGTGGTGGCCAATGTGGGTGGTGGAAGGGTCAGACAAGGTGAGGTGGCGTCGAGTAGGAGCTCCAAAGTAGCTTCATTGTGTGATCTTCTTTGCACCTTTTTGAGCACTCTGTGGCTATTCTGAGAAGGTATGGAGCTAGAGGACTCTTCCCTTGCTCCAATGCCACCCTTCGAATCTTCTTTGGTGGAATTTTGGCCGATCATCGGAGCTCTACTTTGCAACTCGCCAGAAAACTCACTCTTCTTCTTCTTCGCTCGATTGTGGGATGGTGAGAACGAATGAGGGGGTGCTCCTTATATAGGGAGGACAGCAATTGTTCAGGTTATCGGTCGGTGTAAGACTCGTTTCTTCATGTATAAACCTATATCGGTCCTTTTCCCGATTTTTCTTTGGTTCCACAGAATGGGTTTTACAAACCTCATATTTGTCTTTGGAAATTTTTGGGGATTATTTTGCTAGGAAGCAAAGGTCGATGACTAAAATGTAAATATGGACAAGTTAGAGGACCCATTTGAGAATAAGTTTTCTTTGGGGTCTTTTTAAGGGACTAAATGAAGTTTTAGGGTCATTTGGAAAGACTGGTGAAGTTTTGAAACTAGGAGGGAATGCTTGGAATGCTTATGGACCTAAAAGTAACAAAAGAAAAAGTTTAGGGACTAAAGTGCAAATAAGGAAGTTTGTGAGGCCAAAAGTGCTTTTTGGGAAATTTAAGGACCTAAATGCAGTCAAAAAAATGTTTAAGGACCCAAATGGAAGATTTGGAGAATCTAAGGTCCCAAAAAGATATGTTTTAAAGAGTAGGGGCAAAATGGTAATTTTACCCGACTTAAGGACTATTTTGCAAATAGTGTGAAATAAGACTTAGAAAACATTCTAAGGTATTTTGGGGACCATAATGGGACTCAAGGAAAGTTAGGGATCAAATGAAACACTTGAAAAAATCTAGGATCCAAAAAGGAAGGATTTTAATTCATAAATAGTAAAATGATAATTTTGCCCAACTTAGGGACCAAAATGTAATTTTGGGAAATTAAGGTGCCTATGTAGTAAATTAGGAAATTATAAGCACATAGATAAGTATAACCTTGAGAGGTTATGACTTTAAGCAAATATTAACTAATCTTAGAACAATGTTAGTTAAAGAACGGTTCTTCAATAAGTAAGTCAAGTTAACCATGCCCGAGGGGCAAAAATCGTGATTTTTTAGGGAAGTTACGATGTAACAATTGTAAGGAAAATCAAGGTACTTGAACTGGTCTTTATACCCTACTTCCACCCTTGTAGAAATAATATGATAACACTCAAGTCGGGACCCCAAGGAAGGATACAAGGAAAACCGCTAAAACAAACAAGTTCCGGTAAACACGATGAGTGGGAGTAATGACAATGAGTCCGATTGGACTGACCAAAATCATTTTACGGTTTTTGGGTTTTGCTCTGAAATACATATTATGCATGATTTTGAAAATCATATAAGAAGTAAAAAACAACATGGGTGCATGCCCACTGAAGAAATACCATGTTTAGAAGTTAAGAAACGGGGTAAGGGTCTTAAGGACTGACATAAATGTACCATAGTCGCATGCTAGTACTATGTGATTGGGGCCTTATGACTCTTATATCTGCTGGTGGGAATTGGTTGAGTGATGGACCAAACTCCATATGTTAAATTGAGCTTGCGTCATATCTATTGAGTCATATCTACACTCGAATAAAGATGGTTGGAATATGGACCATATTCGAGTAAAATGGTTATATACCTAAATATTGCTTATGCATATATTTTGAAATTCATCTTTGTGAATATTGTATACTGGTATTGAGTGGGGGCACTGACAGGACACCTATCGAGGTTGGCACGCCTCGACCCAGTTTAGTCGGATCTCTATGAGCAACCCACCACTCCTTTTGGTCCATTAAGGATTTCACCCTTTTCTAAACCGCGAGGAGTAAGGCATCCTTTTACCTATCTTTCTTTAAATAGCATTATACAAAACTGAGCATTATAAAACAGACACACCTGTCTTCTTACAGTTCCAATTTAGTAAGGTCATTAAGAATGGTATTTCTTCGGTTACCTAAAAGGGTAAAAGGGAGGGGTGAGTTCTACAACTCAGTGAGCAGGTGTTGGGAGTGAGTTTTCAAAATCGCTTTATCCAAACCATGCCAAGGTTATCATTTCCTTTAAAAAGGGTTTTCCTCAATTTTGATTTTCAAAACATTCTTCCATTCCATGTTAGGTGTGTTTAGCTCTCTTAGCCCATCCCCTTGCCTTGGGAGGCATTTAGCAAACAAACACACACTCTTCATCAGGAAGGGTACACACATTCGCAAGAGCAGCACGTCCACTACACCCACTTGTGAATCGAAGCGTCTTTACCATCCTCCAAGATAGAAGCCCGTCCACTTCTACCCAGGGTTTAAGTGGATGTTCTTAACATCTGACCCTCAGATCTGAATGCCACTCCATGTTCGTACAAAGACCTCATCCCGACCCCACCTCATTCTCATGTGCAAGAAGCTATTTCGAGCTTCAAAACTGACTGACACGATGAACTGCCCTTATCTCTACCACGTCGTCCAATAGCCCTTAGGACCCATCACTACCCACTAGGGTGTCTTGATGGTCTCGTACCACAAGTGCATGCACAAACAAAAGTTTTTCATATATATCCATTATCTTTGGTGCTAACAGTCCAACGGCCCTGACACTCAACCCAACCTGCAACTGTTTGTCTAGGCTGGTTTGTCGACTTGGCCCTGACGCACTACCGCCAGTCCATCGAGCACTGTCGATCCTGACTCGGTACCATGGCGAAATCACACAACCAATTCATTAGAAATTTTCATGGCTCCTTTTTAATCAAGTTTGTTTACAAGCTCCTGCTCGTGCCCACTAGCCTTGGGCCCATTGCACGTGTTTTTCCAAAACTAGGTATTTAGCCCCATGAGTTCAAAAATCGAGGCCCCTAGCCTATATGAGCTATTCTATCTCCAGTCAAGAAGGTCTCCCAAATGTTTTAAGTATTAGCACACAGTCAAGGGAGAACACTTCTGACAAAAATTCACTTTTAGCTCATCACACCAACCGAGTGTGATGATATCTCCGCTTACAACTGATAGGCAGGTTTCTCCTTTCCTCAAGTAACTCATCATACCAATCGGGTATGATTATCTCCAATTACAACCAGTAAGTAGTCTTTATCCGTTAAAGATAGTGCTCATTATCCCAACCGGTATGATGTATAAAATTTTCACTCACCCAGTGACCGTGACATGTTCGTCCCCAGTCGGTTTTCCAAGGCTATGCTAGCTTCTCCTTGTCGGCGTTCTGGTCTCTCATGTCCCAATATGATTTGTGCATCCTTATCAATTAAGGTTTGGCATGACAACCATTGTTTTATCACGTATGAGCGACTACGCTCAAAATTGTTGCTTTAATGCACTTAGGTCCCTAAAGTTCATTTTCCTTAACTTTAGGTCCCTAATGCTAAATTTTCCCCAAATTGAGTCCCAAGGCTTCCTAAATTCCCTTTGGCTCCTTAATTTACTCAAAATTGTATAAGGGGCTAAATTTTTCCAAATTTTCAATTTGGTCCCCAACTTTTCAAAAATTACAATTTTGCCCCTACTTTCCAAAAAATGGCAATTTGGCTCCAAATGTTCTGAAAATTGACCAATTAGTCCCCCAACATCTTTCTCATTTCCAATTTCCTTCAATTTTGAGAAATTGCATGAAGGTCCCTCAATTTTTTGAAATCCCCAAATTTCCCCAAAATTTTCCCTCAATTCCTCCTCTTCAAACTGATCGAATTTGATTTCTTCAAATTAACCATTTGGGGTTAATTGCTCCAATTGAAGGTATATATCAATTTCTACACTTAAATACGATTCAATTGAGCTTTTAATTGCATGATTTGAGTCTGAAATGAGCTCAAACAAAGCTTCATCGAAAAATTATTCGTAGAGAGAGAAAGCTTCGAGAGCTTACCGTCGGAGGAGCGGCGGTCCGAGCTTTCAATTTAGGCAGGTAGCTCTTGTCGTGAGGTTACTTCTAAGATCAAGAATTGCTACAATTGAAGTTAAATTGAGGGTGAATTTAATCAATGAAATTCTACACTTTCTCACTCTAACATTAATCTACAATGATTGAGGAGGGCCAAACTGGCTTATCTTTCAGCTCTGTTGAGGCCGTGTGAGGGTTGTGGGGGTGTTGGGGAGGCTTGGTTTGGTCTGAGGAGGGCTGAATTTGTCGAATTCAGCTTGGCCAAAACAATGCAGCTTCCGTCTGTCAGAGCTATTTCACTGTTTGATTTCGCGGTGCTTCTCGGGCGGTACTTGGGTCGAAAGGAGGTTATTATGAGGTAGCTAATTTCCCCCATAGTCTGTATGACCCGACCTTGCCTTTTGAGGCTAAGAAAACTACCCAAAGTCAGAGATCTAGTTTGAGCTTCACCAGAAAACGGAGCAATTGAGAGAGAACAGAGATTTGAGGTATGTGGAGGATGAATGGAGAGTAGCTCTTTATATAGGGAGCTCGAGAACCCTCTGCCCGACCACTTTCCATTTTGGTCGAGATTATCCTCGCCTGAAAATGGCCTGATCAGAGTGGTTACACCTTCACTGAAGAAGGAAGTTTTTTGTATTCATAAACAATGTTGTCATCCGAGGAAGAAGATGACATTATTCCGAACTGGACCGTACTGGTCCGACCGGGTTCATTGACAAAAATCGATCAGTTCACTTGGGATTTGTCAATTGCCTATTTTACCCTTTCTTTATCGGTTATGGTTTGTGAACTCGCTCGATTTTCTCTTTTGAAATGACCAGTTCTTTTCCCGATTTTCTTATCTTTAAAGGGACGGGGTTTACAGAGGTAGTGTTGACGTCAAGGGAAATAGGAAGGTTGGATAAAGGGAGATTGAACTATTGCTTCCAAATTTACTAGGACACTCGGTTGATGTAATGATATCTTCCAAGTTACACCGCTATAATAAAAAGAGGTGAAATTGAGTCGCACGTATAAGGGGCATGTACAGGCCTGTTGGTGGGATATTGTCATGACCTCAGATGATAAGTCATCCCAGTGAGAGACGAACTCAAGGGGTATCGGTTATCGAGTGTACACGTGGCTCCCACACTCTCATAGGACTTGATCGATATCACGGCATACACTTTGGGTCATGAGTTTCCCATATGTGCGAGTCATGAGTGTCCAGTTTTTGTTGAGTTGTACATATCATGAAATATATCTTGTTAAATTGTTTGGGGGATGAGAGTGGACCTGACCGTAAGGTGAGATTATGATTACAAGAGTCTCGAGGGGCTAAATAAAACAATGTGATATGAAGAGTTTTTTAAACTAATAATAAATCTCCAAGCTAGGAAGTTACATGAGATGTTTGAAGTTATAAGTCATGTAGTGGCCCAACATTAGTACCTCATTCACTAAGTTGTGAGCTCACCTCCTCCCCCAAACCATTGCATGTAAAAGTCGAGTAACCATGAGGCATGAGTGGGGGAGCATCTCCAAACAAGCGCAACTTGAGATAGGCCTTGTCACGCCCCGACCCGGTTTGGTCGGATCCTCGTGATCAACCTACCACTCTCTCGGTTTATTAAAGGATTTCCCCTAATTGTAAACCGTAAAGAGTAAGGTGTCCTTTAACCTGCACATTTTCCTAGAATAGCATAATCAAAACTGAATGAAATTTAAAACTTTACATACCTGTCTTACAGGCATCTTAGTTGACGGTATTTAAGGGGAGGCTTTCCGGTTTTTTCCTGAAAGGGATATAAGGGAGGGGTGAGTATGACTACTCAGTGAATGGGTTTTTAAAAGCTTTTGACTTTTAATAAAAACATTTATATGGAGTGTGCCAGACTCCTTTGTTTTCAAAAATCCCTTCATTTAAAAATTCAGGTTTTTCCACCATTTCTTATTTACCACGGTGTGTAATCACCCAACACACATCCTTCATCATGAAGGTTACACACATTCGCAAGTTAGTATCACTACTGAACCCGCTAGTGGCTTTAGAGCGACTTTTCTTGCCACCCGGATAGAAGTACGACCACTTCTACCCTGGGAATGAGTGGATGTATGTGACATCCGACCCACAATCCCTAAATCACTTCTTCGTGTTCGTATAAGGATAGAGACCTCATCCTATCCCCACTCCAGTCTCATGCGCTTAGTGCTACTCCAGACACCTAGAACGACAAATTGCCCTTATAGCCACCAGGTTGTCCAGTGCCCTTAGGACTCATCACTACCCCTCATGAGCGTCTTGATGATCCTGTACTCACAATGCATGCACAAACAATGTTTTCTTATATTACCATGTAATCTGTGGTGCCACTGGTCCAACGGCCCTGACTCTCAACTCAACCTGCAGTTGTTTGTCTTGACTGGTCCATCAACCTGTCATGTCACACTGCCGCTAGTTGACTGAGCATGTCGGTCCTATCTTGGTACCATGGACAAACAATTCACTTATTAAGTTTTATGGCACATATATCATGTTCGTTTACGAGCTCCTGCTCGTGCCAATTGGCCTTGGGCCCATTGTACGAGATTTTAAAAATTGAGCATTTAGCCCCCAAGTTCCAAAACCAAGGCCCCCGGCCTATCAAAGCTATTTGAGCTCCCGTCGAGAAGGTCTCCCAAATTGTTTAAACATTGGCACATAGTCAGGGGAGAGCACTTCTGACAAAACATATGTTTTCTCTATTGATTATACCGTCCGGGTATAAGTACACCTCCGTTCATAACTGATGAACGGGTTTTCAACTTCCTTCGAGGAAGTCTCATCATACCAACCAGGTATGATCTACTTACAATCGGTAAGTAGTTTTTCCACATGATTTTCACATCACTTCCTCTAAGTAGCGATGTTTAAAATACCACTTAATAATGGGTTTTCATACCGAAGTACTTATCATTCCCAACCGGGTATGATATAAAATTTCCACTCACAACCGGTAAGTGGTTTTTAATTTTAAGTTGTGCTCATCATTCCAACTGGGTATGATGTTAGTAAACCCACTCACAACCGGTAAGTGGTTTTTAACTTTAAATTGTACTCATCATCCCAACTGGGTATGATGTTAGTGAACCCACTCACCCGTTAATGTCGTGAATTCCACTAGACCGGTTCTTTGTATTCACACGAGCTTGTCCTTGCTGGCGTTCCCGGTATTTCACGTTCCTACACGATATGAACAACCTTGTCCATCATTACTCGGCATAACAGCCTTCATTCATTTCCAATGAATGAGAAAACTCTAACTTTTAGTTATTTGCAATTAGATCCCTAAAGTTATTTCTCTTTAACTTTAAGTCCCTAATGTCGATTTTTCCTCAAATTGTGTCCCATAACTTTTAAAATTTATCCTGGGACCTCAATTTATACAATTTCACCAAAAAGGGGTTTAATTTCCCAAATTTCCAATTTGGTCCCCCAATTTTTCTAAAATTACCATTTTGTCCTTCTTTTACAAAAATGGCAAGTTTTGCCCCAAAAATTCCAAAATTTCTCAATTGGTCCTCCAACATTATTTTCATGCCCAATTAACCCTCAATTTCATAAAATTGCATTTTGGCTCTTTGAATTTCGAAAATCCCTAATTTTTCCCCCAATTTCAACTCTTCAACACTACCGAATTTGATTTTATCAAATTGACCGATCAAACACTTCTAATTATTCAAAATTGAAGTTGAAATTGAGTTCCTGCATGTTCATATGATTCTAAGAAACTTTGAATCATAAATTTTAACGCTGAAACAAGCTCAAACGGAGCTTTGTTGGAAAATAGACTGTAGAGAGAGAAAGCTTCGATTTCTCATCAGTGAGGGCATGGTGTCCCAAGCTTTCGATCTAGGCAGATAGCTCTCATCTTGAGGATCATCCTAGAATCAAGAATCGCATTAATTGATGCCAAATTGAGTTAGAATTTCATCATTGAAATTCCGTCGGTTCTCTCTCTAGCACAGGCCGGAAATTACAGAGGGGAGCCGAATTGGTTTACCTTTCAGTCCTAATTCGGCCATGGGAGGGCTAAGGAAGTGTTGGGAGGGCTTGGTTTGGTCTGAACAGGGCTCAAAATGGCCAATTTCAGCTTCGCCAAAATAGGGTAGCTTCGGTCCGCCGGAGATGCTTCACTGTTCCATCATGTCGGCACTTCTCTAGTGATTCTCGGATTGACTGGAGTTTGCTATCTGATAGCTGACTTCTCCCCGATTCTAAAAAGCTCGACCTCTCCTTCCGAGGCTAAGAAAAATGTTTAAGTCAAAACTCTAGTTCGAGCTCATAAAAATTTTTGACCGAAATTTCGGATTACAAAAAAATCATACTTCCCAAGAGGTCACCCATCCTCACACGATTCTCGAGCAAGCATGCTTAACTTTAAAGTTCTTATGGAATCTAGTTCACCTGAACCAATTTGGTTTTTATTTTCTAATTTGTCTTAAGTTTCTTTTCCAATGTTTAATGAACCCTTTGGATCACTCGAAAGTTATAAATTTCCATATTGCTTATTCACAAATGTAAACCGGCTCAGTTTTTTTATTCGGTTTGACCAGTTCTTTTCTCAGTTTTCCTTAACTCAAAAGTGCGGGGTTTACAGGCCTCTTAACTTGCATATAGAGGTTGTGATTTACTTATCAACTATTATATCGGCGGGTTGTTTGTCAAACTATTTTGGGCGCTCTATGCTTTAAAGAAAAAGGTTTCAAATTTTCACTAAAAAACAAAGAACAATTTTTATCCATACCCTTAGTCCCTCCAGTTTTATTTTGGTGAAGTTACCCACCATGGTAACATCAAGAGGATTAACGAGTTACACAAGACTGCCGACCAATTAATTGGGTCACGTCGTGACATTTTGGATCATGCTCCCGTCCTCTTTCACACAAGTCATATATATTATATTCACTTTTTAAATGACATTAGCAAATATTCATGGTTCTTTTTCCTTAAACATTGCTAGGATGTTTATCCATTTTTCGAGCTTTCCACCTTCAAGTTAAAAAACTTTTTGATCAGAAAATTAAAGTACTCTAAACTGATGGAGCCAAAAAATTTATTTATATCTCTTTTCAGGCTAAACTTCAATCACATGGTATTTTCCATCGTGTCTCAAGTTGTCACGCCCCGACCCAGTTTGGTCGAATCCTCGTGTTCAACCCGCCACTCTCCCGGTTTATTAAAGGGTTTCTCCTTATTATAAACCGTAAAGAGTAAGGTGTCCTTTAAACTTGTACCTTTTCCTGAAATAGCATAATCAAAACTACATAACATTTTAACTTCACCATACCTGTCTCACAGGCATCTTAGTTGATGGTCTTTAAAGGTAGGCTTTCCGGGATTTCCTGAAAAGGATATAAGGGAGGGGGTGAGTACGACTACTCAATGAATGGGTTTTCAATACTTTTACTTTTATGAAAAAGATTTTATTGGAGTGTGCCAGACTCCTTTCTTTCAAAAAAAATCATTCATTTAAAAATTTGGGTTTTATCACCATTTCCTTATTTAATCACGGTGTGTCATCACCCAACACACATCCTTCATCATGAAGGTTAAACATACATTCACGGGTCAGTACGTTCACTGAACCCACTTGTGGCTTCGGAGCAACTTTATCGGCCACCCAAATAGAAGTACGTCCACTTCTACCCTGAGAATGAGTGGATGTTCGCGACATCCGACCCTCAATCCCGGAATAAATTCTTCGTGTCTGTATGAGGATAGAGACCTCATCCTGTCCCCACACTAGTCTTATGCGCTTAGTGCTACTCCAAATTTTGAACGATCACCTAGTACGACGAACTGCCCTTATACTCATCAGGTCGTCCAGTGCCCTTAGGACGCATCACTACCCCTCTTGGGCATCTTGATGGTCTCGTACTCACAGTGCATGCACAAACAATATTTTCTTATCAAGCCATGTAATCTGTGGTGCCACTAGTCCAATGGCCCTGACTCTCAACTCAACCCGCAGTTGTTTGTCTTGACTAGTCCGTCAACCTGTCATGTCGCACTGCCGCTAGTTGATTGAGTATGTCGGTTCTATCTTGGTACCATGGCCAAACAATTTCTTTATTCAAAGTTTTATGGCATAAAATTCATGTTTGTTTACTAGCTCCTTCTCGTGCCAACTGGCCTTGGGCCCACTGTACGAGATTTTTAAAATCGAGCATATTAGCCCCCAAGTTCCAAAATCGAGGCCCCTGGCCTATCAGAGCTATTCGAGCTCCCGTCAATAAGGTCTCCCAAATAGTTTAAGCATTGGCACACAGTAAGGGAGAGCACTTCCGACAAAATTATATTTTCAACTGTCCATTATACCGACCGGGTATAAGGACATCTCCGCTCATAACCGATGAACGGGTTTTCAACTTCCCTTGAAGAAGTTTCATCATACCAACCGGGTATGATCTACTTACAACCGGTAAGTAGTTTTTCCGCATATTTTTCACATAACTACTCTAACTTGTAATGTTTAAAATGCCACATAGTAGTGGGTTTTCATTCCTATATATTTATCATTCCCAATCGAGTATGATATAAAATCCCACTCACAACCGGTAAGTGGTTTTTAACTTTAAGTTGTGCTCATCATCCCAACCGGGTATGATGTTAGTAAACCCACTCACCCGTTAATGTCGTGGATTCCACTAGATCGGTTCTTTGTATTCACGCAAGCTTGTCCTTGCTGGTGTTCCTGGTACTTCGTGTTCCTACACGATATGAACATTTGGGTTTATTATCCTTTAGCCTAATAGCCTTCATTCATTCCAAATGAATGAGAAAGTCAAACTTTCATTTATTTGCAATTAGATCCCTAAAGTTATTTCTCTTTAATTTTAAGTCCCTAATGTCGATTTTCCCTCAAATTGAGTCCCAAAATTTTTAAAATTTATCATAGGACCTCAATTTATTCCATTTCACAAAAAGGGGATTAATTTCGCAAATTTCCAATTTGGTCCCCTAACTTTTCCAAAATTACCATTTTGCCCTTCCTTTACAAAAATGGTAAGTTTCATCCCAAAAATTCTAAAATTCCTCAATTAGCCCTCTAACATTTTTATCATGCCCAATTGACCCTTAATTTTAGGAAATTGTATTTTGGTCCCTCGACTTTTCGAAAATCCCCAATTTCCCACAATTTTTCCCCAATTCCAACTCTTCAACACAGCCAAATTTCATTTCATCAAATTGATTGATCAAACACCTCTAATTATTGAAATTGAAGTTGAAATTAAGTTTCTCCAAGTTCATACGATTCCATAGAACTTTGAATTGCGAGTTTTAATGCTGGAACGAGCTCAAACGGAGCTTCGCCGAAAAATAGATTATAGAGAGACAAAACTTTGATTACTCATTGATGAGGGCACGGCAGTCCGAGCTTTCGATCTAGGCAGATAACTCTCATCCTGAGGTTCATCCTAGAAGTAAGAATCGCATCAATTGATGCCAAATTGAATTAGAATTTCATCATTGAAATTCTGTCGATTCTCTCTCTAGCACCGACCAAAAATTACAGAGGGAAGCCGAATTGGCTTACCTTTTAGTCCTAATTCGGTCGTGAGAGGGCTAAGGAAGTGTTGGGAAGGCTTGGTTTGGCCTAAGGAGGGCTCGAAATGGTCAATTTCAACTCGGCCAAAATAGGGCAGCTTCGGTCTATCGGAGCTGCTTCACTGTTTCATCACGTCGGTGTTTCTTCAGCAACCCTTGGAACAAACGGAGACTACATATGTGTAGCTGACTTCTCCTCGGTTCTAAAGAACTTGACCTCACCTTGTTTGGCTCAAAAAAGACCCTATATCGGAGCTCTGGTTCGAGCTTCACCGGAAAATGGAGCAGTTGAGAAATAATGGAGTTTTCATGTGTGGAGAGGATGAATGAGGAGGGGCTCTTTATATAGGGAGCTCGGGGACCTATTGGCCATCCGTTTGGCACCATTATAACAGGCATTGAAGACCTAAAATGTACTAAATAGAAGCGTTTCTTCTTCATTGGTGCTGCTTCGATTTTCCAACGAGTGAATAGTGCTGTCATCCTAAGGAAAAAGATGACACTGTTCCGAACCAGGTTCGAAGCTTAAACTGGTCGATTCCCCCTCATTCGACTGAGTTTTTCAAATCTAAAAATTTCTAAATTCATTTTCTATCCAATGGTGGCCTCAAATCTCAAATTTGAATTATTTAAGCCACCTAGAAAATTAAATTTAGGATTCGGTTCAATAATGATTCAAACCGGTCCAAACCAGTTCGAATCTGGTTCACCTGAACCAGTTTGGTTTTCATCCACAATTCCTTCACAAGTCCATTTCCATGTATTTTGTGACTCCTTGGGTCACTTAGGGTCCATAAAATTCCTGGTTCACCATATCTTCATCGATTCCAATCCATAAACTGACTCAGTCCTTAAACCAGTTCAATCCGATTCGGGTCCGGTTCACCCGAACCGATTTGGTTTTTCTCTCCCACTTTGTTCTAAGGTTCCTTCCCAAGGTTTATAAATCTCTTTGGGTCACAAGGGATCCATAAATTTCTCTATTTACCCTTTCTCTATTGGTTCCAGTTTATCCAAACCGATCTGGTTTTTCTCTTCCAATTTATCCTAAGGTTCTTTTCCATAGTATTATAAACCCTTTGGATCACCCGGGAGTTGTAAATTTCCAAATTTCCCGTTCACAAATGATCGAGTTTGTGAACCAATTTGGTTTTCTCACTCGGTTTGACTGGTTCTTTTCCTAATTTTTGCTTAGATCTAAAGGGCGGGGTTTACACAAGTTCTCATGTCCATCAGAAAAATGGTTCAGTTGAATGTAAACATCGACACATTGTCGATATTGGGCTAACTCTTCTTGCTTAATCTTATCTTCCTCCGAAGTTATGGGATTTTACCTTTGAAATAGATGCTTTTCTTATTAATCATTTTCCTACCTGAACTCACCCATCCTCCTTTTCTTGCCTTTTTCATAAACCCCTCGATTACACTCATCTTCGTGTTTTTGGATGTCTTTGTTTTCCTTATCTACGTCCTTATTGTCTTCACAAGCTCCAACCCCGATCTACAATGTGTTTTTCTTGGCTATCCCCTAGCTACCTTGGCTATCGATGTCTTGATCCCTCCATCGGTCACATTTTTATCTCTCGTACCATTATTTTCCATGAGTCTTGTTTTACTTTTGTAGGTTATTCCCAACAGCGTAATGTCCCCTCTTTTACTACCATGTTAGATCCTTGTCCTTCTCTTACCTTACTCTCTCCCTATATTCCTCTCTCAGATGCCTCGAGATCATGTATGTCTTCTTCCCCAAATACTATTGATACTTCATTCTCATATGCTTGCAGAATCTTTGGCCTCATCACCGCATGTGCCTCTAGGCTCTCCCATTGCACTAACACCTATTTAGATGACTACTCGTTCTCGTGATGGTACTCTTCCTCCTCGTCGTTTTACTATCAATCCAGCTGTTTTATGGCTATTTTAGAAGCTTGGACCTATCTCCAAGCCAATCGACAACTCTACTAGTGGAATGCCATGTCTGATAAAATCCCTGCTCTCCATCACAATCATACCTAGGATATGGTGCCTCCTCCACCAAATCGGCATATTGTGGGTTGTAAATGGATTTACAAAATCAAACAACACTCTAATGGCTCCATTGCTCGCTATAAAGTTCATCTTGTTGCTTAGAGTTTTTCTCAGCAACCTAATCTCGACTATGATGATACATTCAGCCATGTTATAAAGCTTATCACTATACGATTTATTCTCTCCTTATTGTCTCCTTCAATTGGGTTACTCATCAGCTCAACATGGATAATGTGTTCCTTCATAGCCACCTCACTAAAGAAGTTTATATTGCTCAATTGCCAGGATTTATTGATCTTTCTTATCATCACTATGTGTGTCGCCTCCGTCACTCTCTTTATGGCCTTAAGTAGGATCCCCGAGCTGGTTTCTTCGTCTGAGCTCATTTTTACTTCAATTGGGCTTTACAGGTTTTGTTGCTAACACTTCTCTTTTCATCTATCGTACTCAATCATTTATTATGTTACTACTTATTTATTTTGATTATATTATTCTCACCGGCTTGGCTCACGCTCCTATTAATCATGTTCTCTTGGCTATTTGTCAAGATTTTTTCATTAAATACTTAGGATAACTTAATCACTTTCTTAGAATTAAAGTTCACTCTCACTCCAGCGACATTTATCTTACCCAACAGAAATATATTTGTGATTTTCTATCTAAGGCTAATATGACTACTTGTCGGCCCCTCTCTACTCCGGTTACCACGAGACCTTGTCTTTTGCTCACGGATGGGACTCCCATTTTTTTCATCATGTTTCATACCGTAAAATTGTAGGCTCTCTCTAACATCTTACTCTTACTCGTCCAAATCTTGCCTATGTAATTTATCAGATTTGTCCGTTCATACATCGCCCCACTACTAGTCATTGGGTTTTTGTTAAGCGCATTCTTTACTATATTTAGTGAACTCTCCATTTTGATTTTTACGTGGCAGGATCTACCCATCTCCATTCAATATTTTTCTGATACAAACTGAGCTGATAATCCCAATTACCGAGAAACAATATATTGTTATTTGTTCGAATATGGAGGTCAAATACAAGAGATTTATCAATGCTATTACTAAACTAATTTGTATTCAATCTCTATTTAATAATATTAATATTTTACTTTCTAAGCCTCCCATTTTATGGTGTAAGAATATATCTACTATTTATATTATCACACCAAACATATAAAAATTTATATACTTTTATTTAGTAAAGTGTTAATTGTTATTAGATTTAAGTTAATTTTATTATCTACTATTTATATTATCACATCAAAGTATTAATTTTATATTATCGTATCAAACCTTCACTCGTTTTTACTTTTTACTATAAAATCTTAATATTTGTGATATTTTCTTAATCTTGAATGAGAATATTAAAACTCAAGATTAAAGTCTTTTTCACCATTGGGGACAATAAAAATACTCATTAATAAAAAAAGTTATCCTTACCTACCATCTCACCACATTTTTCATAACAAATGTGCAAAACAAACCAACTCTTGCACAATATTGATAGAGTACATCAACTGATATAAGTCACCCTAGCACAATTAATATTTCGTACAACAAAAATTATACAATAATTAATAAAAGGTATACAAATAATTAATAAAAGTAATGCATAATTCTTGTATCAACTTTTACAAACCATCAATTCTTTACTTTCTTATCTTTCCACTTACGTGATTGTAACTGTTCTATATATTATAATATACAACACCAATAGTACAAAAAAAACAATGACAATACTATAATTTTCTTGCGAATTCCTTTGTTATTATACAACTAAATTACTAATATTTTACAATTTAAAGGTCGATACCTATCTAAACTAATCCTGTCCTAGTACTAGAGCGTGAACGCACGTGCTAATGCTGCAAGTATGGCTTACCTTTTTTTTTAAAAAAATGCATCCCCATAATGGGAACCGGCCAAAAATGGTAAGGGAACTGCCCAAAAGGTCACAAAAACGAAGTCGTCATCTCGCATCAACTGCCCCGCTTGCGGACGCACGCCCGTGAAGGGAAAAGAACAGATCTTTCACTTCTTTGGATAAGAAACTTGCCCGCTCCTAAAGGCAATTATTTTCCCATCCCTTTTATGTAACATTTCCATCTTAGAATTTTTTCTCTTAATTCGTTGATCCAACTCGAATTAAATTATTTATAATCAAATGTAATTTATGAAGTTCAATCGTGAATATCGACCCGATTCATATCCCACCAACTTTAGCCCTCGCAAAGATCACAACAGCCACCATTTTTTCGCCATTAAAAGACTGAGGTATTGGTAGTAAATTTTTAAGCTAAATATTATATTATATTTAATTATGATAAATTTCATTAATTAAAGATAATAAAAAGTAAGTGATGAGAGAGAGGAGGAAAAGACGATTCTGTCCTCGTAAATGTTTTGGTACACCGTACATGTTGTTGGAGGACGTGACAAAAAGACTATTCTACCCTGTGAAGTGCTTTCCTCTTCCTTGGTACATGCCATATCCTATTTTTATTTGGCAATGGAGAATGAAAAGACATTGAGATAGGTGACCATATTACTTAATGAGCATGCCGATACACTAAAATCCAACCTATTTATAGTTGGCCGAACCACATGGGCAGTACCCAATTCAACTGTACACTCCATATTCTTTGTTTTTTATATAGAAAGAAGCCACTTCCAAGAAGGTTCACTCTTTTTCTACCAATGTTTAATGAATCTAATTAATTTATGGTCCAATATTGATTAATCCTGAGGCAGGTAATATGACCCTAATATTTATAAACTTTAGGGTAAATTATCTATAAAAATTTTATATTTTTTAAAAAAGTCTTGATATATACCTACCAACAAAAAATTTGTTTGTCAATTAGTGTATAAAAATGTATATATAAATTAAGCCAAAAAGATATTAAATATAAATTGAGTTATTGTATAAATATTTAAATTAATTTAAAATTTTAGCCTCTAATTCGGTTTAATTTATGTAAGTTTGCACAACTTTAAAATATTGATTGAGCAAAAAGGTAAAGTTCTTTCATCTTCATTATTTTATGGACAAATTAATCTCTAAATATAGTACGATTTTATCTTTAATAATGCACCACCGGAGGAGCAAACGACCCGACCATCTGCTCCATCAGTTCCACCCGAATTACAGGTAGATTCACCGTATCTGCTCAGATCCATCGTCAAAAGGGAAGAAAAGGTACGCGACATGAATTGATGCAAAACTTGCATCATCGCACTAGACTAGACTCGGGCCGATGACACGGTGCACTTGCATTATTTGGTCATGTCTAGCGACAAGCGTGCCCGGCTCACGGGAAAGGACATCCATGACCTACATAAGTGCAAGCAACAATATCATTTGACATGGCCTACGCCCCCAACATGAAAGACTTATCAGACTGATGCATTTGATGTCTCCACAGTTCCATGATTTGTGATGGCCACATGAATTGCCACTCCACTATTTATGGGTTTCACCGATACAATATCGTTTTGCTTTTTATATTTTGGTAATATTGCTGACTGTTTTATACAATTTACATCCTCCCCGAAAACATAAATATTAATTCAAGAAATTAATTAATTAATTAATATATTGTAAGAAGGTATTATAAATATATAATGGGTTGGATAATACGTACTTAAAATTTATTAATTTTAATTAGCGAAACTTTTTTAATTTTATAAACATATCTCACTTTTCTATTTTATAAAACTTGTGATATTATTCTCAAGAAATGCATTAATGCATTAAATCTTTATACACTTTCTATGTAAAATTTTTAAATATACGTTAAATAATTGTATATAAATTGAGTATTATTTTTTTATTGTTATTAAATAATAGAAAATAATATTATCGAATTTGATAATTTTTCTTTATACGGCTAGAAGTACTATGGATATTAGTAAATTAGATCTAATAATAAATGAGAAAATATTATGTATAATCACACTTATATTTAATTAAAAATGATAAGTTATAATTAGTATAAACTTTCTAATATTATAAACTAATAATATTTTTCTATTTTATTAAAATTATGATATTATTCTCTAATATATATACTAACTTTATCACTCAATTATAAATTAACTTATCACATTTTAATATAACCAATAACTCAATAGCTACTTATTAACCATACAAGTCAATAATTTGATGAGTTTTTTTTTATTTCTTAAAGGAAGAATTGTGCTATTGCACTTAATAATGCTCACTCTTATTATTATTTTAAAATATAAGAATTACTCAATTATTTATGACCCATTAATTTTTTATACTTTTTGTATCCTATGAGCATTTATGCACACACATATAAACAAGGATGTTTTAGAGGACTTTTCTTCCGAGAGTCATTCCTACCTAGAACAAGTGGACATTATTTTAAGGGAGACATAGAGGATCCAAACTCAAAGCATGTGTGCTATAAATACAATGCTCCTTCCCTGAAAAGTGGAGTGGTGATGGCCAATGTCTCCAAGGGAATCAATCCAAAGGTAACTTGCTAATAAATAGTGTATTGGGTCTACCATTTGTAACTTATCCAGTACTCTTTTAACTTTCATTTTTTTTCTTTTTGCCCATATTTTTTTAAGTAAACTATATGGTATCCAAGAGTTTATTAAGTACTAATTAATTCATATTTAAGGCATGAAAATAGTATGATGAGTAATACTTTTAATCACTAATTGATTATGAGTAAATTTTTTATTAATTAATTGATTATTGATTATGGGTCAAAAGAAGAAATGAAGCTCCTTGCAAAAATACTTTTTTCCCTCTATTAAATAAATAATAAAATATTGATTTCCTTCTGGACAAGAACTGATGGAAATTTTGACCACTCACTTCCCTATATATATAATATGCAGTCTTTCCCCCTTTCCATCACTTCCATTGTAGACCTTAGCTCCCTCTCTCTCCCCTCTCTCTCTCATCATTTTTTATCAGGAGATCTAAAGGAGGCATAAGAGCTAGAGATTGATCCCATTTACAGGATGATAGCTGCTGAGAAGGAAGATCTGGGCTTGAGCCTGAGCTTGGCGAGCTGCTCTCAGATCCATCGAGAACATCTCTCTGTCAAGCTGAATAATGTTTACTCTGTTCCATCTCCGAACAACCTCCAGAAGCTCCCATGGATGACCGATGCCTTCTCGCCATTCGGTAGGATTTGATACTATTTAATCTTCACAATCCGATCTTGCTGAATCGATCCAGAAAATAGCGATTCACGCTAGATCTCAACTCCCAAGCCAGAAAGTTTTGAACTTTAACGGTATCCTTCGGATTGCATACAGATCACCGGGACTCCACCTCGTGCCAAGTGGCAGCTCCGTTCTTCCTCCGGGGAATCGACGTGAATAGGCCGCCGAAGGTAGCCGGCCGTGAGGACGACGATCAGGAGGATGAAGATGCCGGAGTTTGCTCCCCCAACAGCACCATATCAAGTGTGACAGGGAAGAGGAGCAGCCGTGAGCTGGATCCCGCCGCTGCCGGATCCTACGAGAACGAAGCAGAAAGGACCTCCTCTCGGGGCGTTAGCGACGAGGAGGACGGGCCGGAGAACTCGAGGAAGAAGCTCAGACTCTCCAAGGACCAGTCGGCCGTCCTCGAGGAGAGCTTCAGAGAGCATCATACCCTCAACCCTGTAAGCGATCGATTGAACTATCCATCAACTACCCTTTTCACTCTGGTGGTCTCATATGAATCTTTTTTGATCTTGTCGTCATTTTGATATAATCTGCGTTGCAGAAGCAGAAGCAGGCTTTAGCTAAGCAGCTGGGGCTCCGGCCGAGGCAGGTGGAGGTGTGGTTCCAGAACAGAAGGGCAAGGTGAGAAGAAACTCCCGTATTTATACATATGTGGCTGAACGAATGTATATAGCTAGAAACGATGATGATATATGTGCTGCGGCGATATTTCAGGACGAAGCTGAAGCAGACAGAGATCGACTGCGAATTCTTGAAAAGGTGCTGTGAGAATCTGACGGAGGAGAACAGGCAGCTGCAGAAGGAAGTGCAGGAGCTGAGGGCCTTGAAGCTCTCCCCTCAGCTGTACATGCAGATGGCGCCGCCAACCACCCTCACCATGTGCCCGTCGTGCGAGCGCGTGACGGGGCCGACATCGTCGTTGGGCCACCACCTGCCGCCCAAGCCCATGAACCTGTGGGCCCAGTCGCCCGCTCCGGTTGCCCATGGTGTTGCAGCCACCTTCCGGCCTCGGGCGTAGGGGGGATAGGTAGAACTGACGGTGGATTCGGTGTGTGTGGGGGGGTATTTTGGTCTTTTAGATGGCAGACATTTGTGGTTGGACTGGAGTTCGATATGGTGGTGGACCCTTTATGTTTTCACTACTCCGTCTGAGTGTAGCTTCATTGACCATGACCTAGAGATTTGACCTTTCTGGTGGGTCTGGTCTTCTGAGAGGAAACTTTTTCCCTCACTCAAAATATGTAAATTTTATTAGTATTTTGGTTGGAGGAAATATCAGTCCATATCCAAAGCGCATATATGTAGTCAAGTCTAATACCATCAGCCTTCTTGATCAACTAGCTCATGGACTGGTTGTCCGGTGAAGGGCCCTTCTTTTGCTTTCCAGCAAGGATGATGAGGGGGCCATGTTTATGCCCATCCCAAGCATCCTCCCTCTCCTTTACATAACATGATCAGGTCATATCAGTCTTTGTCTGCAATGTTCAATTGAAGCAAAAGTGAAGATCCTGTGATCATCTTGACACTGACACTGAAATCCAGTTCTCTTCTAATTGTCTCGGCACTGTCATGGAGAGGCAGATTGAAGAGAGTCTGGTACATGATGCAATCAATATAACATCAGGTTTCAAGCTTTCTTGATTTTGTGAAGATTTGTTGAATCTATGTAATACCCGACGAGCAACAGCAAGGGATCGGAGACCGAGCTCAGCGAATTCTACCGATTATGGAGTGTTCTCTCTTTTCTACACCTGATCTATTCCATGACAAGTTCACCATCTACACACTGCAGAATGACAAAAAAGTTTTACTGCTCCAAAATTTGGAAGAACTTTCTACTCACTTGTTCAGGTGCACCTTTGCTAACACGGTGCATTTTTCTGTCACCATCCAAGTACGTGAGAGCCATCCTCTTATCGGTTGGATTAAACGGAAGAAAGTGAACCTCTATGATTCCAGGTCGTGCCTTGAAAACCCTGAACAAAACAGCATTTCAGGAGCTGCTTCAAGGAGAAAAAATAGAGTTTTGAATTGAAAAGGCACACAGTAGTACCTCAAACTGCGAGGTCCGTGCTGCCATCAATACCACCGTATCCTTGTCAAGCCCACTTGCAAAAATTCCCGTGTTAAATGAACTCTTAGGTCAGTTGTACAGAAACCAAAGAACTTCCATTGAACAGTCATGTAATCTTTCATGTTTGTCAATGAAAGGTTTCAGAAAAGAAGAACCAGAGGTGTGTGCTTATGATCGAACAGTTTTTAAGATCTCGACAAGTTCTTGTCAAGTGAGACCTTGAGAATGAGGTTAGTGATCTTCTCGCTGCATAACACCTCCATTCCAGCCATCTTCTCTATAACTGTCATCCTCTTCATGATGGCGCCCTATGCCCTGTCCATAGAAACAAATTACTCGATAAAGAATCCATCGGAGTTTTCATGAACAAATTTAAGATAGAACATCAGATGAATGCCATGGATGTCCCTTCAAGATTGAGAGTCCAAAAACCAACCATTTAACAGTGGATTCGATTTCACCTTCTTTGCGAGCTTAAAGGAAGTTTGCTCTGAAATTGTGTTTTATATTTCTTACCCCTAAAAGAGACCTACAACAATATATAAACACAAAAAAAATCATAAAAGAAAGCAAAAGTAAATATATTTAACACAATTCAAGTTAGAGCAAATGGATCTATCATATCTAATTTGTTATAATGTGTATTTTTTTATATAGTTTGGTTATATTATCCATAAAAAAAAATATGCTTCAACATAAACTAGCTGAATACATTTATGATAAATAATTATAACAATAATCATGCCTCATACAACTTGACAATCTATTATAATGTTTCTTCATAAAATGATTGATTCATAGTAATATGTATTGATGCTTGATTGATAAAGTGTAGTTTAGTTAATTGATTATGTGACACACAATTCTCTTATTAAATGCTTTGTCCAAACTAGCTCACATAAAATGTTAACTAAATTTTGTTTTTTACTTTTCCAATAAATAAAGTTACCAACGAAAAAATATATAAAATCCAGTGGTGGACCTCCACTTACATGACAACATGTTCAATCTACAGTTATGATATCCTTTCATGCACTTCGTCATAAAATACGAGTCATTTATTTAGGACCTTTTGAAATACCTAAGAATTTGAAGTGCAACATTGCAATCAATAGTACGACGAGTTGACATGAAGTTACTTAGCATACTTAATAGATAAGAAATGTCATACTAAGTAACTATGTGTTAGTTTAATTTACTAACTAGTCTTACGTATGTTTTAGGATCATGCAATATTTCACAATCTCCGCACATAAGTTTACTTTCAAGAAGTTTAGGCGAATCAACAGGTTTGCAACCAAGTAATCCATTTTTTATGAGCATATGAAGTACATACTTTCTCTGATATATGAGAATTTTGTCATATAATCTTAATATCTTAATGCTAAGAAAGTACTTGAGCTTTATAGGGTTACTGTTTTAAAATTGCTCACCCAAAAATATATTTAGTGCAACAATATGCAACTAAAATAAGAGTCTTCCATATCATATGATGAAAAAATATCTGATGATCATTAGTATATTTAATCATACCATTGAGAGTACGAGATTGACAACAAAATTAAACACAAAAGATAAAAGTCATACAAATATTTCCGTAGGTCACACAAACTTTAGGTGATTTCTTTTTAACTACAAATCGATCAAAATTAAATACAAGAGATTGCTTAAAGTCATGTAAATATTTCCTTAGGCCACAAACTTTGGGTGATTTCTCTTTAACTACAAATACATGTGTCTCGGTTATATATACCCCTCAAGAATATCGTGAAAGAAAATATTATTGACATTCAATTGATTGATGTAATGACCAATTTTGAGTTACCATAAGAGTAATGCAATATAAACGAGTGTCATTTTGAAAATAAGAAAAAACGTCTCTAGTAACCTTTTATAATTAACCAAGTTTTAAGTTGGTGAAGTGACCATCGTGATGAACCTTGCACCTTTATTGCAAATGGATCTCTAGAATTTTTATAATAGGAAAACACGATCTCCATCGTTAACCAAACTTTTCAATAAACTTTAATACTTTATTTTGTCCATTAGAAAAACACAAAATACTTAATAGCAATTGGGTTCCTAACTTTTAAATCTTCATAATTTAATATTTGATCTTTGATCTACTAACAAACTATCTCTAAAAATTATGAAATTAAGTGGGGAGGTCCCCATGGCCTCCCCCTAGGTCGTCTTAAGCTTAGTTTGGTCGGAGACTGTCATGCTTCCAACCCGACTTGGTTGGAACCCCCTAAACAACCTATCAGCCTTATTGTACTAAAATAGTATTTCTACCAATATAGACTAGTAAAGATAAACACTTATAAGCTTATATGTATTCCATAACAAAATGACTTAATAGAAATGACCTTGTTGCGGTAATTTTGATTTGCTTCTCGATTTTCACCCTTATTGGCACAAAAGCTTTCCTGAAAGGGATTTAAGGGAGTGGGTAAATTCGAAAACTCGGTGAATAAGATTTACATGACATTATGACTTCGTATCCATAGTTAAGTATGCACTTAAGTAAAGTTTCATTTTTGAAAAAATATATATGATAAACAAGCCACTACTTGTCTTATCTTTCATAAAAGGTTTGTCATCAAGCTATTTGTTATTTTATCAACTCAGAGTAGGCTCCTTTCTATTTAGATGGATTTAATTTAATAAACTTACTCGGGTTTATTTCAAACAAATATACAAACACCATTTATTCATAAAAAGGGATCAAGCAGTTGTAGAACAGACCCTTAAAGGTTAACAACCTCGATCTGTTTTAGGCCCCAAAGCGACTTTATCATTCATCCAGATGAAAAACTACGACATCTGTCATATTATCTGCGTAAGCACCAATATCCATCTCATAGATTTATCGATACTTCAATCTTCAGATTTGTAGAGGTGAAACCTCATTTTTTTACACATCGATCTCAATGCGCATGAAATTCCAGAGATCTATCCTTGTAACACTCTTGCTATCAATAACTCTTAAAAACAACATAACCACGTATTAAACATTCTTATTTAGCATTCTTCCTATATTCGGGATCCTGGACTTATCATTACCGTGATCATATATCTATAAGTATTATTGTGTTATAGTTTATACATATCTTCCTTATCTGGGCAGGACCTAGTCTCGCCCTAAACTAGGATTTTCTTTTTCACCTTTATAAGTCTTCCACATTTTCCCATGCGAATGTCCCTAAGTATAGGTTCTCCCTCTTTTTATGGCAAGTCAAATCAATCTTTCTTACAATGTTCAGATATAGAATCTGACTCCTTACTTTAAATTTAACATTATTACACTTATCCTTCCACAAAATTCATTTCATTAAGGGGTTTATAGTGGTACATGACAAACATGAATGGAACCTCTATACTAAGATTCAGGTTCATAAGTGGTGGAATCATTGCCTTGTTGGGAAAAAATACCCCAGTTCACAGACGTCTCCAATAGTATTTGCCTTCATCTGCTATCATTTCTTCTCTCATTAGGCGGTTACATTCATAAGTCATATATGTGGTTATTTCTAGGTTGTTCAAATGCCCCAAACTCTCATTTAAATATCTTTCCTCTAGGAGGTGTTCCGTTGTATTCACCTTCTCAAGGTAAGTTACTCCAATACTCCTCTATGAAGTACTTCAATTTTCTTAGCTATTCTTTTGCCACAATTATATCTCTATCTCCTTAGAAATACCACACTAATAGTATCGTGGGTCCCTTTCATTGAGGGCTACCTCCTCAAGTTCTACGATAAGCATTTCCTCACTAGGTCCTCTGATGAGCTATGATCTACTCTACAAAAAAATTATTTTTTATTAGTACACTAAAGTACTTAATTCCTTCAGTAAAGTACTAATATTATAAGTGAAACTTTCCAAACAGTTTATTCCTCATTTACTTAAGTTTTTTACTTTTTTTTTAACTATAAATATTGAAATTTAACTCTAATTCCACTTAATTTGTTATATATCAACTTAATTTGTATGGTCTGAATCCTAAAAAGGTGTCATGCCACATGATACTACAATATTATTGTAGAATATTAGGTATGTTCAACATTATAGAATTAAGAACATAAAATACTTAAAATATAAAATAAATATATTTTTATGTAAAAATTTGATATTATACAAGTTTACCAAATATCTAAAATACTGGAGAAAACAAAGTAATAAATGGAAAGTTTTTGTTAATGTATATCTCGATCCCGTCGGAGTTACAATTGGATGCATAAAATATTTTTCAATTTTTTTCTTAAAATGTGTTGGGAGGGAATGAGTGCAAAAATTATTAATCGATTATTTATATTATTTTCACTCAAAATAACTAATATATAATTAATAAAATATTTTATTTTATAAGTCAAACTTATTTAAAATGAAGTATATTATATATTAAGTTTGACATAATTTAATTTACTCGTCAAATCTCAATTTTAATCGTATAAAAATTTAATAATATATACTCACACACACAATCAAAGAGAGATTGTGAGGTATGTGTGCTGTGTATATAATTCAATCGATGATATAAAATTTTGTCATTCACATGTAAATCGAGTTCATGCTCTCAAACATTTATATAACTTTGGCATTCCCTTTCCTCCGATCCATTAATATATGCATATTTCAATATTCCTCTTTTCTCCGCACCATACTTGTACCTATTAAAAAAATTTAATTTATCTAAAAACTATAATAATCGTCTTACTTCCAATTTATCTAATATGTCAATACTAACTCTTAATAGGTTTTTATCGTTTACATTATTATATTACAGTTATACAATAAATTATTTATCATAAAGCCACCATATTGAGCCAAAAAAAAAACTAGCAACGTTACTACTCATATTTCCTATGGCAATTAACAAATGATAAATCTCCTGTGAGTAATCATTTTTTTGGAGATGGGTTACACCAATTTTTTTATTATAATATTTGTGTTTTCACATATTTCTTATAAATAATTTGAATATTAACTCATTTCCTATAAATCAATTAAGTAACTAGGTCAGTCGAATAGGGTCCATGGAACTAACACGATAAAATATGTATATTTATTATTATTATTATTATTATTATTATTATTATTATTTTACCTATAATTTCTTATTTTTTCAAAATTATTTTTTTTCACTTGTCGTTAATATGGATAATTTAAAAAATACTATAGTAGTATGAATATAACAACATTTCAAAAATTTTAAATTTTTTATGGGAAAATAATTTTCAATATAATCACAAATTTTCATTTAATTTATTGTTATCATTTGAAACTCAATTTTTAATTCGATTAAATTCAAATTTTATTTTCGAAAATTGAGCTTATAGAGTAAGTTGGCAAGAAGGTTTAGGCGTGACCCAATGACCCCTTCACTATTAGGACACAGACAACTCGAGGTCGAAATATAGGGGCAGCTCAACCTCGGAATGTCGATGAGAAATACCTGGTAGCTGACAAAATGTTGAACAAATTCGTTGTATCACAGCCGGAGGTGGAAGGAGGATAAACATCTCAGCGTCATCCAGCTCACCGATGGTGGAGGGCACTTTCCCGGTAGGGATGGCAGATGATGGTGTAGTTATGATACTAATGATGTGGAATCTATCGGCGGACGAGACAACATGCAGCGTATGGAGGTGAGGATGATGCCCGACTCTACGAGGGAACTCAAAAGAGAAATGCCCCATACTGCCTTCTTGAGAACCGCTGTGGAGGATGTTGGAGGTCTCTTTTGAGCGTCAATTGGAGCTTCGTTGCCCGGAAATGAGTTTGAGGAGAGTTTGCTACACCCAGATTCGAGCAACAATGAACGAGGATGAGGGGAAACAACATGGGACGGGGGCGCTCCAGTTAGGATCCAAACTGATGTCAAAATCCAATTTAGCCCTTCAATAACATCGTTTTTTTCTTTCATTCTCCAAAAGAATGAGAATTGTATACTTGGAATTTTATCAAATTATAATTTTATTTTTGTTAAAGAAAATGTGATATTATAAATACCACTTGACACAGGATTATGTCTAATAAACTGACGTAGTCCTTCCCAGAATGGAACGGAGGTCTGTATGGATGGCTAAGACAATGATTGACCATGGAAATTCTACAAGTATATTAATGTAATTTAAATGTACATTTTAGGTTACTTTTATGACCATATATATTTTCTTTCATAAGATATTGAGACTATGCAACACTCATCATAATTATGCCATAATTAATAATTAGCATATCAATTAAGAATCAGTTCTTAATGTAAAATTTCTTATGCCCATTTATTTTCCATCTTATATGAATTAAATTGGTAGCATTTCTACTTAATTTAAAATAAAATATCGGGCACAAGCTGTTAATCCAATAAAACATTCCTTAAATGAATTGAAGTCATTTTGATATTTTATTTTAAAATTGTTGATTTAAATTATTAATAATATATATATATATATATCATAAAAACATAATTTTCATTATTTTTCTTGAAAAAATTATTAATTCTTTTGTTAATAATTAAATAAAATAATAAATTTATAATTATAATTTGAATTGAGGGTAGTTTTTTCACTAAAATGTTAGTATGGTTTAATTATAAAATGATTAAATGGATGAATTATATAAAGAGGAATGAAAAATCATTAAATAGAAAAAAAAAGAAAGGAAAATTTTTGGAAGATAAAAGTGAGAGGATAAAATGATAAAAAAATAAATATGGAATAAACTCCATAATTTTTAATAAATTCAAGGTGTGATCTTATTTTCTAACAAAATTTTAATTTTGAAAAATTTATATTAATTTTAATATCTAATATTAGTTTTAAATATAAGCTTAAAATAAGGTTTATAATAGGAATGATATTTGAATTATTCTAGGGTCGTTTCGAATCGTAAGCATTTGAACTCGATTCTATTTAGGTTTATAGTTTATTATATTCGATCTCGGATTAGATATAGATACATGCAAATTAATTCGATTTTAAATTTGTTTGATTTTATATCATGCTGTACTCGATCGAGATCGAGTTAAATTCTAGTTTTATTCGAACTATAATTTAATATAAATTATTTCTTATTAATTCACATTCGAGTTGAATTAATTTATATATATTGATTATAACGTATAATTGTTTGAGTATAAGTTGGGCAAACTCAAATCTAATATGGATTCGTATTACGAGTTAACTCGTACTTGTATTAGGATTTTTTAACATTAAAGTCAAAAAACATATTTATAAAGTATATATTAATCTTTGTAGACTAATTATTACTTTAATTGCATGTTGGAGAACATTATACAAAAGTCTGGTCCTACATTTTTTACCCACCAGAAATGGGGTGACCCAGTCCTTCTCACATTCAAAGAACCAAAATCGAGATAATCATGTTCTCTCTTTTTTTTAGTAACCTACATCATTCGATCATGAATCAGCCACACAGACGGCTTAGTCACTTCTGTCACCGTCAACGTCAAAGGATCCTGCCGTCATCCAGAAGAGACTGGCATTTCATCACAATTCGGTTGTTTTGACCATGGTACTCGGTCAAACTTCGGAAACTCAAGTCTGAAAAACAAATGTTAAAGCTTAAAGAAGTGTTCGGAAATAAAAATCCATTATACATACCAACTTCACTATTATACACACTTTCAAGAATAATTTGGTTATGTTGTCTCGAACAAAGTTCCCATGTCGATTGTTCTTGAGGACATTCCCATGCTTACAACCTTACCGACCTTGGAGTAATCGCCAGGAGACCCCAAACATAGTTCGATCTCCCACAGCTTCAACACCTCGACCATGCCAATGAATGCATGGAAATGGCCATGAAAAACAAACTTCATAAATCTATGAAGTGTATATGGACAATAGTGGCAGTATTAGTGTAGTGAAGGTGTCTTATTCGTTGGCTTCTTGAATGATATAACCATTGTCAAAGTGTTGGTCCACACATGCAATAATCCGCTTCCTCGTATTGTATTTGGAGTGGGAGAAGTATAAGAGTTTTTAAGTGCTGGAGTCAATACGGTATTCTCATTAGAGACAAAGTGTGTAGCTTCATGGCATTGCATTTTGTCACTATTATGGGGTGCTCAAGAAGTTGATCACCAGTAGGTAGTATGTCCTCCCTAAGCATCATGCCTATTTTATAACCATAAGCTGGTCAAAAAGGAAAGCGCGGGCTCCATTATTTGGGAAATACAATTCCTCAAGGTAACCCATATGCTTCTAAGATAATGGCGATAAGAGAGGAACGTTAAAGATCACATTGACATCACCATCGCGGACGTGGTTCCATATCGATGGCCTCAACGGGAAGTCCATGCAGTAAGTCATCTCCGACGTCAGACTGCGGTAAGGTTAACTTACCCTTTTTCATCATCACCACTTCGGTAACTCCCGCCTCCTCCTCTCACCACAGCTTGCGGCAATATGGAGTGGCGGTGGCCCGCGGTGCCCGTTAAGAGGTTCCGATCTCGAGGGGGAAATTGACGATGGCCTTGGAGCCGCGGAGCTTGAAGGCCGCTCGGTCGTAGGCCCGAGCGGCTTCGATGGCCGAGTCGTAGGTCCCCAGCCAGACCCGACAGCCCTTCCGGTTCGGGTCGCGAATTTCAGCCGCGAACTTCCCCCATGGTCGTCTTCTCACCCCTCGGAAGCGCCTCCTCTCCGCCCCCTGCAAGGCGGCCGGTCTGCTTTGCTGGATAGCCTGATCGGGAGGGATGTCGAACTGCAACAACTGGGTTTTTCTTGGATGAGAGATTTTTGGAGACGGCTTCTTCGCCGACGAAGAGGGTCTCGTCGGCACTGTCGGGTCACTCACATTAGGTTTCTGGTCGAAACAGAACTCGATGAGCGAGGTGGAACCAATGGGATTAACCATGTGAGACCTCGACTCAAATGTGAAGGAATCCGTCTGGCTCGGCCTGGTAGGATCAGAAGAGCCCAGACCGAGCTCGAAGGGATCACTGCTGTTCATGAAATGGAAGCTCTGCGAGACTCTATCGACACACTGGGAATTAACGAAAGACGGTGAATTACAGCTTAGTTCATCCAGAAATGATTCACCAAGCAGGTGGCGCTTGATGAGCTCCAGCTGAGTCCAGACCTCGCCAGATGAAGAGGTTGAAGATGCCACCATGTTTGTAGCCTCTGGCAGTTGGGTGACCAATTCTTTGATAGAGTTGGAGGGAGAGAAAAGGAAGGAAAGTCGGATTCAAAAAATGGGAAGAAACTTTCAATTACTTGAAAGCGCATGGTGGAAGATGAGTGGGAGAGAAAGACATTTATAAAGGGGAAACTTGGCATGCTTTTGTGTTCACACACCTCGGCCCAGAAGGCGTTGTTTTTTTTTTCGCACCTCAGAAGGCGTTGTCAATACAAACACACTATCTCTTGATTATTACTGAAATGACATTATACACTTTAGTTGTCATTGGCTTGTCATATATTTGTCCTAATTATTTTTTTCTTTAATATTTTTCTTAATATATAATATTATTCAATTTAAGAGTCTATATCTACTTTTATAATTATGGGTAAAATAATGGATTATATTTATTTATACGAGATACCCTTACTGCCCTGGAAGATCTGCCGCCCACCAAGGGCACGACGCAACTTGAGCCCACCAAGTAGTATATGCAATAAAACCACCAAGTAGTATATGCAATAAACTATGTATGGAGGCTTTCTCTTGCGAAACACAGTTTCTTTTACTATTCAACTTTGAAAGCAGTGTTTTTTTTTCCTTTCCGCATGCAGAGACGACTGGTCATATATGCAAAGTGATGAATGATCCATGGAGAAAACCTGCACCATGGCTCACCGAGATACCCCACGGGGTATTATTTGCTAAGTAGGAATATCATCTCCCACCATGAAAAATTATCATCCATAGAGGCAGGTGACCAATGAAATTATGCCAATTCTCACGAAAAATGAAAACTGAAGTGCATGTTTGATCGTATAAATTCAATATATTACTCAATTGCACATTTAGATGTTAGAACTAATGGACGTATGTAGTAAATAGGTCACAAATTATATGGGCAATCAGGATCTTAGGTCATGGAAAACTTTGAATTTTGTCTTCACTGTTATAAAAAATTAAGGATATAGATAAAATGTGGCACTAGTAATATATCTCAAAAGTAACACTTGGAAGACCAAAAATTTTATTGGCAGCAAATGATATGTCTCGAATGGCTTTGGAAAGTGGATTGAAATACGAAATTGTTTCATGAGATTGAGTGTGATAAAGTACAGAGCTGGCAAAATAATATATCACATAAACGTTGAGAGAAGTGTATTCGGTCAATATGAGTAACAAATAATATTGAGATTTTTTAGTTTTTTCACTCGGTTATATGTGTAAATACAAGGAGAGTCAACTTACGGAATATTTAGTTGCGAATATTAATAATGTGATTAACCTTTCTATGAATGAGTCTCTTGCTAAATATATTAGGAAGAATATAGTGAAACGCCCAACTTGCAAACTAGGGTAAAGATGACTCCAGTTCAAATAGATTTAATGAAATATTATATTATTTTTACTTGGACATGATCACTACATGTAAAATGTCACCTTTCCTAGAAATAGATATAATTTTAATTACAAAGTAAAGACATTGGATAGTATCACCAAGTTTAGACTAATATCATTATATAAGTTTTTATATAAAATTATATCTAATATTTTAGTGAATCGATTGAAACATTGGATAGTATCACTAAGTTTAGACTAATATCATTATATAATTTTTTATATAAAATTATATCTAATATTTTAGTGAATCGATTCAAACATTTTATAAATTAGTTAGTTTCACACTGCTGATCAAATTTTTAGTACTGATTTGTAATAATAATGGTTAGTATCGATAAAATCAAATTTTATAATAAAATAATTATAAATTTTAATATAAATTAAAAATTTTCTTTCATAAAACTAGTGTCTCCAAAAGTTTTTATAAATTTCTCATAAATAATACAAGTGATAAGCACGTAATCAAACCATTGTGCAAGTAATTCGAGAAACAATTATTATATGTACACGATAAAGCTCCAAACTAATTTCATGTGGGAGAAACACCTGAAAATATGTACACGATTCAACACAAACTCTAATTCGTTATAAAGAAATGATTTAAAAAATGAGATTTAACCAAAAAGGGTTATAGTTTTAAATAAAGGGTTTGTATTTGACAAGTTTACATTCGGTACATTCCATCACGAAAATACATTTTTCTACGGGGTTTGTTCATAATAAAGTTTAAAGATTTACTTTATAAAACTTGTATTCAACAAGAATATCACACACTTTCTCCATAATAGAAAATGTCACACATTCACATAACAAACTTCCTATATGTTACACTTGTGGTTCTTAGCGACTTTACCAACCACCTTAATATGAGGCTACAACCTCTACCACACTGGTACGAGATTACAACCTCTACCACACTAATGCGAGACTATGGCCTCGAGAATTTGTTTATGTAAGCACTGTAATCCAACCCCTAGACATTTCAATTAAATTGTCCACTATAGGTGGACCAGACATTCCACTTTTACTATGTTTCATGCAGATAAGACTCCCAACGCCCTTGACATACTGGATGAGCCATAACTTCCCTTGTTCCGATCTTGTTAATCAGTAGTACTCATAACCATCACTACCCCATACCGGACATTTTCGTTATTAATCACACACATATAAGTATTTTCACTTACAATAGTTGTCTTTGTACTACCAGTTCTACGAGATGAGACTGCCTCCAGCTCGATAGTATTTATTGGACATGACCCATTTCACACAAAATCACATGTTTTATTATTTTAAAATGATCAAATTTATAATCATAATTATTTACGGGACATTACTCGTTTACTTAGGCCTTAAGCCCACTTTCACGAGTTTTCAAAACATGGACTTGGGCACACTATTTTTGAAAACACTGACATTGGGACCACTTTATAAATTATAATTTAAATCCATATTCACTTGACCATGGGCTTGGCCCATTTCCTACATCGGAGAAAGAATTTATATATCAAGTTTGAATTAAAATGCATGATAAGTCTCCTAAATAGGATTCACACTCATATAAATAATATATTCCCCAAAATAATTTTTTGCAGGGTTCAAACAGTTAAGGGAAATATATTCAAGAAATATTTTAATTATTATAAATATATTAAATAAGCAAGTGATATTGCATTATCGGTCCAATTGGACTCCATGCTAGAAATCCCACTCATCGTTATCTAGGGACATGTTCATATTAGATGGATTCTTGAGTCTCTATGCTCCTACATCCTTGAGTATGATTGTTCCCTTTCATTCTTAATCCCGTACTTTGTGAGTTTGATGTCACTTGGATAGCGTTAAGCTACTTTCTCGGTCTAGGGGCATTCTTGTAAATTTGTATTTTCATCCCAGCCAAACACGACCTTATAATTCCCCCTTTATCATCCTCCAATTATAGCCTTAGATATGCATTATTTCAATTGCCAAAACATGTTAGGCTGAATCATAATTTCCTTCAAAGGTAAAGGGTATTTTCATCATTTTAGGGGATAATAGCACGAGTTGTAATTCTTTTGAAACCCGAGGGGCATTATTGTCAACTCGATTCCACCTCATCTCTCCCGTTTGTACAATCCTCCTTAATACCTTTGATGACGGCGATCATTGATGCTTGACAAAAGCTTTAGGCAAGCTTAATCTTTCTTCCTTCATTTTGGTTCTTCATTCCCTTTGTAATACTCACCCTTGGCAACGTTTGCCCGACAGAATCCTCTGAGCTTCGTTGACTCCTCCATGACCACAACCACAACATTGGAGTGGTGTCCCTTCCTCATGTGTAGGTGCGTCTTTCTCAACTTTTAGGTCCACTAGGAAAATCCTGATTTCACCTCTTCTGACCTCGATGTCTCCTTGTTGGTGGTTCTTTTTGTTGATAGTGATTAATTGAGGACGGTTCCTCCATTTTCTTTCAGTTCGAGCTTGTCCGAAGAGCTATCAGTTTGTGTCCCTACTCTCACTCAAGCCTCGCCCGATGGAGTCCCATCTCCCTTTGTTATCATCTGCCAATGTCATCACATTCATCACATAGTTCCCACATAAATGTTCCTATTAATTGTTAGTCATTGGTTCAAAGGGAAACATTTCTAGGAATTCCTAATGGTTAAGGTCAACATTAACTTAGTTTAGTAAAATTGTATATCCTTGCTATGGGGATTTAAATTTACTTACCCAGTATTTGCAATCAATTCGGTGGCATTAATGACAGGGATTCTTGAAGGGACTCCAATTCATATTAATGGAGGAGGGGTTCTATGGTTTGGTGCTTCCGGATGGTGAGTTCCCCTTAGTTTCTATAGAAGGCAGGTCTTGAATTCCTTGAGTAAATTCCTCAACACTCTTTTACTTTATGTATCCCTCGTTTTTGATAATACTCTTGTGACTTTTAAAGGCTGAAGGACAACCTTTTTATAGGACCATGGAGGCTCAACTCTTTAGGTAATTTACACCTTTTCTATGCGTCTCATTTAGTGTCACCCTTTAAATGGAGTGACCCTTTGAATTCAGGCCCACTGATTTCTAAAGGAAACTGATAATTGATGATCCCTATTAAATAGCTAAGACTTAATATCATAGGAAATTGATTACACTTAGGTGTTTTTGGATAACTTTGTTTTGGATAATCTGAATTATGTTAGTGGTTGGGCTTAATGCAGGGAGTGGAGCTGGTTATGGGCAATGTGGTTGAGTTTTCCTTGGGCTTCCTACTGTTCCAACATTCATAATCCAACAGAAAGTTGGTCTTTCATGTTAGTTTACAACCCTGCCCATACTTTAGTTTTATATGGTCTTATGAGGTATATGTCCTACTCTCCTTATTGGATTTTCTTTGGATCTCCAGGAAAAGATCTGGATAACTTAGGCACTCCTCATGGTTAGTCAAGCTCCATGTGCATGTGTAAGCTTTAGGTCAAGTTCATTTTCTCTGTTTGTTTCTCCGTTAGCTTATGTTGTTTATTCATAGTAGAGACCATTATCATCGACCTCCTTTTGGTTAGTTGAGTCCAATGCCCATCTCTATTTAGCATTGAGTTTATTTAATTTGGTGTGACTACTTTGAATTTCAAGGAAAACCGAGTGTTTAAACAATAAGAGTTGTCACATAGTTGAGTGAAATGTTGTAAACCCCATCCTTTGATAATAAGAAAACCGGGGAAAGAACTAGTCAGTTTCAAAGACTGAGTTGGTCTACAAGCCCGATTATCAGGAAATGGGCAAATTTGAGAATTTACATCTTCCATGTAACTCAAAATGATTCATAACCCTAGAAAAGAACCTTAGGAAAAATTGGAAAAGAAAAACTAGATCGGTTTAGATGTACCAGATCCAACTGGATTGAACCGGTTTATGAACCGAGTCGATTCATGACTCAGAACCGATAGAGAAAGGCAAAACCGGAAAATTTATGGATCCCAAGTGACCCAAAGAGTCACAAAAGTCATGGAAATGGACTTGAGAAGGAATTGGAGATGAAGACCAAACCGGTTCAGGTGAATTGGATCCAAACCGGATTGAACCGGTTTGAACCACTATTGAACCGAATTCTAAATTCATTTTTCTAGGTGGCTTAAAAATTCAAATTTGAGATTTGAGGCCACCATTGGATAGAAAATGAATTTAGAAATTTTTAGATTTAAAAAATTTGGTCGAATGGGGGGTGAACCGGCTAGTTTAAGCTTTGAACCTGGTTTGAACCGGTCCAGTCTGGTTCGGAACAGTGTCGTCTTCTTCCTCAAGATGACAACACTATTCACTCGCTGGAAAATTGAAGCAACGCCGGTGAAGAAGAAACATTTTCGTTCAGTATGTTTCAGGCCATCAATGTCTATCATAAAGGTGCCAAATGGACGGTGGACCAAAGTTGCCCTATTTCGGCCGAGCTGAAATCGTCCAATTCGAGCCCTCCTTAGGCCAAACCAAGCCCTCCCAACACTTCCTCAGCCCTCCCATGGTCGAATTAGGACCAAAAGATAAGCCAATTTGGCTCCCCTTTGCAATTTCTGACCGGTGTTAGAGAGAGAGTTGGCATAATTTAAATGATAGAATTCTAATCCAATTTGACATCAATTGATGTCATTCTTGATCGTAAGAGAAACCTCAGGAGGAGAGCCACCTACCCAGATAGAAAGTTTAGACCGCCGTGTCCTCACCAGTGAGCAATTGAAGCTTTCTCTTTCTACAGTCTATTTTCTGGCGAAGCTCTGTTTGAGCTTGTTCTAGCTTTAAAACTTACGATTCAAAGTGCTAACGAATCGTATGACATGTATAAACTCAATTTCAACAATTAGAAGTGTTTGATTGGGCAATTTGATCAAATTAAATTCAGTTGTATTAGTGAGTTAAAATTGGGGGAAATTTTGGGAAAATTGGGAATTTTCGAAAATTTGAAGGACCAAAATGCAATTTTCTAAAATTGAGGGTTAATTGGGCTTGAAAAGAATGTTAGAGGGCCAATTGAGGAATTTTAGAATTTTTAGGGTAAAACTTACCATTTTTGTAAAGGAAGGGCAAAATGGTAATTTTGGAAAAGTTGGGGGGACCAAATTAGAAATTTGGGAAATTAAACCCCTTTTTGCGAAATTGAATAAATTGAGGTCCCAAGGGGAATTTTAAAAGTTTTGGGATACAATTTGAGGAAAAACCGGCATTAGGGACTTAAAGTTAAAGAAAAATAACTTTAGGGACCTAAATGCAAATAAAAGAAAAATTGGTTTTTCTCATTCATTTGGGATGAATGAGGGCTATTAGGCCAAAGAATAATGAACAACTATGTTCATTTTGTGTTGGAAAATGAGAAATTAGGAACCCAACGGAAGTTTAGCTTGTTAGGGATGGAAATCGACTAAGTGGAAATTCAGTGCACGATTGGGTGAGTGGGATTTCATATCATACCTAGTTGGGGATGATAAGTACCTCAAAATAAAAATCCACTACTTAGTGGTATTTTAAACATCACAACATAGATGAGTGATGTGAAAATTATACAGAAAAACTACTTACAAGTCGTGAGTAGATCATACCCGGTTGGTATGATGAAGCTTCCTTGGAGGAAGTGGAAAACCTGTTCATCGGTTACGAGTGGAAATATCCTCATACCCGGTTGGTATGAAGGATAGGTAAAATTTTATTTTTGTCAGAAATGCTCTCCCTTGACTGTGTGCCACTGCTTAAACAATTTGGAAGACCTTATTATCGGGAGCTCAAATAGCTCTTATAGGCTGGGGGCCTCGGTTTTGGAACTTGGGGGCTAGTATGCCCACTTTTGAAAATCTCAAACAATGGGTCATAGGCCAATTGGCACCAGCAGGAGCTCGTAAACAAACATGAGATATATGCCATATAACTTTAAGTAAATAAATTGTTTTGCCATGGTACCAAGACAGGACCGACATATTAAATCAACAAGTGGCAGTGCGACATGATAGGTCTCTAGACTAGTCAAGACAAACAGCGGCAGGTTGAGTTGATGGTCGGGGCTATTGGACCAGTGGCACCACATATTATAAGGCATGATGTGAAAAATACTGATTGTGCATGCACTGTGTGTAAGGAACCTTCAAGATGCTCAAGAGGGCTAGTGATGTGTCCTAGGGCCCTGAACGACCTGGTGGATATAAGGGCAGTTCGTAGGACCAGGTGACCTTGTGAAGCTCGACGTAGCTTCAAGTGCACGAGACCAGGGTGGGGTCAATATGAGGTCTCTATCCTCATATGGACACAGAGAATTGATTTTGGGATTGAGGGTCGGATGTCGCGTACATCCACTCATTCTCAAGGTAGAAGTGGACGTGCTTCTATCTAGGTGGCCGGTAAAGTCACTTTGACGCCACAAGTGGGTTCAGTGGAAAGGCTTGCCTGCGATTGTGTGATTGACCTTCATGATGAAGGATGTGTGTTGGCTGATAACACATCGTGATTAATAAGAAATGGCAATAAAAATAGAGATCTGAAATAAAAGGATTTTTGAAAGAAAATAAGGAGTTTGGCACACTCCAATACACTTTTTTTCCTAAAAGTTAAATTTAAAAAATCCATTCACTGAATAGTCGTACTCATCCCCTCCCTATGTCCCTTTTAGGAAATCCCGGAAAGCCTACCATTAAAGACCATCAACTAAGACACCTGTGAGACAGGTATGATAAATTTAAAATATTATGCAGTCTTGATTTATGTTATTCTAGGAAAAGGTGTAGGTTTAAAGGACTTATTACTCTTTAAGGTTTATAATGAGGGGAAACCCTTTAATAAACCAGGAGAGTGGCGGGTTGATCACAAGGATCTAACCAAATCGGGTCGAGGTGTGACAACTTGCGTGGTATCAGAGCCTGTTTCCTCAAATACATAATCAAGACTAGAAAATATAGGAACTAATAGGATTTATTTAAAATTTTCAGAAATGGCTCCAAAGAAAGGAATCAAGAGAACTAGGGCTGTCGTCTCCAACACTGCTCAACCATCCCTACCTGTAGAAACTCCTAGAGAGGCCCAGACAACTCATCTTTGACTCAGTAGGGAGCACCAAAGATTGTACAAGGAGTTCATCCGTGTATTTGGACAACCTAACCTCGTCCCTGAGGTAGGCACCAATTCTCGGGTTGAGCCAGAGGAGGTGCAATCTCACCCTCCCCCTGTCAACCATTCCGCTCCAATAGACATCCCTAGAAACTGCAAGACTCTCCAACAACTTGGATGTAAGCCTTTCCTTGGAGAAAAGGATGCGGGAGCCGCTATGGATTGGCTAGCCAACATCAAGAAACTGATGGGGATTGTTAGGATACCATAAGAGGATATGGTGACCCTGACAGAGTTTTTCCTAGAGGGAAGCGCTAAACGATGGTGGGACAATGTTCGAAACTTGCATGCCACCATCCCCAATTGGGAACAATTTGAGGAGAGGTACTTAGAGGAGTACTTGGCACCCCATCTGATAAATGAGAAGAAGCAAGAGTTCATCCAACTTCGACAAGGGCTTAACTTCATAGCAGAATACGAGACAAAGTTCAACGAGTTAAGACCCTTTGCCCCTGACCTAGCTGGGCCGACTGACATATGTTAGATGTTCTTGGATGGTCTTAATATGGACATTAGAGACCGTATGGGAGTACTGGGACACCCCGTGGAAAAGGTGGATAAGGGCAACCGTAATCAATATGGCTCATGAATGTGAGTGACTGGTGCAAACCCGATGTCGTCGAATAGAACAGACGACCAAAAAGGTGGATAAGGGCCCAAACCGTTAGGAAGGACGGAAGGAACCTAACACTCCAAGATGGGGAAATAAAACAACCTTCCAAAAGAGAAGAAACATGCCACCATCTCCCAGAGTAGTCCCCACCTTACCCCAAGGAAACCCGCGTTGTCCAAAGTGTTAGAGGAACCATGAGGGAGCATGCCTTACCTACTTTGCATGCGGGCAATTGTGGCACTTTGCAAGGGATTGTCCTACCCTTAGGGAGAATAGGCAGAGGAATACTCTTGGACTACCTCAAGGAAATCCCAGAAACCTCAGGCCAAATGCTACAACAAGAGTACCAGCTAGAGTATACAACCTCACTCAAGAAGAGGCTAGAGGAAACCCTAGAACTGTAGCAGGTACATCCCAAAACCCTACAAATTAGTTCAAGAGAGTCATGTAAACTAAAACATCTTTTGATCTAATAAAGGGAATTCCTTCTAAACCATACGTTTCTTAAATCAGGGTATATACAACTATGGGGACAACAAGTCTATGCCCTCTTTGACTTCGGAACAGAGCGATCATTCATCAAGGAAGAATTGGTTTCGAAAGTACCCCTAGAACTCACCCCACTAGTACAAAGCCTTAACATCCTTACACCTTTATGAGAAGGTTTAAACAAGAATAAACAATTAAAAGGATGTTAGATAAAAATTGGAGGAATTCAACTTGAAGCTGACTTGATCCCATTACCCCTAAAGGAGGTGGAAGTAATCCTGGGAATGGACTGGCTGATTAACCATCAAGCAAAGATGGACGGACTGTAGAAGGAAGATTGTAACTTTCCATACTTCCAAGACGAAAGGACTAAAATTTCAGGGAGATAGAAGGAAAAGTGAAGTACAATTGGTGTTCCACCTAAAATCAATGATGGTACAAAAAGGATGTACAATTTTTCTGGCTATGGTTGTGGATGAAAAGTCTGAAGAAAAGAAACTGGAAGACATCCCGGTATTGAGGCATTATCAAGAGGTTTTTCTAGAAGAGCTACTCGAACTACCTCCATGTCGACAAGTGGAGTTCATCGTAGAAATAACCCTAGGAACAAACCCCATATCCCAAGACCCATATTGCATGGCTCCAGCAGAGTTGAAAGAATTGAAGGAACAACTGGACGAATTATTGGAAAAGAATTTCATACGTCCAAGTTAGTCTCCATGGGGTGCTCTTGTTCTATTCGTAAAGAAAAAGGACGAGAGTATGAGACTGTGCATTGACTACAGAAAGCTGAACTAGGTCACCATAAGAATCGATTCCCACTCCCAAGGATAGATGATTTGTTTGATCGGTTAAAAGGAGCAGCATACTTCTCAAAAATAGACCTTCGGTTGGGCTATCACCAACTCAGGATTAGAGAAGAGGACATCCCTAAGATGGAATTTTGATCCAGATATGGACACTATGAGTTCAGAGTGATGCCGTTTGGATTGACAAATGCCCCTACAACTTTCATGGACTTAATGAATCACATGTTTCAACCTCATATGAAATGGTTCGTGATAGTATTCATAGATGACATCCTTATATACTCACGAACTAGGTCGGAACATGAAGAGCATTTGGCAACTAAATTGGAGATATTAAAGGAAAATCAATTATATGCAAAAATTTTCATGTGTGAGTGATGGCTACAGGAGGTAGGATTCTTAGGGCACATCGTATCTAAAGACAGAGTTAAAGTAGATCCAACTAAGGTGGAAGCCATATTAGATTGGAAGGCTCCAAGGAATCTTACAGAAATAACAAGTTTTTTTTAGATTGGCAAGATACTATAGATGGTTTGTGCAAGACTTTTCTAAAATAGCAGCTCCTCTAACTCGACTCACCAGGAAGGGAGTTGAGTATAAATGAGATGAGAGTTGTGAGAAGTCTTTTCAAGAGTTAAAAACTTGACTAACAACCACACCGGTACTCTCCTTACCTGATCCTAATGCAAGAGAGTACACAGTATATAGTGATGCCTTTGGACAAGGGCTTGGATGTGTCTTAATGCAACAAGGGAAGGTTATCACATATGCCTCATGACAACTGAAGGTACATGAAAGAAATTACCCGACTCATGAGTTGGAATTTGTTGCAATAGTGTTTGCCCTAAAGATATGGTGACACTACCTTTACGGGGTTAAATACAGGATATACACAGACCACAAGAGCCTTAAGTACTTCCTAACTCAGAAGGAGTTAAATCTCCGTCAGAGGAGCTGGCTGGAATTGGTGAAGGATTATGATCTTGTGATAGAATATCACTCTAGAAAGGCAAATGTGGTAGCAAATGCCTTAAGTCACAAGTATCAAACTAAGGTGGCACAAGTGAAGACAAGTTACCTACCCTTGTTACAACAATTGGGAAGGATGGAGGTAGAGTTGAGGATAGACAAACAGGAAAAATGCTTGGTGGCTAATGTGGTGGTAAGACCTAGTCTAACCAAGCATATTAAGGCTCAACAAAGTACTGATAAAGAACTCCAATCTTATTTGGACCTGGTAAACAGAGAAAGGAAACTGGACTATGACGTGTAAGGTGATAGAGTACAAACCTATAAGTCTAGGGTATGTGTGCCTCAAGATAAGAAGTTGAAAAGATTAATTCTGGAAGAGGCACATGATTCGGTGTATGCTTTACATCCGAGCAGTACTAAGATGTACTGAACCCTCAAATAAGGATACTGGTGGAAGGGAATGAAGAGGGACATTGTAGAATATGTTGCACGATGTTTGTCTTGTCAACAGATAAAAGTAGAACATCGGAAACCATCAGGACTGCTACAACCCTTACCAATTCCGGAGTGGAAATGGGGGCACATCACCATGGACTTTGTCATGGGCCTACTGGTGACCAGAAAGGGTCGAGATGCGATTTGGGTCATAGTGGATAGATTGACCAAATCAGTACATTTCCTTCCTATAAAAGTGATGGACACGGTATAACAATTGGCCGTCCTATACATGAAGGAAATCATAAGACTCCATGGTGTCTCGGTGAGTATAGTATCATATAGAGATCTGAGATTTACTTCCAGGTTTTGGCCAAGTTTACAAAATGCCATGGGGACCAAGCTTCATATGAGCACGACATTTCACCCTCATACAGATGGCTAGTCTGAGCGAACCATCTAAACTTTGGAAGACATGCTGAGAGCATGCGTACTTACCATGAATAAAAACTGGGAGGAATACTTGTGCGTGATGTAATTTGCTTACAATAATAGTTATCAGGCTAGTATTCAGATGGCCCCCTATGAAGCCCTTTATGGACGACCATGCTGTACCCCTCTATTTTGGGAAGAAGTGGGGGAAAGGAAGATAGAAAGAGCAGAACTAATTGAGGATGCCACTGAGAAGATAAAATTAATAAGAAGTCGTCTTAAGACCGCCCAGGACAGGCAAAAGAGTTACACGGACAATTGAAGGAAAGATCTAGAGTTCGAGGTAGGAGATCAAGTATTCCTCAAAGTATCCCCATGGAGGGAAATATTTAGGTTTCAGCAAAGAGGAAAGTTGAAACCAAGATATATCGGTCCATATCCCATCATTCAAATGATAGGACCGGTAGCTTATAAATTGGAACTACCTCCTGATCTGTAGAGAATACATGATGTATTCCACATCTCAATGCTTTGGAAATATCAGCTTGAACCTAGTCATGTATTGGACCGACCTCCAATGGAACTAGAAGAGAACCTGACCTATCAGATAGAACCAGTACAAATTATCGACCGGAGAGACAAGAATTCGAGGAATAAGAAAATTCCTATGGTCAAGGTGTTTTGGTAGAATGGACCTGTGCAGGAAGAGACATGGGAAATCAAGTGTATGACGAGGGATAATTACCCTCAATTATTTAACGTGTAACTGTTTTGGGAAAAAAACCCCTAAAAGGAGGGGAGAGTTGTAAACCCCATCCTTTGATAATGAGAAAACTAGGGAAAGAACCAGCCGGTTTCAAAAACCGAGTCGGTCTACAATCCTAATTATCAGGAAATAGGCAAATTTTAGAATTTACAACTCCCATGTGACTCAAAATGATTCATAACCCTGGAAAAGAACCTTAGGACAAATTAGAAAAGAAAAACTAGACTAGTTTAGATGTACCGGATCTGACTGGATTGAACCGATTTATGAACCGAGTCGATTCATGAATTGGAACTGATAGAGAAAGGGCAAACCGGGAAATTTATAGATCCCGAGTGACCCAAAGAGTCCCAAAATTCATAGAAATAGACTTGAGAAGGAATTGGAGATGAAAACCAAACCGGTTTAGGTGAACCAGATCCGAACCAGATTGAACCGGTTTGAACCACTATTGAACCAGATTCTAAATTCATTTTTCTAGGTGGCTTAAAAAATTCAAATTTGAGATTTGAGGCCACCATTGGATAGAAAATGAATTTAGATAAATTTAGAAATTTTTATATTTGAAAAATTCGGTCGAATGGGGGGTGAACCGGCGGGTTATGCTTTGAACCCGGTTCAAAACAGTGTCGTCTTCATCCTTCAGATGACAACATAGTTCACTCGCCGAAAAATCGAAGCAGCGCAGGCGAAGAAGAAACGTTTATGTTCAATACATTTCATGCCATCAATGTCTGTCATAAAGGTGCCAAACAGACGACAGACGAGTCCCCGAGCTCCCTATATAAAGAGCCCCTCTCCATTCATACTCCCCACACCTAAAAAGCTCACTCTCTCTCAGTTGCTTAGTTTTTTGGTGAAGCTCAAACCAAAGCTCCAATATAGGGTCATTTTGGAGCCAAAGAAGGTGAGGTCGGTTCCTTAGAACTGGGGAGAAGTAAGCTACACGGTGGTGACATCCACTCATTTCGAGAGTCGTCGGAGAAGCACCGGCATGATCGAATAGTAAAGCAGCTCCGACAGACTGAAGTTGCCCTATTTCGACCGACTAAAATCGGCCAATTCAAACCTTCCTCAGGCCAAACCAAGCCCTTCCAACACTTCCTCAGCCCCCCATGGCCGAACTAGGACTAAAAGGTAAGCCAATTTGGCTCCCTTTGCAATTTTCGACTAGTGTTAGAGAGAGAGTCGGCAGAATTTAAATGACAGAATTCTAGTCCAATTCAACATCAATTGTTGTCATTCTTGATCCTAGGAGGAGCCTTAGGAGGAGAGCTACATGCCTAGACAGAAAGCTCAGACCACCGCGTCCTCACTAGTGAGTAATCGAAGCTTTCTCTCTCTATAGTCTATTTTCCACCGAAGCTCCGTTTGAGCTCGTTCCAATTTTAAAACGTACGATTCAAAGTGCTAAGGAATCGTATGAAGATATAGAAACTCAATTTTAACTTCAATTTCAACAATTAGAAGTGTTTCATCGTTCAATTTGATGAAATCAAATTTGACTACGTTAGTGAGTGGAAATTGGGAGAAATTTTGGGGAAATTGGGAATTTTTGAAAATTCAAAGGACCAAAATGCAATTTTCTAAAATTGAGAGTCAATTGGGCATGATAAGAATGTTAGAGAGCCAATTGAGGAATTTTAGAATTTTTGGGGTAAAACTTACCATTTTTGTAAAGGAAGGGCAAAATGGAAATTTTGGAAAAGTTGGAAAAGCAGGAGCTCATAAACAAATATGAGATATATGCCATAAATCTTTAAGTAAATGAATTGTTTGGCTGTGGTTCCAATACATGATCGACATATTAAATTAAGTAATGGCAGTGCGACATGATAGGTCTCCGGATTAGTAAAGACAAACAGTTGCAAGTTGAATTGATGGTCGGGGCTGTTGGACCATTAGCACCACATATTATAAGGCATGATGTGAAAATACTGATTGTGCATGCACTATGTGTACGGGACTTTCAAGACGCCCAAAAGGGGTAGTGATGTGTCCTAGGGCCCTGGACGACCTGGTGGATATAAGGGTAGTTCGTCGGACCAGGTGACCTTTCATTGCTCGACATAGCTTTAAGCACACAAGACTAGGGTGGGGTCGAGATGAGGTCTTTGTCCTCATACGAATACATAGAATTGATTTTGGGATTGAGGGTCAGATGTCGTATACATCCACTCATTCTCAGGGTAGAAGTGGACGTGCTTCTATCTAGGTGGCCAGTAAAGTCGCTCCGACGCCACAAGTGGGTTCAGTGGACAGGTTGGCCTGTGATTTTTTGATTGACCTTCATGATGAAGAATATGTGATGGGTGATAACACACAGTGATTATTAAGAAATGGCGATAAAAATAGAGATTTGAAATGAAATGATTTTTGAAAGAAAATAAGGAGTCAGGCACACTCCAATACAATTTTTTTCCTAAAAGTTAAATTTTAAAAACCCATTCACTGAGTAGTCGTACTCACCCCCTCCCTTATGCCCCTTTCAGGAAATCTTGGAAAGTTTACCCTTAAAGACCATCAACTAAGACGCCTATGAGATAGGTATGATAAATTTAAAATATTATACAATTTTGATTTATGTTATTCCAAGAAAAGGTGCAGGTTTAAAGTACGCTTTACTCTTTACGATTTATAATGAGGGAAAACCCTTTAATAAACCAGGAGAGTGGCAAGTTGATCACGGGTTTTCCAACCAAATCAGGTCGAGGCGTGACAAATGTAGATAGGTCCCCCTTGTTTGTTCCAACAATTATTTATAGTACATTTCACAATAAGTTAGATAGGATTTCATTTGTCTATTTGGTTCTTGTTTGTAGGTTAGCCAATGACCAGTTCAATTCTCATTTCGGTTTTATGTTTCAATTGATATTACCATTCTTTATTTGTAGATACACTCGATTTTCTCAACAATAGTCCATTGATATTTGAAGGTTCGGGTTGAGCTATCTTCATCCGTTTAATTCGATGAGGTATGTTAGCCCTACTCGTTAAATCCCGTCCGAAACCTTATCTCCAAACTTGGTAAGGAATTGATTCCATTATGCTTGAATTTGGCTAGTGCATAGTTTAGATGTTCTAGGAAGTTTACGAGGTTACTTTGCTTGTAGGTTGTTTCCTTATCTCTTTGATTATTTTAGGGATATGCTAGGGTCTAACATGAATAGCTAGAATCTGCAATCGTAGTAAAATTTTAATTGCTCTTGGGTGATCTTGAGGTTTATGGTTGGGCCAGGGGTGTTAGGGATAAGGTCGATCCTTTCTCAACGTTTCCCCATTCTAGCCCATGTTCAAATCTTTGAGTGGACCCTAAGCCTCCACTCCAAGTCTAGTGATGATCCAATTTCAATAAAATAGTCATGTCTAGTTGTTTAGTATAGAAATGGTGATTCCTTCTAATAATTTCATGGAATAGTCACATAACTGAAGAAATATAATTATGCACCGTTACTTGCTTGTGTTTGTTGTTCCATCCCTTTCTTATTTATTTGCGTGGTTTGCCTATTTGAGTTAATAAAATGCATGCTATTAAAGGTCTTCTTAGATTATTTTAAGTGAAAGATTTACCCATTGGTGGTGGTACTTCTACATTTGGTACATCTTGGTTAGTGTCATGAAGATTAAGGCTTGATTAGTGTTGGAGTCCAATATGGTGGGTTCGTTTGTCTCTAACCCATTTTATGTACATTGTTGGGCATCTTAGAATCTTGTTCACAATTGCATGAGCCTTAGCTCCTTTTGAAGTTGTAACTGATGGTTAAAAATGTTGGGTTAGCATTCAATTGTTGAGTGTCGTAAGGATTTGTCGAGAGGTGTATCTACATATTAAAAATTGTCCCTTGTTCTATGTAATCTATGTCCTTGATATAGCATCATAGTTGATAGTGTACCACATTTTCAGGGTTGGTAGTAACATAGTTTCTTATGCAAGGTATAACTCCCTCTATGCTCATTAGAGTAAGGCTTATGGGAATTCAGCTGAAGTTGTCCAATTTCTCCAATTCCTCTAGCATAGGATGATAATTCATTGGATTTGCTTCTGCCCACATGTTCCTTGTCCATGGGCTTACACCGAATGGGAGGGATAGTCAAGACTTGGATCACCTCTGAAGTTTGTTTATTTGAAAAATTATAGTTTTTGTTTCCTTGTTCCATTCTTAAATGGTTGAGTGATAGGTTGTTAAGCGTAGAGCCTTTAGAATTTGGTATATTGTTTTTCCTTTTTGGGCCTTATTTGTAGTTGTAGTTAGTTGTGTTGTAGCTTAGTACTCCATGTATGGACTTTGGATCATTCTTAATGCAATGTCATTAGTTTGAATTAAAAAAAGTTTTAGCTAAATACTTTGATATTTACTTCTTATTTGTCTCATTAATGAGTTATATTTCCTAGGCCCCTCTCTCAGGTCCATTTTCACCTCTACAAATATATCCCACTTTTTATTTAATGATTAAATAATAATTTAATTTCACTAATTTAAATCAGAATCCTTTAAATTATTTCATTTGAATTGATTAAGTTTCATTCAAGTTCAAATTCTAATTGAAAATTTTGAGTTCCAAAAATACAATATTACAAACTCTTCTAAAAATTAGGGGGTTTTATGACCTGAGTGAGCCTAAACCCGATTCGAACCAGTTCTTTCCTGTGTCTTTCCCGATCCTTGATTTCAGACCTCAAGATATTTTCTAAGGTTTATTATGACCTTCTCATTATCTTAATACTCCTTAAACCCTTTTCTTAGTCTAGTTCGATTTGGGTTTTAGGTCGTGCTTACTTTCTCGATTTATTCTTGTTTTCTAGTTTTGGGATTCTCAATTTTACAATTGTCCCCTCTTTTTTGGGAGTTTTGTCCCCAAAACTAGTTGTACATTTATTGAGTAGTTCACTTTAGAAAGTTTAATTACAAGCCTAGGTCCAAGGAGAGTCCGAACAATCTCGGATATTTCTGTCTCATTCTAGACTCGGGTTCATAGGTTTCCTCCACCTGTTGGTTTCGTCACAAGACCTTAACCATTAGGATCTTCTTCTGTCGAAGATTTTTCTGCTATTGGTCTAATAGGCATATGAGTTCCACCAGATATGCCAGAGCTTCTTCTAGCTCCGAAATAGGTTGATCCAACTCATGCCTCGGTTCGAGTTCATACTTCTTAAGTACAAACACGTGGAACACATTTTGAATTAAGTTCAGCTCGAGTGGCAACATTAGCTTGTATGCCATTGGTTCGATGCTTTGGGCAATTGGGTATGGTCCAATATATCTTGGGTTTAGTTTGCCCCTATTTGGAAACCTAATTATCCCCTTCCATGGGGACACCTTTAAGAACACTTGATCGTCTACCTCAAAATGTAGTTCTCAACATCGGTTATTGACATAGCTCTTTTGTCATTCTTCTGTTACGTTGATCTAAAATTACTTGGATCTTTTCTGTTGCTTCCTCACTGATCTCTACTCTCTCTAACATGTGTTCTCCCACCTCATCCTAGTACAAAGGAGTTTGGCACTTTCTCTCATATAATCCTTCATACAGGGTCATTTGTATACTAGCATGATACTGGTTATTTTATGTGAACTCCATGAATCACAGGTAGGCTTCCCACCTTTTTCTAAAGTTCAGAAGATAAGCTCGAAGCATGTCCTCTAAAGTTTGGATGGTCCTCTCGGACTGTCTGCCCATCTAGGGATGGAACGTCATGCTCACTCATATACAACCTCATCCCGAGCGAGCTCTGCACACTCTGCCCAAACCTGGAGGTAAACCCCGTGTACCTATCTAACACTATTGATTCCGACATTTCACGTAAGCATACGGTATTGGCCATGTACTACTTGGCTAGTTTTTCTACTGAGTCTATATGTCACGCCCTAACTCGGTTTGGTCGGATCCCCGTGTTTAACCTGTCGCTTCCTTTGTTTAAGAGGGGTTTCTCCTTCCTTTAATCAAGAGAAGCCAGACACAAATTCAAACCTTGTTCCCTAGAATAGCATAAATCAATCAAATGCAAGCTTAAAAGGAACTTTAAGCATACATGATAGTTGGTACATCTTCACATTTTCTTTTGTTATATGTCCTTACTCCTGAAAGGGGTAAATGAGAGGGGGTGTGTAAACTCACTCTTAAAGATAAGAAAATTGGGGAAAGAACCGGTCAACCCAAGAGAGAGAACCAAGCCAATTCATGAACTGTAAACCATAGAGAAAGGGGAAAATGGGAAATCGACATACCCCAAGTGACTCAAATAGTCATAAAAATCATGGAAAAGGACTTTGGAACAAATTGGAAGAGAAAACCATACCGATTCAGGTAAACCAGACCTAAACTGGTTGCTAAATTTATTTTTCTAGGTGGATTAAAATATTCAAATTGGGGAATTGAAGCCACCATTGGATAGAGAATGAATTTAGATGGATTTATAAATTTTTAATTTTGAGAAAATCAGTCGAATCGGGCCTTAACCAACTAGTTTAAGCATTGAACCTAGTCGTACCAGTCCGGTCCAGTTCGGAATAGTGTCGTCTTCTTCCTTCAGATGACGACTGTCATGCCCCGACTCGATTTGGTCGGATCTTTGTGAGTAACCTGCCACTCCCTTTGGTCCTTAAAGGGTTTCACCCTTTTTAAACCACGAGCAGTAAGGCGTCCTTCTTTCCCGTCTTTCCTAGAATAACATTATACAAAACTGAATATTTTAAAATTGTCATACCTGTCTTATATGAAGGTCTTTAAGTTTTGGTCTCCCTTTGATTACCTGAAAAGGGGTAAAGAGAGGGGGTGAGTTCTACAACTCAGTAAGCGAGTGTTGGGAGTGAGTTTAAGAATAGCCACATCAATGATATCATTACTTTAAACAAAATATTTTTCCTCAAGTTTCCATTTTCAAAATCTTTACCCTACTAAGGGCGACATTTTATTTTAAAAGGGGTTTTCCTAAATTTTCAATCTCTCTTTCCAAAACCTTTTCCCAATATTTACCAATTTTTTTTCAAGGATTCTCAAATTCTTTCTAAGGTTCTCAAAACCTTTTTTTCATTTCCATATTAGGTGTGTTTTGCAAACAACTTGCACCCCACATTCGCGAGATGCAGTTACGACGACTGTACCCACTTGTGGATCGGAGCATTTTTTCTATCCACCCTAATAGAAGTCCCTGACTTCTTCTACCCGGAGTCTGAGTGAACATCCCAGAAGTTCGATCCTCAGACCCAAAATACCTTGTGTCCCCATGAGGATGGAGACCTCATCCCAACCCCACCCCGGTCTCATGCACATGAAGCTACATTGAGCTTCCCGACTACTGGCATGACAAATTGCCCTTATCTCCACCATGTCATCTAGTAGCCCTTAGGACGCATCACTACCACTCTTGGGCATCTTGATGGTCATGTACCTCAAGTGCATGAACAAACAACAATTTTCACATAGCCATTTATCTATGGTGCTAATAGTCCAACGATTCCGACCCTCAACCCGACCTGCAACTGTTTGTCTAGGTTGGTCCGTCGACTTGGCCTTCACGCACTGTTGCCAATCCATCGAGTATGTTGGTCCTGTCTTGGTACCATGGCAAAATCACATAACCATTTCATTAAGAGTTTTCATGGCTTTCATATCTCATGTTTGTTTAAGAGCTCCTGCTCGTGCCCACTAGCCTTGGGCGCACTACACGTGATTTTCCAGCCTCTAGCCTATCTAAGCTAATCTTGCTCATATCAAGATGGTCTACCAAAGAGTTTAAGCATTGACATACAGTTAGGGGGGAACACTTCTGACAAAAATAAAATTTTCACTTCATCACACCAACCAATTGTGATGACACCTCCGCTTACAACCGGCAAGTGAGTTTCTCCTTCCTTCAAGGAAGTCCATCATACCAATAGGGTATGATTTCCTCTACTTATAGCTGGTAAGTGGGTTTTAACTTCGTTTGCCCATCACCCCAACTAGGTATGATGTCAAAATTCCACTTAGATGTGATTTTTTGTTTCTAAAATGCTCATCGTCCCAACTAGGTGTGATGTGAATAAACCCACTCACCCGCTAATCGTGACGTGTTCGTCCTTGGTTGGTTTCCAAGTTCACGCGAGCTTTCTCTTGCCGGCATTCTGATCACACTTGTCCCTACATAATTTTGGACAGAAATTTCACTTAAGGTTTGGCATAAAAGCCTAGACTCACAAATTATCGATATATTGCATTTAGGTTCCTAAAGTTTAGTTTTCTTAACTTTAGGTCCCAAATGCCAACTTTTGCCCAATTTGAGTCCCAAAATTCTCAAAAATTTCCTTTGAGTCCTCATTTTACTCATAATTGCATAAGTGGTTTAAGTTTTCCAAAATTCCAATTTGGTCCCTAACTTTTTAAAAATTACCATTTTGCCCCTACTTTCCCAATGGCAATTTGGCACCAATAGTTCCAAAAATCAACCAATTGGTCCTCCAACATCTTTTCCATGGCCAATTGGCCCTCAATTTTGGGAAATTGCAAGATGGTCCCTCAATTTTACGAAATCCCCAAATTTCCTCCTTTCAAACTGGCTGAATTGGATTTCTTGCAATTGACCATTCAATCGAGGTTAATTGCTTCAATTGGAGGTGTAAATTAGTTCCTACACTTCCATACAATTCAATGGAGCTTTGAATCACAAGAATTGAGGCTGAAATGAGCTCAAACAGAGCTTAGCCGGAAAACTGTATGTAGTGAGAGAAAGTTTCGAAAGCTTACCATTAGAGGTGCGACGGTCTGAGCTCTCTATCAAGGAAGGTAGCTCTCTTCCTAAGGTACCTTATTGGATCAAGAATTCCTACAATTGACCTTGAATCGAAGTTGAATTTTGTCAGTGAAATTTCATAGTTTCTCTCTCTAACTCTGACCTGCAATGACTGAGGACGGCCGAATTGGCTTTCCTTTCAGCTCAATTGAGGTTGTATGAAGGCCATGGGAGTGTCGGAAGGGCTTGGTTTGGCCGGACTTATCCTCGCCGTGAAACGACCTGAACAAATATGATTTCTCTTCACCAGTGCCATCTGTTCATTCATTGAATGAATAGTGACATCATCTGAAGGAAGAAGATGACACCGTTCTAAACCGGACTGGACCGGTCCAATCGAGTTCAATGCTTAAATCGGCCGGTTCAGGCTTGATTTGACCGATTTTCTCAAAATTAAAAATTTCTAAATTCATCTAAATTCATTCTCTATTCAATGGTGGCTTTAATTCCCCAATTTGAATATTTAAGCCATCTAGAAAAATAAATTTAGCAACCAGTTCAATGATGGTTCAAACTAATTCAATTCAGTTCAGGTCCGGTTCACCTGAACCAGGTTGGTTTTCTCTTCCAATTTATCCTAAAGTCCTTTTCCATGATTTTTATGACTCTTTGAGTCACTTGGGGTTTGTCAATTTCCTATTTTGCCCTTTCTCTATGGGTTGCGGTTAATGAACCGGTTCGGTTTTCTCTCTTTAGTTGACGGGTTCTTTCCCTGATTTTCTTATAATTAAGGTACGGGGTTTACAACGACACTGTTCATTCAATGCATAAACTCACAGTGCCAACAAAGGGAAAATTTCTCCATTTAGGGTATTTCAGGTCAATTATAAGCTTGACCAAGATTAGAAATGGTCAGGCAGAGAGTCCCCGAGCTCCCTATATAAAGAGCTCCTCTCCATTCATTCTCCTCACACGTAAAATCTCCATTCTCTCTCAATTGCTCCATTTTCTGGTGAAGCTTGAACTAGCGCTCTAACATTGGAATTTTTCTAAGCCTTAGTAGGCAAGGTTAGGTTCTTTAGATTCTGGGTGTAGTCAGCTACATGACAGCAAATTCCGTTCGACCCTAGGACCGTCGAAGAAGCGACAGTGGAATCAAACAGTGAAGTAGCTCCGAAGAACCGAAGCTTCTGTATTTTGGCTGAGCTGAAATTGGTCAAATTCTGCCCTTCTCTGGCCAAACCAAGCCCTCCCAACATCCCCACCACCCTCATATGACTTCAACTTAGCTGAAAGGTAAGCCAATTCGACCCTTCTCAGTCGTTGCAGGTTAGAGTTAGAGAGAGAAATTGTGAAATTTCACTAAATAATTCTCCCTTATTTCAAGGTCAATTATAGGAATTCTTGATCCTAGAAGGTACCTCAAGAATAGAGCTACCTTCCCTGATAGAAAGCTCAGACCGCCGTATCTCCAATGGAAAGTTTTTGGAGCTCTCTCTCTACGTCTCTACACACAATTTTCCCGTGAAGCTTTGTTTGAGCTCATTCCCACCTCGATTCATGCTATTGAAGGCTCAATTGAATCATATGGAAGTGTAGAAACTGATTTACACCTCCAATTGAAGCAATTAACCCCAATTTAATGGTCAATTTGATGAAATCAAATTCGTCCAGTTTGAAAGGGGGAAATTTTGGGGAAAATTGGGGATTTCATAAAATTGAAAGACCTCTTTGCAATTTCTCAAAATTGAGGGCTAATTGGCCATGAAAAAGATGTTGGAGGACCAATTGGTCAATTTTTGGAAACACTTGGGTCAAATTGCCATTTTTGGAAACTATGGGCAAAATGGTAATTTTTGAAAAGTTGGGGACCAAATTGGAAATTTGGAAAACTTGAGCCCCTTAAACAATTTTGAGTAAATTGAGGACCCAAAGAGATTTTTTGGAAGTTTTGGGACTCAATTTGGAGAAAAGTTAGCTTTAGGGACCTAAAGTTAGGGAAATTTTGCTTTAGGGGACCTAAGTGTAATTAACTAAAAAATTTGAGTCTAGTCATTCATATGTGAGAAACGAAGGTTGTTTTGCCAATTTTTAATAAATAAGGATGCCCAAATAGTGTAGGAACATGAGAGATTGAAACGCCAGTAAGGATAAGCTAGCGTGGAGGTGAAAATCGACTACAATGGAATACACCATGATTATCAAGTGAGTGGGCATATTTACATCATATTTAGTTGGGATGGTGAGAAGTTGAGAAACGGAAAGCCACTTGTAAGTGAGATTTTTAACATCACACCCGGATGGGGTGATGGGCAAACAAAGCTAAAATCTACTTAATGGTTGTAAGTAGAGAAAATCATACCTAGTTGGTATGATGGTCTTCCTTGAAGGAAGAAGAAACCCGCTTGCCGATTGTAAGCAGAGATATCATCACACCCGGTTGGTGTAATAAAGTAAAAATACATTTTTTAGAAGTGTTCTCCCTTGAATGTGTGCCAATGCTTAAACTCTTTGGGAGACCTTCTTGACGAGAGCTAGAACAGCTCAGATAGGCCAGAGGCCTCGATTTTTGAACTTGTGGGGCTAAATGCTCAGTTTTGGAAAATCACATACAGTGGGCCCAAGTCCAGTTAGCACGAGCAGGAGCTCGTAAACAAACATGAGATATGAAAGCCATGAAAATTCTTAATGAGATGGTTGTGTGATTTTGCCATGGTACCAAGTCAGGACCGACAATACTCAATGTACTAATGGCAGTGCGTCAGGGCTAGGTTGATGGACTAGCCTAGACAAATAGCTGGAGGTCGGGTTGAGGGTCAAGGCCGTTGGACTAGTGGCACCAAAGATAAATGGCTATGTGAAAATTGTTGTTTGTGCTTGCACTTGAGGTACATGACTATTAAGACGCCCAAGAGGGGTATTGATGCATCCTATGGGCCACTGGACGACATGGTTGAGATAAGGGCAGTTTGTTGTGCCAGCAGTCGAGAAGCTTGACGTAGCTTCTTGCGCATGAGACCGAGGTGGGGTCGGGATGAGGTCTCTATCCTCATATAGACACAGAGTTGCTTTTGGGTATGAGGGTCGGATGTTGTGAATATCCACTCAGACCCAAGGTAGAAGTGGACAAGCTTCTATCTTGGTGGCCGGTAAAGATGCTCCGAGCCACAAGTGGGTGCAGTGGACGGGTTGCACCTACAAATGTGTGATCCCTTCTTAATGAAGGGCATATGTTGACTATTAAACACACGTAATGCGGAAATGAGGAAAAAGGTTTTTAAAAACCGAATCATGAGAAGAAAACTTTCTTTGAAAGAAAATAATAACCATGACACAATTTTAGTTAAAACTAATTCTTTTATAAATTTTCTTCCAACTCCACTCATTGAGTTGTAGAAACTCACCCCCTCTTTTATATTCCTTTTCAGGTGTAGGGGAACATGATTAAAGAAAACACCAAGATCTACCCTTTGTCAGGTATGCTTAAAAAGTTCTTTTAAGCTTGCATTTTTTTATTTATGCAATTCTAGGGAACAAGGTTTACATTATGCTTGGCTCCTCTTGATTAAAGAAAAGGGGGAAACCCCTCTTAAACCAAGGGAGTGGCGGGTTGATCATGGGGATCCGACCAAACCGGTTGGGGCATGACAGGGTGAGTTCTACAACTCAGTGAGCGGATGTTTGGAGTGAGTTTAAAAAAAACCATATCAAGATTAACATTTCCTTTTTAAAGAATTTCCTCAAAATTTGGTTTTCAAAAAATTTTCCCATATCCATATTAGGTGTGTTTAGCCCTTTTAGCCCATCCACTTGCCTCGGGAGGTATTTAGAAACCAAACACACGCCCTTCATCAGGAAGGGTGCACACGTTCATAGGTGTAGCCCTTCCATTACACCCACTTGTGGATCGGAGTGTCTTTATCATCCACCAAGATAGAAGCCCGTCCACTTCTACCCTAGGTCTAAGTTGATATTCTTGACATTCGACCCCCAATCTCGAATGCCACTCCATGTCCGTATGAGGATAGAGACCTCATCCCAACCCACCTAGGTCTCATGCGCAAGAAGCTACTCCAAGCTTCTAGATTGACTGACACGATGAACTACCCTTATCTACACTATGTCGTTTCGTAGCCCTTAGGACCCATCACTACCTCCTAGGGCATCTTGATGGTCCCGTACCACAAGTGCATGCATAAAAAATAGTTTTCACATATGGAAATTATCTTTGGCACCAATGGTCCAACAACCTTGACCCTCAACCTGACCAAGAGCTGTTTGTCTAGGCCGATCTGTCGACCTGGCCCTGACGCACTACCACCAGTCCATCGACTTGGTACAAGGTGAAATCACACAACAAATTTCATTATAAATTTTCATGGCTTTCTTTAATCAAGTTTGTTTATGAGCTATTGCTCGTGCCCACTAGCCTTGGGCCCACTATATGTGTTTTTCCAAAACTGGGCATTTAGCACCATGAGTTCAAAAACCGAGGCCTCTAGCCTATATGAGCTGTTCTAGAACCCATCAAGAAGGTCTCCCAACTGTTTTATGCATTGGCAAACAGTTAGGGGAGAACACTTATGACAAAAATTTTATTTTTAACTTCATCACACCAACCCGGTGTGATGATATCTCCGCTTACAACTGGTAAGCGGTTTTCTCCTTTCCTCAAGGAAACTCATCATACCAATCGGGTATGATTACCTCTACTTATAACCAATAAGTAGATTTTATCAGTTAAAGATAGTACTCCTCATCCCAACTGGGTATAAAGTTAGATATTCCCACTCACCTGATGACCGTGATGTGTTTGTCTCTAGTCAGTTTCTCAATCCACGTTAGCTTTTCCTTGTTGGTGTTCTAGTCTCTCACATCCCTACACGATTTGGCCATCCTTATCAATTAAAATTTGGCATAACAACCATCGTTTTCTCATAAATGAGCGATTAGGTCTAAAATGTTGATTAATTGCACTTAGGTCCCTAAATTTCATTTTCCTTAACTTTAGGTCCCTAATGCCATCTTTTCCCCAAATTGAGCCCCAAGGCTTCCAAAATTCCATTTGAGTCCTCAATTTACTCAAAATTGTATAAGGGGCTCAAGTTTTTCAAATTTCTAATTTGGTCCCCAACTTTTTGAAAATTACAATTTTGCCACTAATTTCAAAAAATGGCAATTTGATCCCAAATGTTCCAAAAATTGACCAATTGGTCCTTCAACATCTTTCTCATGGTCAATTGGCCTTAAAATTTGGGAAATTTCAAAGTGGTCCCTTAATTTTCCGAAATCCCCATTTCCCCCCAAAAGTTTCCCCAATTTCTCCCCTTTAAACTGTCCGAAATTGATTTCTTCAAATCTGCCATTCTATCGGGGTTAATGGTTTCAATTGAAGGTATGAATCAGTTCCTAAATTTTCATATGATTCAATTGAGCTTTGAATCACATGATTTTAGTCCAAAATGAGTTCAAACGGAGCTTCGTCAGAAAATTAGTCGTAGAGAGAGAAAGCTTCGAAAGCTTACTGACAAAGGTGTGACGGTCCGAGCTCTCGATTTGGAGAGGTAGCTCTCATACTAATATTCCTTCTAGGATCAAGAATTGGGACAATTGCTGTTAGGATCAGTAGAAATTTGATCAACGAAATCTATTATTTTCTCTCTCTAGAACTAAACTGTATCGATGGAGGAGGGCTGAATTGGCTTACCTTTCAGGTCTATTGCGGCCATGTGAGGCCTATGGGGGTGTCGGGGAGGCTTGGTTTGGCCAAATTCAGCTCGACCAAAACATGACAGCTTTATTTCGTTGGAGCGGCTTCACTATTTGATTCTGCTGTCACTTCTCCAGTGGTCCTCTGGTTGAAAGGAAGTTGCTATTTGGTAGTCGACTTCCCTCAGAGTCTATAGAACCCAGCTTTGCCTTCTAAGGCTGAGAAAATGGCCCATGTTAGAGATCTTGTTTGAGCTTTGCCAAAAAATGGAGTAGTTGAGAGAGAATGGAGATTTAAGGTATGTGGAGGATGAATGGAGAGGAGCTTTTCATATAGGGAGCTCGGGGACCCTCTGCCCGACAACTTTCCATTTTGATCGAGCTTATCCTCGCCCGAAAATGGTCTGATCGGAGCGGTTACATCTTCACCAGAGATATACGTTTTCTGCATTAATGAACAATGTTGTCATACTAAGGAAGAATATTACACTATTTTGAACCAAACTTGACTGATCCGACCGGGTTCAATGGCAACAATCGGCCGGTTCAGGCTCGATTCGACTAGTTTTCTCAAAATTAAAAATTTCTAAATTAATCTAAATTCATTTTCTATCTAATGGTGGCTTCAATTTCCCAATTTGAACATTTTAAGCTACCAAGAATAAATGAATTTAAAAACCAGTTCATGTATGGTCCAAGCTGGTTCAAAACCGTTCAATTCAGTTCAATTTGGTACATGTCTGGTTCGCCCTAACCGATCTTATTTTCTCTTCCCCTTTGTCCCAGGGTTCTTTTCTATGATTTCTATGACTTTTTGAGTCACTCAGGATTTGTCAATTCCCCAATTTACTATTTCCTTATCGGTTATGGTTTGTGAACCGGCTCGGTTTCCTCTTTTGAAATGACCGGTTCTTTTCCCAGTTTTTCTTATATTTAACGGGATGGGGTTTACAACGCTCCCCTCCTTTTAGGGGTTTTGTCCCCAAAACTATGTCAACAATCATTTGCATTGTGAGTAATTTTCCCTTGATGTCCTCTTGGGGTTTGTTTGTCTTGTTGTCACTTTGGTGGTTCCTTCATCTCGACCCTTTTTAACCACGTTCCTAAGATATTCTTTTCCTTTCATTATTTACTCACTCCATGGAGTTTATCATGATTAGACATGTCTTACCCATTGGTCCAAAGGTACATCCTTGGGTCCACTTCTTACGCTGCTTAGGGTAAGGCTCTTCTTCTTACGGTTTCTTATCCATGTCATTGGGTTTAATGTCCCATAAACGTTTGATCTTCTGTGTTTCCATTTATTTCCTTCGTCGCTGATGCTCTTTAGCTCAACATCCCTTTGAACTATTTGTCCTTAACCCTGTGGGTTTTTTATGTGATTTATTCCTTATCTTATTCTGGTCCTTCCTCCATTTTGTTTTACTAAAACACCGGTTCCATTTCTTAGGTTTGACTAATGGACTCGGTTTTACTTGGGTTACCTTTCCTTGGGACTGTTGGAACTACATGTCATTTATAGAATGACATATTCTAGAAATGTCTTTGTCCATTATGGTTCCAGAATGTGTATCCTTGGTAACAGTTCATGCCTTTCCTTCTATTTAGGAGTTGTATGGCTTCATTCCTTCCTATTACCCGGTAGTGTTTCCCAACTACCTATGTTCTCCAATTGTCCTTTAAATTTTTAACATCAGGACCATGTCGATTTCTCCTTATCTACTCATTCTTTACCAACTTTTCTATGGGTTTTTCCCTGGTTCCAACCATCAGTTTTCCTGATAGCTTACTAACACATTGGGATCCTTTCTCACTAATGTCCTTCCTCATTTACATTAGAGCAACTTTATGACATCCTTTGATGTCGTCCTTTTCTGCTTACCATCTCTTTTGAAATCTTGAGGGAACGTCCTTTGCATCCTACCATCATTCCGACTTGCATTCTAGTACCAATTTTATTCCTTTAGGTAGGCGTTCAAATCCTCCTTATCTCTTAATCACCTTTAGAGAGGCTTACTTAACCTTCTCATGTCTTGAGTTTGGTCGTTAATCCGTTCTCGACCATTGATCTCTTTAAGGATTTCCTTTATCCTTCTTTTCTAATGTTTGGCCTTTTCACTTCTCCCTTCTTCACCATGGCTTAAATCCATGGTTCTCCCGATTGTTAGTTCATTAACTGACTTATCCCTACTATTTTTCCTGTCCAACTGTCTAGGGCAGCTGTCTCTAGAATTCGTAGAAGCATCTATTGATCCTATTCTTTCACTTCGTAGAAGCATCTATTCCCTTATACTGGACCCCTTATGAGCATACTCTTTCTTTTTTTCCCTATCCATGGTTAAAGTATGTCCTTTCTGATGACTCCCTTTCTAGGCATGCTCTTTATTCCTTTTTGGAAACATCCTTCCTAGTCTTTTGTCTTGTCTTGTTGCCTTGTTACTTTATGTTTTCTAGTTCTAATGGGAGAACTATTTAGGTTGGCTATCTTAGGGTTAGTTTTAACTAGAGGTAACCTACAGTCTTCCTCCTTAGATGGCCTTCTTTTCATCTATTACCCTGGGTCGTGATTGGTATACTCCAATCTGTTAGTTGTACTTGTCGTTAACAGGGGGGAAAACTAACTTTTAAATAAAGAAAATGGTCTTTATTCATTAAAGGAGGTAGTTTCTTGTCGTACTTAGCTTATTACAGGAGTTTCTCACTACTTCCTAGTCCCTTGGAAACATAGGCCAGGAGTTAGCCTCCGAATGATTTCTGTAAACCTCTCTCCTTAAGGATGAGAAAATCGAGGAAAGAACTAGTCAACCTGGGTGAGAAAATGGAACCGTTCACGAATCCCAACGATTGGAGAAAGGGTAAACCAAAAAATTTATGGATCCTGAGTGACCTAAAGAGTAACAAAAGTCATGAGAAAGGACTTTAGGATGAATTGGAGGTGAAAACCAAACCGATTCAAGTGAACTAGACCTGAACCAGATTACATTGGTTTGAACCACTATTGAACCGCTTTCTAAATTCATTTTTCTAGGTGGCTTAGAAAATTTAAATTGGAGAATTGAGGCCACCATTTGATAGATAATGAATTTAGATAAATCTACAAATTTTTAATTTTGAAAAACCTAGTCGAATCAGGCCTGAACCAGCCAGTTTAAGCATTTAACCCAGTTCGTACCGGTCCGGTCCCGTTCGGAACAGTATCGTCTTCTTCCTTCAGATGACAACACTGTTCACTCACAAAAAAATTGAGCAGCACTAACAAAGATGAAAAGACTCGGGCCAAGGAGTTTCCGGCAATGGATGACCGCCATTAAGGCGCCATTCGGGCAGCCAAGAAGTCCCTGAGCTTCCTATATAAAGAGCCCCTCCTCATTTATCCTCATCACACCTAAAAACTTCACTCTCTCCCTACTACTCCATTTTCCGGTGAAGCTCGAACCAGAGCTTCGACTTGGGCATTTTTCTGAGCCAAAGAAAGCGTGGTTGGGTTCTTTGGATTCAAGGAAAAGTTAGCTACACGCTTGTAGTCTCCATTTACTTCGAGGATCGCTAGAGAAACACCGACGTGATATTACAATGAAGCAACTCTAGCGGATCGAAGCTGCCCTATTTTGGTCGAACTGAAAATGGCCAATTCGAGCACTTCTGAGGCCAAACTAAGCCCTCTCATTACCTCCACAGGCCTCATACAACTGAATTAGAGCGGAAAGGTAAGCCAATTTGACTCCCCTCTATAAATTTCGATCGGTGCTAGAGAGAGAATCGACAAATCTTTATTGACCAAATTCTACCTCAAATCAACATGAATTGAGGTAATTCTAGATCCTTGGAAAAACCTCAGGACAAGAGCTATCTACCCAGATTGAAAGCTCGAACCGCCGTGCCCCCTACAGTAAGCTTTCGAAGCTTTCTTTCTCTACGTTCAGTTTTTTAGTGAAGCTCCATTTGAGCTCGTTCCGGTGTCAAATCGTGCGATTCAAAGTGCAATTGAATCATATGGAGGTGTAGGAACTCCAATCTAACTTCAATTTCAACAATTAAACTCATTCGATCGGTCAATTTGATGAAATCAAATTCGGTTGATTTAGAAGGTTGAAATTGGGGGGAAAATTGGGGATTTCAAAAATTCGAGGTACTAAAGTGAAATTTCATAAAATTGAGGGCCAATTGGGCATGATAAAGATGTTGGAGGACCAATTGACCAATTTTTGGGGGTGAAACTTACCATTTTTGTAAAGTAGGGGTAAGATGGTAATTTTGGAAAAGTTGGGGACCATTAGAAATTTGGAAAATTAAACCCCTTTTTGTGATTTTGAATAAATTGATGTCCTAAGGTGAATTTTAGAAGTTTCGGGTCTCAATTTGGGGGAAAATCGGTATTTGGGACCTAAAGTTAAACAAAAAGAACTCTAGGGACTAATTGCAATAAATCAAAATGTTTGAGTATTTCATTCATTCACGATGAATGAAGGCTATTAGGCCAAGGGATAATAAACAAGGATGTTCATATCGTATAGGAATACAAAGTACCGGGAACACCAACAAGGACAAGCGCGCGTGAAGACAAAGAATATGTCAAGAGTAATTCACCACATTAACGAGTGAGTGGGATTTTTATATCATACCCGGTTGAGATGATAAGCACCTCAGAAATAAAAACCCACTACTAAGTGGAATTTTAAACATCACACCTGAATGGAATGATGTGGAAATTACGCAGAAAAATTACTTACCGATTGTAAATAGATCATACTCGGTTGGTATGACGAACTTCCTGGAAGTAAGTAGAAAACCCGTTCATCAACTATGAGCAGTGACGTCCTCACACCCGGTTGGTGTGATGGATGGCTAAAAGTTTATTTTTATTAGAAGTGCTCTCCCCTGACTGTGTACCACTGCTTAAAATTTTTGGGAGACCTTCTTGACTGGAGCTCGAATAGCTCAGATAGGTCGGAGGCCTTGGTTTTGGAACTTGGGGGGCTAATATTCCAGATTTTTTGAAAATCTCGTACAGTAGGCCCAAGGCCAGTTGGCACAAGCAGGAGTTCGTAAACAAACATGAGTTTAAGCCATCAAAACTTTAAATGAATGATATGTTTGGCCATGTTACCAAGACAGAACCGACATACTCAATGGACTAAAGACAGTGTGACATAACAGGTCGATAGACTAGTCAAGACAAACAACTGCAGGTCGAGTTGAGGGTCGGGGTTGTTGGACCAGTAGCACCAAAGATTAAATGACTTATGAGGAAAACTATTATTTTTTGCATGCACTGAGGTACGGGGCCTTCAAGATGCTCAAGAGGGGTAGTGATGCATCCTAGGGGCTACTGGATGACATGGTGGAGATAAGGATAGATTATCGTGCCAACAGTCAGGGAAGCTCGATGTAGCTTTATGCGCATGAGACCGGGGTGGGGTCGGGATGAGGTCTCTGTCCTCATATGGACACAAAATTCTCTTTATGGGATTGAGGCTCAGATGTCGCGTACAAACACTCATTCTCAGTGTAGAAGTGGAAGTGCTTCTATCTAGTGGCCGATAAAGTCGCTCCGACGCCACAAGTGGGTGTAGTGGATGTGCTACCCTGTGAAGGTGTTTTCCCTTCATGATGAAGGGCGTGTGTTGGTTGATAAACACACCGGTTGTGACTAAATATTGAGGAATGGCTATGAAAACCGAGATTTTAAAAATGAATTGTTTTAAAAGAAAATAAGGAGTCTGGAACACTCCAATTCAAACCATTTTTTAAAAGTCAAACTTTATACACCCATTCACTGAGTCATTAAACTCACCCCTCCCTTATATCCCTTTTTAGGCAACCAAGGGAAACCTACCCAAAGACCTCCTGCTAGTCACATCTGCAAGACAAGTATGTAAAGTTTAAAATTTCATGCAATTTTGATTTATGTTATTCCAGGAAAGGTACAGGGTTAAAGGACGCCTTACTCCTCCTAGGTTAAAGAAGGGGAAATCCCTTAATAAACCAGAAGAGTGGTGGGTTGCTAATGGGGATCCGACCAAAATGAGTCTGGGCATGACAGTTTTGGGATTCTGGTCCAAGGGCTCTGATGAATTGGTCAACGTCCATCCAAACTTCCATCGGGCTTCCATGCTAGGATGGATTTCATGGAATACCACAAGTCCATACCTCCTTAGCACCTCAGCCTCACACTAATAGGTCTACTTCATCCATTGGGAAGGGTTAAAGTTGTTTTGAGCTGGTGGGGGTGCCTGGTTGACTTTCATAAAGGTTGCGTAGGCATCCCAATAGTTATCCCATGGCTCATTCTTAGTTGGAGTCATTTTTGGTTGTCGTGGGGCTGAAGGGGGTGTCGGGCTCCTTGGAGGAGGGGTAGGTTCTTCTTGTCTTAGAGAAGGATATGTGATGCCTTCTGGCTCTAATAATGCTCCAACAAGTTTCCTATAGTCCTTGACCATATCTTTAGGCACTCTCTTCTCAACTTCCATGAACCTTTCAATGGCTATCTCTTTGGAGGTAGGAGTCTTTTTCATAATTTTGTGCGTGGGTTTGGTTCGCACAGTGAACTTCTTAGGGACTCTTTTTCATACAAGGAAGTTTAGTTTTTGTTAGTGTCAGGGCATAGTATTGATAATGCTTTTAAGAGAACATGGATTTTATACCACTCAAGTTGTCACGCCTCGACCTGGTTTGGTCGGATCCCCATGATCAACCCTCCGCTCTCTTAGTTTAAGTGGGGTTTCCCCTTCCTTTAATTAAGAGGAGCCAGACATAAATTCAAAACTTGTTCCCTAGAATAGCATAAATCAATAAAATGAAGTTTAAAAGGAACTTTAAGCATACCCAACAGAGGGTACATCTTCACATTTTCTTTTGTTATATCTCCTTACTACTGAAAGGGGTAAATGAGAGAAGGTGAGTTCTATAACTCAGTGAGAGGGTGTTGGAAGTGAGTTTTCAAAAAAAAAAACCATGTCAAGATTAACATTTCCTTTTTAAAAGATTTTCTCAAAGTTTGGTTTTCAAAAACTTTATTCCATATCCATATTAGGCATGTTTAGCTCTTTTAGCCCATCCCCTTTCCTTGGGAGGCATTTAGCAAACAAACACACACCCTTCATCAATAAGGGTACACATGTTCGCAGGTGCAGCTCATCCACTGCACCTACTTGTGGATCAGAGCGTATTTACCGTCCCCCAAGATAGAAGCCTGTCTACTTCTACCGTGGGTCTGAGTGGAGGTTCTTGACATCTGACCCCCAGACCCGAATGCCACTCCATGTCTATATGAGGACATAGACCTCATCCCGACCCACCTTGGTCTGATGTGCAAGAAGCTACTCCGAAAATCCAAACTAACTAGCACGATGAACTGCCCTTATCTCCACCATGTCGTCCAGTAGCCCTTAGGACCCATCACTACCCCCTAGGGCATCTTGATGGTCATGTACCACAAGTAAATGCAAAAGCAACATTTTTCACATATGGCCATTATCTTTGGTGCCAATGGTCCATCGATGCCATCCATCAACCCAACCTACAGCTATTTGTCTAGGCCGGTCTTTCGACCTGGTCCTAGCGCATTAATGCTAGTCCTTTGAGTACTATCGGTCTTGACTCAGTACCAAGGAAAAATCACACAACAAATTTCATTAGAAATTTTCATGGCATTCTTTAATCAAGTTTGTTTATGAGCTCATGCTCATGCCCACTAGTCTTGGGCCCACTACACATGTTTTTCCAAAATCGAGCATTTAGCCCAATTAGTTCAAAAACTGAGGTCTCTGGCTTATCTGAACTATTCTAGCTCTCGTCAAGAAGGTCTCTGTCACGCCCCGACCCAATTTGGTCAGATCCCCGTGATCAACCCGCCATTCTCCCGGTTTATTAAAGGGTTTCCCCTTATTGTAAACCGTAAAGAGTAAGGCGTCCTTTAACTTGTACCTTTTTCCTGGAATAGCATAATCAAAACTGCATGAAATTTAAAACTGTACATACCTGTCTTACAGGCATCTTAGTTGATGGTCTTTAAGGGGACGCTTTCCAGGATTTCCTGAAAGGGATATAAGGGAGGGGGTGAGTACGACTACTTAGTGAATGGGTTTTTAAAAGCTTTTGACTTTTAAGAAAAATATTTATATGGAGTGTGCTAGACTCCTTTGTTTTCAAAAATCCCTTCATTTAAAAATTTGAGTTTTTCCATTATTTTTTAGTTACCATGGTGTGTCATCACCCAACACACATCCTTCATCATGAAGGTTACACACATTCGCAAGTTAGTATCACTACTGAACCCGCTAGTGGCTTCGGAGCGACTTTTCCTGCCACCCGGATAGAAGTACGACCACTTCTACCCTAGGAATGAGTGGATGTACGTGACATCTGACCCACAATCCTGAAATCACTTCTTCGTGTCCGTATGAGGACAGAGACCTCATCCTGTCCCCACCCCGGTCTCATGCGCTTCATGCTACTCCAGATTTCGCACAGACACCTGGAACGGCAAACTGCCCTTATAGCCACCAAGTCGTCCAGTGCCCTTAGGACGCATCACTATCCCTCATGGGTGTCTTGATGATCCCGTACTCACAGTGCATGCACAAACAATGTTTTCTTATATTGCCATGTAATCTGTGGTGCCACTAGTCCAACGGCCCCGACTCTCAACTCAACCCGCAACTATTTGTCTTAACTAGTCCGTCGACCTGTCATGTCTCACTGCCGCTAGTTGACTGAGCATGTCGGTCCTATCTTGGTACCATGGCCAAACAATTCACTTATTAAGTTTTATGGCACATATATCATGTTCATTTATGAGCTCCTGCTCGTGCCAATTGGCCTTGGGCCCACTGTACGAGATTTTCAAAATCGGGCATTTAGCCCCCAAGTTCCAAAATCGAGGCCCCCGGCCTATTAGGGCCATTCGAGCTCCTGTCGAGAAGGTCTCCCAAATTGTTTAAGCATTGGCACATAGTCAGGGGAGATCACTTCCAACAAAAATAGGTTTTTACTGTCCATCATACCGACCGGTATAAGGACATCTCCGTTCATAGCCGATGAACGGGTTTTCAACTTCCTTCGAGGAAGTCTCATCATACCAACCAGGTATGATCTACTTACAACCTGTAAGTAGTTTTTTTTCACATAACTTTCACATCACTTTCTCTAAGTAGTGATGATTAAAATACCACTAAACAGTGGGTTTTTATATCGAGGCACTTATCATCCCCAACTGGGTATGATGTTAGTAAACCCACTCACAACCGGTAAGTGGTTTTTAACCTTAAATTGTGCTCATCATCCCAACTGGGTATGATGTGAATAACCCACTCACAACCAGTAAGTGGTTTTTATCTTTAAGTTGTGCTCACCATCCCAACCGGGTATGATGTTAGTAAACCCACTCACAACCGGTAAGTGGTTTTTAAATTATAAGGTGTGCTCATCATCCCAATCGGATATGATGTTTGTAAACCCACTCACCCGTTAATGCCGTGAATTCAACTAGACTGGTTCTTTGTATTCACGCGAGCTTGTCCTTGTTGGCGTTCCCGGTATTTAACGTTCCTACACGATATGAACAACCTTGTTCATTATTACTCGGCATAACAGCCTTCATTCATTAATGAATGAGAAAACCCAAACTTTTAGTTATTTGCAATTAGGTCCCTAAAGTTATTTCTCTTTAACTTCAAGTCCCTAGTGTCGGTTTTTCCTCAAATTGAGTCCCACAACTTTTAAAATTTATCGTGGGACCTCAATTTATTCAATTTCACCAAAAAGGGGTTTAATTTTCCAAATTTCCAATTTGGTTCCCCAATTTTTCCAAAATTACCATTTTGCCCTTCTTTCACGAAAATGCTAAGTTTTTTCCCCAAAATTTCCAAAATTCCTCAATTGGTCCTCCAACATTATTTTCATGCCCAATTGACCCTCAATTTCATAAAATTGTATTTTGGCCCCTTTGAGTTTCGAAAATCCCCAAATTTTCCCCCAATTTTAACTCTTCAACACTACCGAATTTGATTTCATCAAATTAATCGATCAAACACTTCTAATTATTAAAATTGGAGTTGAAATTGAGTTCCTGTATGTTCATACGATTTTAAGAAACTTTGAATCGCAGATTTTAACGTCGGAACGAGCTCAAACGGAGCTTTGCCGCAAAACAGACTGTAGAGAGAAAGCTTCGATTACTCAACGGTGAAGGCACGACAGTCCGAGCATTCGATCTGGGCAGATGGGTCTCGTCCTGAGGTTCATTCTAAAATCAAGTATTGTATCAATTGATGTAGAATTGGATTAGAATTTCGTTATTGAAATTCAGTCGATTCTCTCTCTAGCACCGATCGAAAATTATAAAGGGGAGCCGAATTGGCTTACCTTTCGGTCCTAATTCGGCCGTGGGAAGGCTGAGGAAGTGTTGGGAGGGCTTGATTTGGCCTGAGAAGGGCTTGAAATGGCTGATTTCAGCTTGGCCGAAATAGGGCAGCTTCGGTCCGCCGGAGTTGCACTATTTCATCATGTCGGCGCTTCTCCAACGATTCTCGGATTGACTGTAGTTTGCTATCAAATAGCTGTCTTCTCCCCGGTTCTAAAGAGCCTAACCTTTGTTCAAGTCGAAGCTCTGGTTCGAGCTTTACCGGGAAATGGAGCAGTAGAGAGAGAGAGAAATGTTCAGGTGTGAGGAGAATGAAATGGGGATCACCTTTTTATATATTCGTAAAACCCATGTATTAAATGGGCAAGATTTATTACTAGTATTAATCTTGCCATAAATTTTTGGTATTAATTCCAATAATTTAATTTCGGTATTAATTCCAATAATTAAATATATATTAATTGATGGCTATTTATGATAAGCCGTACGATTCGCATAAAAATTTTTGACCGAAATTTCGGTTTACAAAAAAATCACACTTCCTAAAAGGTCACCCATCCTTACACTAATCTCAAGTAAGCACGTTTAACTTTAGAGTTCTTATAGAATCTAGTTCACCTGAACCAATTTGGTTTTTATTTTCTAATTTGTCTTAAATTTCTTTTCCAAAGTTTAATAAATCCTTTGGATCAACCGAAAGTTGTAAATTTTCATATTGCTTATTCCCAAATGTAAATTGGTTTAGTTTTTCTTATTCAGTTTGACCGGTTCTTTTCCCGGTTTTCCTTAACTCAAATGCGCGGGGTTTAAAGTCTCCCAAATGTTTTAAGCATTGACACACAGTTAGGGGAGAACACTAATATTTATAACCAATAGGTAGATTTTATCAGTTAAAGATAATACTCCTCATCCCAATCGGGTATGAAGTTAGATAATCTCACTCACCCGATGACCGTGACGTGTTCGTCTCCAGTCGGTTTCTAAATCCACGCTAGCTTTTCCTTTGCCGGTGTTCTAGTCTCTCGTGTCCCTACATGATTTGGGCATCCTTATCAATTAAGGTTTTACATAACAACCATCATTTTCTTATGTATGAACGACTAGGTTAAAAAATGTTGATTAATTGCACTTCGGTCCCTAAAGTTCATTTTCCTCAACTTTAGGTGCCTAATGCCAACTTTTACCCAAATTGAGTCCCAGGGCTTCCAAAATTCCCTTTGACTCCTTAATTTACTCAAAATTGTATAAGGGGCTCAAGTTTTCCAAATTTCCAATTTGGTCCCCAACTTTTCAAAAATTACAAATTTGCCCCTACTTTCCAAAAATGGCAATTTGACCCCAAATGTTCCAAAAATTAACCAATTGGTCCTCCAACATCTTTCTCATAGCCAATTGGCCTTCAATTTTTGGAAATTGCAAAGTGGTCCCTCAATTTTCCGAAATCACCAAGTTTCCCCAATTTCTCCCCTTTAAACTGACCAAATTTGATTTCTTCATATTGGTCATTCAATCGAGGTTAATTGTTTTGATTGAAGGTATGAATTAGTTCCTACACTAATTGAGCTTTGAATCGCATGATTTGAGTCCGAAACGAGCTCAAACGAAGTTTCGTCGAAAAAACATTCTTAGAGAGAGAAAGCTTCAAAAGCTTACTGTCGGAGTTGTGGCGGTCCAAGCTCTCAATCTGGAGAGGAAGATCTCTTCTTGAGATTATTTCTAGGATCAAGAATTGTGACAATTTCTATCAGGATCAGCAGGAATTTGATAAAGGAAATTTCTTACTTTCTCTCTCTAGAACTGAACTATACTAACGGAGGCGGGCCAAATTGGCTTACCTTTCACCTTTGTTGCAGCCGTGTGAGGTCTTTGGGGTTGTTGGGGATGCTTGATTTAGCCGAGGGAGGGCTGAATTTGGTCGAATTCAGCTCGGCCAAAATAGGGCAGCTTTAGTCTGTCAGAGCTGCTTCATTGTTTGATTACACCGGTGCTTCTCTGGTGGTCCTTAGGTTGAAAGGAAGTTGCTGTCAGGTAGCTGAATTCTCACGGAGTCTATAGGGCCCGACCTTGCCTTTTAAGGCTGAGAAAAAGGCATATGTCGGAGCTCCGGTTTGAGCTTCGCTGAAAAATTGAGCAGTTGAGAGAGAATTGAGATTTGAGGTGTGTGGAGGATAAATGGAGAGTAGCTCTTTGTATAGGGAGCTCGGGGACCCTCTACGCAATCACTTTCCATTATGGTTTAGTTTATCCTCACCCGAAAATAGCCTAATCAGAGTGGTTACATCTCTGCTGGAGATATACGTTTTCTGCAATAATGAACAATGCTATTATCCTGAGGAAGAAGATGACACTGTTCCGAACTAGGCTGGATTGGTCTGACCGGGTTCAATGACGAAAATCAGCCGGTTTAGGCTCGATTCGACCTATTTTCTCAAAATTCAAAATTTCTTAATTAATCTAAATTCATTTTCTATCTAATGTTGTCTTCATTTTCCCAATTTGAACATTTTAAGCCAACAAGAGAAATGAATTTAGAAATTGGTTCATGTATGGTTCAAACTGGTTCAATTCGATTCATATCCGGTTCGCCTTGAATCGGTCTGGTTTTCTCTCCCCCTTTATCCCAAGGTTATTTTCCATGATTTTTATGACTTTTTGAGTCACTCGGGATTTGTCAATTCCCCAATTTACCTTTTTCTCATCGGTTATGGTTTGTGAAATAGCTCGGTTCCCTCTTTCGAAATGACCAGTTTTTTTCCTAGTTTTTCTTATCTTTAGTGGGACGGGGTTTACACTATACGCTTGATGGGTAGAAAATGGGGTTTACAAAATAGATCCTCAAAGGCTAACAATCTCGATCTATTCCACTTGTGAGTTCCAAGGTTCCAAGGTGACCAATCATTTCTTTGTCTAGTTATTCTCTTCATCGTTGAAACCCCTAGGTTGATGTTCTTTCGAGCATTACATACTTGTTTTCATAGGTTTTTGTGTTATTATTGTTTCATCCCAATTTGACCCATCCTTCATCCGTCATTGATTACAACTTCGGTCAAATTTATGTTTGACCTTGTTATTTTTACCAACTGACTCCTTCTTACTCGAGTTACATTTTACTCAGGATTGTTGGTGCTTATATGTTCCTTATGACATGACATAGTTCTGAACCTGTCTCAGTCCATCAAACTCCTACAACACCTCTTTTAGGGTTGTTTCCAACTTTCCAGCCTTCCAGGGACTGTATAATTTCATCCCTCCTTTCATTGGGTAGTATTCCTCAACTACCTTTACTGTTACGCAATTATCATTCGTATCTTGACAACATGTCTTACATAACCGTGTCAGTTTTCCTGACCCACTCGTCCTTTCCCAACTTCTTTATTGGTTCTTTCTAGTGCCAATTATTTGGTTTCCCAATAGTTTACCAACAAATTGGGATTCTTTCCTTCTTAAGTCCTTGGCATTCCTTATTCAAGGGTTGTTCCTTTTTCCTTAATCCACTTTTACTTACTCATAATCACTTCATGATTCTTCATTCTACAATAATTGCTTTCAATCTATGTGTCGATTACTTTGCTTGGGAAGGTTCCCTCCTTCCGGTTTTGTTCTCTACTATGTCCCTTACAATAGAGATTTCCATCTTAGGAGTTACATGCTCAACCTCCTTATCATTCATTGTATGGTTCTTTCTCCCTTTCTTCGTACCCTTATCTATGTTAGGGCATCTGTTTGCTTTGGATCCTTCTCTATCCACAACTTTTGTTTTATCCCTTATTCCTTAGATGGAATACTTTCGATTATTGGTTTTATTCCGTGCATTCCACACTATGCTTGGTCATCCACTCTTTAAGCTTCATATGCGCTTATGGACTATGACTCGTCTTACCAATTGCGATTATTCTTCCTTAGCCACATCTTATTTGGAGGACTTACTTTCCCAATGTTTCTCGAACATTCTTTACTTTATTACCTTAGTATGGGTTGTCCACTCATTCATACTTGTCACAACATCTTTTTGATGCTAACCCGTTTACTTATTTCCGTTTAAGGAGGGTTCACATCCTCCTTGTTTCAAAATCTCTTGTTCGTCCTTTGTGAAGCTCAATTAACCCTCTCAAGACTTTAAACTAGAAATCCGGTTTTGGCCATTAATTTCTTTAAGGATTTTCCTTCATTCTTCTTTTTTCCAATCATTCATACTTCTCTCGAAGACCAGTTCTTCAACTGTCCCCTTCTCTCCATTTTTTTAATGATCCAATCATCTGGGCAGCTATATCACTCGTCCTTCATGCCCATCCTTTGTCCTTCATAGAGTGTAGTCTTTACTACATCTCAACCTTTCTTAGGGTTTTGTTTATTCTCTTTGGCCATCTCGTTGTTACTCGTTTCTTCTTTCTACTTGGTTCTCATGAAATTATTGTTTGGTTCTCCTGCTCTCTCCAATTAGGTCACACTGGGCCATCACGATACTTCCTTCCTTTGAAACATTTCCCAATTAAGGGTTAGTTCCTTGCACTCCACATTATGTCCATCTGCCCATCAAAATTCCTTCAAGGGTAGTTAGTCGTATGCATCCCTCCAAAGTTTACTTTCATAGTGTATTTCTTTATAGAGCGTTCAAATCTTCCTTATTTCAAAATTTCTTGATAATTATGTGAGAGGCTTGCCTATTCTTTTCTTGGCTTGAGTTTAGTCGTTAATTTGGCCTTTGATCATGTTAAGGATTTCTTTCATCGTTCTTTTCTCGAGTATTTGGCCTTTTCGCCCCTTTCTTCTTTGTTGGAACTCAAATTATGGTTTTCCCATGTATTAGTTCATTAACTGCCTCTCCTCCACCATTCCTTTGGTCTAAGTTTCTTAGGGCAGTTGTTTCTTGAGTACTCCTATCCTTAACGTCCATATCACTGACCTTTTTAGGTTGTAGCCCCTTCTACCTCCTGGTCTTCCTTAGGCTGTCATTTATTTTCTTTGACTATTTTGTTGTCACGGTTTGCTTACTTCTGCTATATTGCTCTGAATCTCCAATTTGACTTCTCTACTTTTTCCAAATGGAGTCGTACTTGCAATCCCAGGACATCCCATTTGTCGTCAAACGCTTGGCTTGTCTTCTCTTGTGGATGCACTCCCTCCTTTTCTCCTAAATTATTAGAAATTTCTTCTTTAAGGGAGAGTTCTCTTCAGCTACCTTTTGTTATGTTTATGGTTTTATCAAGGTCCTACCTTCTGCCCTTTTTCCTTCCTGCCATATTGCTGTGATCTCGAAAAAGTTTCCTCCTGTCCGTAGTTGAAATTTCAAGCAGGAGTTGTGTTCCTTAGAACGGTATCCTTTCGGATTTCCTATTGTTGTGGGGTGTTTATTCTTGGAAAGTATTGTCTAAATCCTAGTGGTGTGGGACAGTCCTTCATTTCATGTGCTATTTCCTTTGTCCTTTATAATAGGTTATTCCTTGTTTAGTTACCCCAAAATTCTCCTACACTCCTTACCATGACAGTTTTCTTGTCATGCCTTCTTTGCATAATAATCTCCTTCCTTTATCCTTGTGTTTGGATACCTTGAGAGTTTCTTTTGGAGTCTTCTTTATCAATTGATTACTCTAAGAGTCCTTCTAGGTTTCTCAATTCCCTAATTCAGTTTCCTTAACTTGGATGGGATTCTCCTTAGTTTTTATGGTAGTACAGGCTTATTTGGTCACTTTCTTTTGGGCCATCTTACTTGAATATCACATCATTTTAGGGATAGGGTTTTTAGGAATTTAGAGTATTTCATTAATAGAGGAGTACAGTATGTTGGGTGTTTTAGCCCTATTACAGAAAATGATCACCAAATAACTAGGGAGCTACGGTATTCTTGATAAGTGTCCTCCTATGTAAGGTTATATGACCCTTTTCTTGCATTTATGGCTTCACGCTTGGCTTCCTTTATACTAAGAGTTGTGCCCTCAATAGGTCCTGGCATCATTCTTCGGGATACTTACCCATTTGGTCTTTTGAGATTCCTGACATGCCTTAGGCATTTGGAATGCTTCTAGGGTTGTCTTCCTACGAAGATAGGGTGTTGAGTAGAGTCATTCCTAGTTTTATTGGTTCCTCTCCTAGGAGCCATCTGCAAATTTTAGGATAAATCCTATTAGTTACTATATTTTCTAGTCTTGATTATGTATTCGAGGAAACAGGCTCTGATACCACTCTAGTTGTCACGCTTCGACCCGATTTCCTCGAATCCCCGTGATCAACCTGCCACTCTCCCGGTTTACTAAAGGGTTTCCCCTTATTATAAACCATAAAGAGTAAGGCGTCCTTTTAACCTGCACCATTTCCTGGAATAGCATAATCAAAACTGCATGAAATTTTATACTTTACGTACCTGTCTTACAGTCATCTTAGTTGATGGTCTTTAAGGGTAGGCTTTCTGGGAATTCCTAAAAGGGATATAAGGGAGGGGGTGAGTACGACTACTTAGTGAATGAGTTTTCAAATGTCTACTTTTAATTTTTAAGTAAAACATTTATATGGAGTGTGCCAGATTCCTTTCTTTTCAAAAATCTCTTCATTTAAAAATTCAGGTTTTCCCATCATTTCTTAGTTACCATGGTGTGTAATCACCCAACACACATCTTTCATCATGAAGGTTACACACATTCGCAGGTCAATATGACTACTGAACCCACTAGTGGCTTCAGAGCAACTTTACCTGCCACCTAGATAGAAGCATGACCACTTCTACTCTGAGAATGAGTGGATGTAGGTGACATCTGACTCTCAATCCCGAAATCACTTCTTCATGTCCATATGAGGACAGAGACCTCATCGTGTCCCCACCCTGGTCTCATGCGCTTGATGCTACTCCAAATTTCCCACAGACACCTGGAACGACGATATGCCCTTATACTCACCGGGTCGTCTAGGGCGCTTAGGATGAATCACTACCCCTAATGGGCGTCTTGATGATCCAGTACTCATAGTGGATGCACAAACAATGTTTTCTCATATTGCCATGTAATCTTTGGTGCCACTGGTCTAACAGCCCCGACTCTCAACTCAACCTGCAGTTATTTGTCTTGACTAGTCCGTCGACTTGTCATGTCGTAGTGCCGCTAGTTGACTGAGTATATCGGTCCTATCTTGGTACCATGGCCAAACAATTCACTTATTAAGTTTTATGGCACATATATCATGTTCGTTTACGAGCTCTTGCTCGTGCCAACTGGCCTTGGGCCCACTGTATGAAATTTTCAAAATCGGGCATTTAGCCCCAAAGTTCCAAAACTGAGGCCCCCAGCCTATCAGAGCTATTCGAGCTCCCGTTGAGAAGGTCTCCCAAATTGTTTAAGCATTGGCAAATAGTTAGGGGAGAGCACTTCTAACAAAACATATATTTTCTCTATCCATTATATGACCCGGGTATAAGGACACCTTCGTTCATAACCAATGAATGGGTTTTCAACTTCCTTCGAGGAAGTCTCATCATAGCAATCGGTTATGATTTACTTACAACCGGTTAGTAGTTTTTCCGCATGATTTTCACATCACTTCCTCTAAGTAGTGATTTTAAAATACCATTTAATAGTGGGTTTTCATACCGAGGTACTTATTGTTCCCAACCGGGTGTGATATAAAATTTTCACTCACAATCGGTAAGTGGTTTTTAAATTTGAAGTTGTGCTAATCATCCAAAGTGGGTATTATATTACTAAACCCACTCACCCGTTAATGCAGTGAATTCTACTAGACTGGTTCTTTGTATTCATGCGAGATCGACCATGCTAGTGTTCTCGGTACTTCGTGTTCCTACACGATCTGAACATCCTTGTTCACTATTACTCGACTTAACAACCTTCATTCATTTCCCATGAATGAGAAAACCCAAACTTTTTAGTTATTTGCAATTAGGTCCCTAAAGTTATTTCTCTCTAACTTTATGTCCCCAAATGCTGGTTTTTCCTCAAATTGAGTCCCAAAACTTTTAAAATTTATCTTTGAATTTCATATTCACAAAAGGGGTTTAATTTCCTAAATTTCCAATCAATTTTCCCCCAATTTCAACTCCTTAGCACAGCTAAATTTGATTTCATCAAATTGACCGATCAAACACCTCTAATTGTTGAAATTGAAGTTAAAATTGAGTTCCTCCATCTTCTTACGATTCAATAGCACTTTGAATCCCAAGTTTTGACGCCGGAACGAGCTCAAACGATGCTTCGCCGGAAAATAGATTATAGAGATAGAAAGCTTCTATTACTAATCGGTGAGGGAACGACGGTCCGAGCTTTCGATCTGGGCAGATAGCTCTCATCCTAAGGTTCATCCTAGAATAAATAATTGCATCAATTGATACCAAATTGAGTTAGGATTTCATCATTGAAATTCTGCTGGTTCTCCCTCTAGCACTGACCGAAAATTGCAGAGGGGAGCAAAATTGGCTTACCTTTCAGTCCTAATTCGACCGTGGGAGGGCTGAGGAATGTTGGGAAGGCTTGGTTTGGCCTGAAGAGGGCTTGAAATGGCCGATTTCAACTTGGCCGAAACAGAGCAGCTTCGGTCCGCCGAAGCTGCTTCACTGTGTCATCACATCGACGCTTCTCGGATTAACTAGAGTTTGCTATCAGATAGCTGTCTTCTCCCTGGTTCTAAAGAGCCCGACCTCTGCTTCCAATGTTAAGAAAAATGTTTAAGTCGAAACTCTGGTTCGAGCTTCACCGGGAAATGGAGCATTAGAGAGAGAGAAGTGTTCAGGTGTGAGGAGGTCACCCATCCTCAAACTACTCTCGAGCAAGCATGCTTAAATTTAGAGTTCTTATGGATTCTCGTTCACCTGAACCAATTTGGTTTTTCTCTTCTAATTGTTTTAAGTTTGTTTTCCAAGGTTTAATGAACCCTTTGGATCATCCAGAAGTTGTAAATTTCCAAATTACTTGTTCCCAAATGATCGAGTTTATAAACCGGCTTGATTTTCTTACTCGGTTTGACTGGTTCTTTTCTCGATTTTCCTTAACTCAAAAGTGCAGGTTTTACAATGATCTTTGGTGCCAACGGTCCAACGGCCCTGACACTCGACCTGGCTTGCAACTGTTTGCCTTGACTGACCCATCGACCTAGTCCCGAGTCATTCCCACTAGCCCATCAAGCCTTGTTAGTCCTGTCTTGGCCCCGTGGCAAGTCACACCACAATTCTAGTTTATGAGATTTTTCATGGTTCTTATCATCATGTTTATCTACAGGTTCCAACCTGTGCACATTGGCCTTGGGCCCACTTCATGAGTTTTCCAAAACTAGAGGGATTCTAGCTCTTATCAAGAACGTCTCCCAAAATGTTTAAGTAGTGTCATGCAGTCAAGGTAGACCATTCTGAGAAAAATGATTTTTTTTATATTTAAAAGCGGATCTCATCACCTCCAACCACCCGATGATAGTGACATGGCCGTCCTAGGGAAATCTTGATGTGTGGTGCACTCCTTTGCACTGGTACTTGAACAATCGGCTCCTACATGGTTCGAGTATCTATATCAGGGGAATTGACATAATGGACCTTATACTTTTAGATATTTGTGCATAGGTTCTTACACTATGCCTTAATTGTAGTTAAGCCCCTTAAAGTTTATACTTTACATTTGTGTCCCTAATGCTCATTAAATCTCAGTTAAGTCCCTAGGACTTCCAATTATCCCACATGGGTCCTTAACCTTTCAAAAATTACCAATTGGTCCTCAATTTTTCCAAAATTGCCAATTTGTCCTTAATTTCCCCAAAATTTCCAATTGGTCCTTGAACTTTCAAAAATTGCCAATTAGCCCTCCATTTCATCCAATTGCCCAATTGGGCCCCAATTGGTATTTAATTTCATGAAAATGCCCCAATGTTTCTTAAATTACAATTCAGCCCCCAATTTTTCAAAAATCCTCAAATTGCCCAATTTCTTAAAAATTGTAATTTGGTCCCCGAATCACACTTTCGTTTAATTAACCCCACAAAACTCAATTAATTGCCCACATTTGTGATTTGAATCATCTTCCCTATGTTTTCCTCATCTTTTCAAGTTTTGAACAACTCAATTTGGCTTGAAAATGAGCTCACACATAGCTTCTCTGAAAAATGCAGTCTAGAGAGAGAAAGCTTCAATATTTTACTGGTGAGGATCGGCAACCGAAGCTCTTACTTTCTCTAAATTGCTCTCATTCCGGGGATCCTCCCTAGATCAAACCAGCCTCAATTGTTGGCATGAGCAGTGCAAATTTCTTAGTTTAAATTTTTATAGAAATGCGCTATGAATAGTATTTTCTGGCGAAGGGGCGGTAGACGGGCTTACCATCTTAGCTTGAGGAAAGGTTGGGGCACCTCTAAGTGGAGCTTGGGGGGCTTAGTTTGGCCGGAATTGGGTTGGGGATGGCTCGACTTGAGCTCGAGCAGTTCGGGTTGTTGACAACCGAGGAGCGGAGACACTGTTTGAGCCTCCTCGCTCTTCTATGGTGGTCCTCGGGCTGAAGGGAGGGTGCATCTATCTAGAGGACTTCCTCCCAATTCTAATAAGACCAAGTGCAACTTCTGAGGTGGAGAAAAGCCCCGATGTCAGAGCTCAGGTTTGCTGCTCACCGAAAAACTAAGCACTTCAACTTCTTCGATTGATTGTAGGATGCTAAGAACGAATGGAGGGATGCTCTTTATATAGGGAGCTCGACAACTGTTTAGGCTATCGGCCGGCGTGAGACTCGGCCCTTGCCCCACTCACGAGCGACCTGACCAGAGTAATTTTCGAGTCACCGGAAACTCCCCCTTCCCTCGATCTCTCTTCTTTTTATTAGCAAACTAAGGTTGAAGATGATGACATGGCGGGCATGCCACGTGACGCATTGTGATTGGTCAATTTTTCTGACATGGTGTTCCAACTCAGCCGCCGCATCAGCTGTTGACCAGTTGACTGGACACGTGACACCCTTCCATTGTCTGCCCGTGCTTGTGTGGCTGCTGACTGGGTGCCGTTGACCATTGACCGGTCTGGTCTATTAATCGATTAGACCATTGGCCAATCCGATTCATTGACCAGCTGGACCATTGACCAGACCGGACACGTGATTCCCGTTTTATCTCTTATTTACCAATTCCGATTCACTTCGATGCTCGATTTTCTTTCGAAATTTTCTAGGTTCCTCTTTCTAGTTCCTTATTCTGAGAGAACGGGGTTTATAACTACTCCTTTACTTTTAAGGAGTTTTGTCCCCAAAACTCGTTATAGATCGCTTAAATAGAGAATGCCTTTCTCTTTCATCCCGTTGTGCTTCCTCATTTCTCCCCCCATTCTAGCCACCCTGCCAGCATACTCTTACCATTTGAAATCAATTAGGACTTTATGTTTCCTTCCTGTCGACTTGTGCTTTAATCATGTTATACGTCATAGGATAGATTATCATCCTAATTTCATCTCCTCGACTTTTAGCGCTTCCTTAAACTCATCACCTTTACCTTAGGGATTTTTCCTTATCTCCTTTTCCCTTAGAGTTACTTTTAAATTTTGAAATTTGTGGGATTTCTCTTGGGATCTTTTTATACCTTTCTTATCTCTCGGTCTTATTGAGATCCTACCTTTCAACTTGACCTGTGTTTCTATTTGGGTGTAATCCCTGTACTCAAATCCGTTTGAGTCGTGTCCCATTAATTTATATTGTCATCATGATTACATGATCCTTAAACATTGTTTGGGATTCCTTCCCTTCTGTCCTTCATGCACTTGGTGTGACTAAAATCTTGGTTACTATAGATATTAATGTCTTATCCATTCTTAAGGCTTAGTTATTTAACTTGAATAGTCCTTTGTCCTAATCCTTTTTATTCAAACATCCTTCTTTTGAGGACTCGAAATTACAACCTTGCTCATTTATTACTTCCTTGCTTGGATGTCTCCTTTCTTTCTTATAATACATGTTTACTCAAGCCTCATCCTTGCTTTGTTAGTGTCCCACCACTCGTTTCTTGTTAGAGGATTCCTTCAAAACATATCCATTTCCTTTCTCCTTGTCATCTTTTGTTTGTAATTTAACCTCCCATGAGATAACCAATTACGTTGAATGGAAGAAGTTCCTTCATGACTTCTTATTATCTCCTTACTCTCATTGCATAACCACACATTCTAGTTGATTAGTAACTATTTCTTGTAACCCTTTTGGTTAGAATATCTTGAGTGCCTCATGCCATTTCCATTTGGCACTACTCTCACCATACTCCATATCTTTGGGGAGCATCATTTGTGTTATTACTCCCTTTGGACATTTAAACCCTTTCCCTCTATGTCTTGGGTGTGTCCATTTTTCATCCATTATTTTCCCACCGTTCAATGCCCTTTCAAGCTTTTCGTTCTTGCTACTTCTTACCTTGCTCTTGTGTTGGTCCTTGAGTCCTTCCTTAACTCTCCTGTCGATAGTTATAAAATGATCCTGACATCTTTTTCCTTTACTTAGACGTCAAACCTTTCATGATTGTTTGGGTTTTCCGTATTTAGTTGTCTTTTACCAACCTACTTATTGGTCATTCTTGGATCCCACTATTGGGTTTCCCAATTATTTCACGGCTTGTCTACCAACACACTCATGGTTTTCCTCCATTATGCACTCCCTCATGTTTGATGGCATACTTACCTAAGGACTTCATTTCCTCAATCCATCCTTACTCATTCATGACCATTTCACAATTATTCTCTCTTTACACCTATTTGATCCCTTATGGTATACATATTGATTCCTCTAACTTAGGAGTTCCTCTTGTTTGTCCCATTCTTTACTCTCACACTTTGGAGTAGAGATCTCCATCTCTAGAGTCATACATCCAATTGTCTTATCCCTCCTTGAAGGTTTCCTACCTTCGTAACATCCATTTATAATGGAGTATTTGTCCATGCCCAATCATTTGTCGTATTCAAATTATCCATTTGAAATTTCCTATCCAAGGAATTCGTATTGTCAGGGTCTTATTTACTATTATTCCACACTATGAAACGACGTCTAATCTTAAGCTCTATTAAGTATGAGTGGAAGAAATCCATTCTCCTTGATGTCCACATGTACTTCTCCTCATTATTACTATAATTGGATCAATCACTCCTTTTAATATGTCATTTTGGGTATCCGACCCATCATAAATTTTATGATATCTTTTGATGTCATTTTCCTGTTTACCCATTCCTTGGGGTTAACATCCTTCTTGGAATCTCGTGGGTACACCTTTGTACTCAATTCCTATTCCCACTTTTATTCCATTTACAAGGTTATTTTCTTAGGGAGAAGTCTGGGTATTTTGCTCTAAGATTTCCTGAGTTTCTTGTCAAGGGTACTAAAAGGCTTGACCTATTATGAGAAACATTTTAGGTATTAATATTTATAGTATTCACTCTTTTGGCTTTTAGTTGCCTTCATATTTCCCCCATCCTTCTATTTCTGACCTTCACAACCCTTTTACTAAAAGTTTTCCTTTTATCATAATTATGATCTTTTTGGCCAAGGTATGGATTCATACTGAATCTTGATTTAAGAGACGTAGGCATTTAGGAACTTGGCATTTATTCATTTCTTGAAAGGAGTACAATACATTTTGGACTTTTATTTCCACTAATAGAAAATAGTTAAGCAAGAGGTCGGGATGTACCCGCTATTACACTGGGATCTTGACTAGCTTCCTCCAAGGTGAGGTTGTACACCTTTGTTGGTATCCTTGGTGTTTGGTTGGCTCCTCTCACGTTTGTGGATGTGTTCTCACTAGGTGTTGGTACCACATTCCTTGCTGGTACTGGATAATTCTTTGCATAATGTCACAACTGTCCATATCTGAAATAGGTTACTTCCTTATATGTACCTTCATGGTTTCTCCTACATCCCGAACATTAGGGAATCTTCTTTTGTGGATTCATACTATCCTTCTCTTGGTTTGGTCTAGGAGGTTCCATCCTCTCCTCTGTCCTAGACTCAAACCCCTTGTGGGTCCCCTTTCAGGATTTAGAAGAATTCCACATTTCTCGAGAACGGTTATTATGATCTTTCTCATGGCCTAGGACATCCATCTTCTGGCATCGGGTCTTGACCAATCGCTCGCAGTCGTGTGCCCTAAATCCTTGGGGTATTGGACAGTTCTTCACAATATGTCCTTGTTGTCCACACCTGTAACAAACTTCTTTAGTACGTACTCTTTCGTAGTTCCTCTAGCATCTAGGACACCAAAAAGTTTTCCTACGTTGTGGCTTATTATTCTCTTACCCATTTAGTCTATGAGCACTTGTCCTTTCTTCCACACTCAATTTTATTCCTTCATGGTGGTTGTTACGAAAAAATCTCCTTTTCTTGCAGAGAAGATCACATTATTTTTCATTCATGCATATGTTCCCCATCTTGTGATGTTTTATTTGTGCCAATTGTCCAAGTGGTAGCTTGGGGTTTGTGCCTCATCATCCTTGAGGGGTGTACTTCTTGTAGGGCAATTTCCCTCACTCTGTGGAAGGTTTTGTACCCTAAACATTTTGACAAATTTCTCATAGAGCTTCTTCTGCTCGGGTGTTACTCCAAGCATCATGGTTTTAATCCCCCTAGACTCATGTGCTCCTAGGCTAATTCCCTCATTTAGGGTAATGTGTTCCAAGGGTCCAGTGGATGTAGTAGCGCGGTTCTATTTGGTTCCTTTTTTAGGGGGCATATCTATAGAACAGAGGTCTTGTATTTGATAGGTTTCTAGGATTTTAGTTTTGAAACTTTGTTTGAAAAACTTTTCTCTGATACCACTTAAGTTGTCACGCCCCAACCTGGTTTGGTTGGAACCCCGTGATCAACCCGCCACCCCTTCTTGCACTAAGATGGTATTCCTACCAAGATAGGCCATGAAAGGTAAAGGCTTACAAGCATATATGTTTTCCATAACAAAATTTATAAAACAACTAAATGAAAAATTACCTCTCCTCAGGCTTTCACTCTTCTTAATGTAAAAGCTTCTCTGAAAAGGGTTAAGGGAGGGGATGAGTTCGACAAATCAGTGAGTGGGTAGTAAAGGGAATAAGGGTAAGGGATTGTTCAAGCTTCACATTTTATCTTCATACTCATTCTTGGGTAATTAAACTTCCATATTTCCCTTTATCATTAAAAGGTAAATTTAACATTTCTTCTCTATGTATTTGGTATAACAATCAAACACACAACCTTTATCATCAAAGTGATCACCTTTGTAGAACAGTCCATGAGTGTTCCACTTGTGGACCCGAGCGACTTTACCGTCCACCCTTGATAGGAGGTTACACCTTTTACCACAAATCTATGTGCGCATCATTGCCCATTCCCGAAACTTAATTCAAAGCTTTATGCTCTTTTTTGTGGGATGAGACCTCTCCCCCTTCTTCCTTGGTCTTAATGCGCATGAAACTCCAAGAGCTTCTTAACATACTGGCATGGCAAAGCTTCCCTTATTCTCCCCAGGTCGTACATGAGCCCTTATATCCAACATTATCTCACATTGGGTGCTTGGATTGTTCTGTAGTTCAACATGCACAAGCAAAAATCTTTTTAATTTAGACCTTTATCTTTGGTACTACTAGTCCAACGAGTATGATGACCTGACATCGGCTCGGTAACTACCAGCCCAACGAGCTTGATGACTCGACTTCGGCTCAGTAGCTACCAGACCAACGAGCTTGATGACTCGACTTCGGCTCAGTAGCTACCAGCCCAACGAGTTCGACAACCTAGCTTTGGCTTGGTAACTATATCACAAAAATTAGCCATTTATGAAAGTTTTCCATAGGCTCATAATTTTGTCTATGGGTTTAAGCCACTTCTCATTGGCCTTGGGCCCATTTCACGAGATTTTCCAAAACTTGGCATTGTGCCACATCAATTTTGAAAATCGAGGTGTTAGGCCCACATTAGCAATTCTAGCTCTAATACACATGCTTCTCTCGTCATAAATATTTCCCAAAAAGTTTCAATGGGTTCACACAGTCAATGGAGAATATTTTTGGAAAACGGTTTTATAACGAAAGTACATTATCATCCCAAATGGTTGTGATGCTGGAAATCCCACTCACCGTATTCTCAGACTTGCTCGTCCCCGAGAGGTTTCTGAGCTTGGAGTGCCTTCTCTTTGTACAATCTTGCAGGGAACTCGTTCCTAGGACAAATTGGGTAATTTAGTCCCAATTAATAAGGTAATTATTCTCAAGACCCGTAACATTTCAATAATTACTTTTTAGTCCTTAAGTATACCTTATTTCTAATTAGGTCGATAAGATTATCAAATATTTCCTTTGAGTCCACAATTTCCTCAAATTTCCAATTGGGTACCATAATTCTCCTAATTATATAAAATCCACAATTTTTGGAAAATTGCAATAAGTACCCAAACTTTCAAAAATTGTAATTTAGTCCTCCAACATGAATTTCAACAATTTGACCTTAATTCTCTCCAATTTAGTTCTAACATGATACTAATCATCTTCCCTATACCCCCTAATTCATTTCAATCTTTGAAACACTTGATTTTGCTTAAAAATGAACTCAAACGGAGCTTCACTAGAAAATCATCCTAGAGAGAGAAAGCTTTGATTTCTCACCGGTGAGGATCTGACAATCAAAGCTTTTACTTCCACTGAATTGCTCTCTTTCTGGGGATCCTTCTTAGATCAAACCGCACCTCAATTAATGGCATGAGCAGTGTGAATTGCTCACTTTATTTTTCGGGCAAAACACACTATGAATAGTGAATTATGTCGAAGGGTTGTGGAGGGTACTTACCAAGATGGTTTAAGGAAGGTCTGGACTCCTCTAGGGAAGGTCTGAAGGGCTTAGTTTGGTCGTGGTTGGCCTGAGGGTAGCTGAAATTTAGCTCGACCAACTTTGGTTGCTGAGTGCACAAGGGGCGAGGTTACTATGCATGCTCGTTGATGCTTCTCCAGTGCTTCTCAAGTTAAAAGGAGGTTGTAGGAAGGTAGATGACTTCTTCCTAATTCTAGGGAACCCAAATTCACCTTCAGAGGTTGAGAAAAAGGATTAAGTCAGAGATCTATTTTGTGGTTTGTCAAAAAATGGAGCACTTCTTCTTCAAATATTGAGGGAAGAGGTGGACGAATGGGGAGAAGCTCTTTATATACGGAGCTCGATAATTGATAGGGCTAGCCATTCATCTATCTCTCAACCCCAATATCTCTCATTCATAGTCTTATCAGGAGATTTTCTCAACCATCGAAGACTAAGGAGCAGCCCATCGACTTTTTCTGCCTGATTTCCAAGGTTGAAGATGACACTGTGTGAGCGCATGCGAGCTGCCACGTGGTGCACTTTGATTGATTGGCTTTACTGACGTGGCTTCCCACTGAGCATCCAAGTCATCCTTTGACTCATTGAATGGCCATATGGTGACCTCCCATTGGTCACTCCTTCCAATGTGGTTGTTGACTGCATTCAACTAGTCATTTGATTGTGACACATGGCGTCCTCTGATTGGCTGATTTAAATAATTTTAATTTCCTTCCTAATGCACTATGCCACTACCACGTGTTAGCCTCTAATTGGTTGGGACCATCTGAAGTGGCTCCTCCATGTGTCGACCTCTAATTGGTCGACAGTCTCTCCGATATCCTAGTGGGTCGCTAATGTGGCATCGTTGCCATGTGTCAGCTCCTCATTGGCCATACTAACGAGGCTTCTCCTTAGTTGATCGTTGATTGAGGATACGTGTCGCTCTCCTATTGGTTAGTCATCTCTGATGTGGATTTTCGTTTTTGACCTTTGACTGAAGACATGCATCACGTCTGATTGATCAATGCATCCAAGTGCTGACTGAGCAGTTGACTGGGTGTGCTTCGCCATACGTTGCGCATTGATTGGTCAAACGTGCTGACTGGGTGTTGACTTAGTAGGTAGTTCGTTGACCAACTAGACCATTGAATGGTTCGATCAGACCAAGTTTGGTGACAATGAAATTGAAAATCGATTGGTTCACTCCCGATTCGACCAGTTTTCTAAAATCTAAATATTTCTAAATTATTCTAAATTCATTTTCTATCCAATGGTGACTTCAATTTCCCAAATTGATATTTTCAAATTACCTAGAAAAATGAATCTTTAAACTGGTTATTCACGAATTGTGAATGCTAGTTCTCCAAAATAAGAAATGAGAACCAAAACATTTTGAGAAAAACCATGTTTAAATCGAACTAGAAGTGTCATTTGATCCCTAGAACGAGGATTTGGAAGATTACAATTGGTCAATAAAGACTCAAAGACCATGGAGAGGAACCATGAATGGAGTTGAATAGGAAAACTAGACCGGTTCAAGGTGAATGGGCTCAAACCGAAATAAACCATTAAGAATCAGTTCAAAGATTGATTTGTCTAGGTGATTTAAAAATGCCAAATTGGGAAATTGAGGTCCTTACTAGGTAGAAAATTTTTAGATTTTAGAAAATCCGTCAAATCGGACCTGAATCGGCCAATTTTTTATTTTGGATCACCAGACCGCCTGTAAGGTTAGTGCCAAGTCAGCAGGTGTGACAAACGAGTGAACAATGTGTAGTGAAGCATGCCTAGTCAGTCGCTCGGTTAGCGCCTAGAAGCGTTGACCAATGAGAGTGTAACATGTGAACTCGATCAATGATCAAAACCACGTCACCAATGACCAACCAATAAGAGAGAGACATGTGTCCTTAGTCAATGGTCAACTAAGGAGAAGCCTCGTGTGTAAAGCCCACCCTTTGGAGTTAAGGAAAACCGGGAAAAGAACTGGACAACCCGAGTGAGAAAGCTGAACCGGTTCATGAAACCCAACCACTAGAGAACAGACAAATTGGGAAATTTACAACTCCGGAGTGACCCAAAGAGTCATAAATTGGAAAGGAACCTTAGGACAATTTGGGAAAGAAAACAGACTGGTTCAGGTGAACCGGATATGAATTGGATTAAACCGGTTTGGACCGGTTTGAACCACTATTGAACCAGATGCTAAATTAATTTTTCTAGGTGGCTTAGAAAATTCAAATTATAGAATTGATGCCATCATTTGATAGAGAATGAATTTAGATGAATTTACACATTTTTAATTTTGAAAAACTTGGTCGAATCTAGCTTGAATCGATCTGTTTAAGCGTTGAACCCAGTTCGGACCGGTCTGGTCCGGTTTGGAACGGTGTCACCTTCTTCCTTCAGATGACAACATTGTTCACTCGCTGAAAAATCGAGCAGTGCCAGTGAAGATGAAAAGTATTTGGCCAGGGAGTTTCAGGCAATGAATGACCGCCATGAAGGCACCAATCGGACGACCAAGAAATCCCTAAGCTTCCTATATAAATAGCCCCTCCTCATTCATCCTCCTCACACCTGAAAACTTCACTCTCTCCCTATTGCTCCATTTTTCTAAGCCAAAGAAGGTGAGGTCAAGTTCATTGGATTCGACAAGAAGTCAGCTACCCAATTGAAATCTCCATTTGCTCCAAGGGTCATTGGAGAAACGCCGACGTGATCGAACAGTGAAGCAGCTTCGGCGGACTGAAGTTGCCCTATTTTGATCGAGCTAAAAATGACCAATTTGAGTCCTTCTCATGATAAACCAAGCTCTCCCAATACCTCCACAACCCTCATACGAATGAATTAGAGCTGAAAGATAAGCCAATTTGGTCCACTCTATAATTTTTCATTAGTGTTAGAGAGAGAACCTATGAAACTTCACTTACTGAATTCTCCATTAATTCGGCATGAATTGATGTGATTCTTGATCCTAGGAAGAACCTCGGGATGAGAGTTATCTACCCAGATCAAAAACTCGGACGGATGCACCTCTAACATTAAGCATTCAGAGCTCTCTCTCTAATTCCAATTTTCCAATAAAGCTTCGTTTAAGCTCAATTCGGATCCAAATGACGCAATTCAAAGTTCCATTAAATCTTGTGGAAGTGTAGGAACTCATTTTTACCTTCAATTTCAACAATAAACCTCGATTGATCTGTCAATTAGAGTAAATCAAATTCAACAAATTTGAAGGGGAAAATTAGGGGAAATTTTTGGTGGAAATTGGGGATTTTGAAAATTCAAGGGACTAAAGTGCAATTTCCCAAAATTGAGGTCCAATTAGCCATGGAAAAGATGTTGAAGGACCAATTGGTCAATTTTTGGAATTATTGGGGTCAAATTTGCCATTTTTTGTATAGTAGGGGCAAAATGGTAATTTTTTAAAAGTTCGGGACCAAATTGGAAATTTGGGAAACTTAAACCCTTTTTTGTGATTTTGGATAAATTAAGGTCCCAAGGTGAATTTTAGAAGTTTCATGAGTCAATTTAGGGGAAATTTTGGATTTAAGGACCTAAAGTTAAAGAAAAAGGACTTTAGGGGCCTAAATACAAATAACTAAAAGTTTGGGCATTTTATTCATTAGTGATGAATGAAGTCTATTAGGCCAAAGAATAATGAACAAAGATATTCTTATCGTGTAGGAATACGAAGTACTGTGAACGCGAGTAAAGACAAGCTCGAATGGAGGCAAAAAGCCAGTTAAGAGAAATTAACTACAATATTGGATGAGTGGGATTTTCACATCATAACCGTTGGGATGATGAGCACCTTGGTAATAAAAACCCGCTACTATGAGATTTTAATATCACACCTGAATGGGGTGATGTGAGAAAACACATGAAAAAACTAGTTATCGATTGTAAGTAGATCATACCGGTTGGTATGATGAATTCTTGGAAGGAAGTAGAAAATCCGTTCATCGGTTATGAGCGGAGATGTCCTCACACCTGGTTGGTGTGATGCACAACTGAAAAGTTATTTTTGTTAGAAGTGCTCTCCCCTGACAATGTGTCATTGCTTAAACCTTTTGGGAGACTTTCTTGACTTGAGCTCGAATAGCTCAGATAGGCCAAAAGCCTCAATTTTGGAACTTGGGGGCTAAAATGCCCGATTTTGAAAATCTCATACAGTGCTCCCAAGACTAGTTGGCATGAGCAGAAGCTCGTAAACAAACATGAGATTAAGCCATGAAAACTTTAATGAATGATATGTTTGGCCATGGTACCAAGATAAGACCGACATACTCGATGGGCTAGCGACAGTGCGACAAGATAGGTCGACAGACTAGTCGAGACAAACAACTGCATGTCGAGTTGAGGGTTGGGGCCATTAGACTAGTGGCACCAAAGATTATATGGCTTAAGAGGAAAACTATTGTTTTGTGCATGCACTAAGGTTCGGGACCATCAAGACGCCCAAAAGGGTTAGTGATGCATCCTAGGGGCTACAGGACGATATGGTGGAGATAAGGGTAATTTGTCGTGCCAACAATCATGGAAGCTCAACGCAGCTTCATGCGCATGAGACCAGGGTGGGGTCAGGATGAGGTTTCCATCCTCAAATGGACATAGAGTATTTTGGGTTTGGGGGTTGAACATTAGAGATGTTCACTTAGATTTCGGGTAGAAGTTAGAGACTTCTATCAGGGTAGATGGTAAAGATGCTCCGATCCACAACTAGGTGCAGTTGGCGTAATTGCATCTCGCGAATATGTGTAAACCCTTCCTGATGAAGGGCGTATGTTGTTTGTGAAACACACCTAATATGGAAATGGGGAAAAGGTTATGAAAACCTTGGAAAGGATTTGAGAAATCCTTGAAAAATAATTGGTAAACCTTGGAAAAAGGTTTTAAAAAACAAAACATGAGAAAATAATGTTTTTAAAGAAAATAAGGAGTTTGACACACTCCAATTCAAACTATTTTTCAGAAACTCAGGTTTCAAACACCCATTCACTGAGTTGTCGAACTCACCCCCTCCATTTACCCTTTTTCAGGTAACCAAGGGAAAATCTACCCAATGACCTCTAGTTAGCTAAACCTGCAAGACATGTATGTAAGTTTAAATTTTATGCAGTTTTGATTAATGCTATTCTAGTAAAGGTATAGGTTTAAAGGATGCCTTACTCCTCACAGTTTAAGGAAGGGGAAAACCCTTAATAAACTGGGAGAGTGGTGGGTTGCTCATGGGAATCCGACCAAATCGGGTTGGGGCTTGACAACTTGAGTGGTATCAGAGCCATTTTCCTCGAATAACATTATCAAGACTATATAACATAAGGATTTAATTAAAACTACCTACCTTGTAGGAAGATGGCCCCAAGAAAAGTAGCCAAACAAACCCGCGCTACCTTAGCCACCCTGGAAACCATGGAGAATCTCATCCTAGATGAGGAATTGAACCATAAGTATATGAGGACACTTGGAGTAACACCGAGTCAAAGGGGACTCGACAATAAAAATTTCAAGGTGTTTGGCCTCAAGGACGGCGAGGCACCAAAGTACCAACAATCCCTTAGAAAGGCCCCACAATGCTCAAAGAATAGGAGTAATCACAAAGGTCCACGTAAGGAGAGGACCTGTTATAGATGTGGGCAATGGGGACATGAGAAGGTGCCCAACATTACAGAGGATAAGACCCGAGAGAACTTATTATGAGTGTAGAAAGGTTGGACACATAGCAAAGGACTGTCCCAACCACAAGGAATCAAAGCGAGGCCTTCCAATAAGGACACCTCCACCTCTACAGAAGCCTGAAGGGATAACACTACAAGAACCACAATTCCAGCTAAGGATCCCAATTTCACTCAGGAAGAAATCCTTCTAAACCCTAGCATAGTAATGAGTACTTCCTAAACCATCATTATAACAGTCTCCCTCAAGATATGTTAAAACCCCAAAAATTGTATTCTTACCTCAATGAATAAAATTTTGAGTTACTGAAAATCTCTCTGTCCCATAATAGTACGATTGTATGCTTCAATTACATGAGGAATGATCACGAGAGGAAGATTAAGGGTAAGACCTTAAGAAAACCCATATATAGCATAAAGTAGATACAAAGAATGTTTCCCTTAAGGAGCACTACAAACCACCTAGGAGCAAAGAAGGAAACACCTCCTCCATAAAAGACAAGCATGAACGATGAAAGACAACTAGGATGTCTCAAGATAGCAAGGTGTGACCTACTTTGGAAAAATAGAGGAGCCAAGTAGGGTTGTAGACTAACTTTGCAAAAGGGTGTAACTAGAAACTTTGGGAGAAGACACCCTAGGAAGAATCGAAAAATAGTAAGGATTTCACCCTCAAAAGGATGATCGGATAGGCATCAAGGATGAATAAAAGCGAATGAAAATTGTCCTGAGGCAAGTGAACTAGGAGAATAGTGGGAACAAGACAGTTAACAAACTGACTATCGAGAAGGTCATAAATCTAAACCATAGCAAGGAAGGGGGAGGTGAAAATGCCGGAGCAATGGAAAGGAAGGATGAAGAAAATCCTTGAAGAAATAAATGGCCGAAAATGAAATGATGACCACACTCAAGCCATAAGGAGGATTTAGTAAGACTCGCACAAGGAGATCTTAGAGCAAATAGTGTCAGAACTTTTCCCAAGGAAGGAGACCCTAGGAAGGCATACAAGTCCCAACTAAGAAGTAATGGACCAAATGATAGAGGATGAGGAGATGGGGTGCATGCCAAAGTGAAAGAATCAAGGGAAGCATACTAGGAGGACACAAGGAGAAAGTTAAACCCAAGGAACAGGTAAGTAAGAAATAGCATCAAAGGACACAATTACAAGTAAGAATGGGTGAGCTACCCATAATAAGGAAATAAAGGAAAGAAGGAAAAGCATCCAAGGAGCATTAAGGAGATTGAATCAGGATGGGAGTCCCTGGGTAGAAGGATAAAAGTAGGAAGGGAAACCTTAAAAGGGAAAGTTCCAAAGCTAAGGAGCCGCCAGATGAATCCCAAGTGAAAAGGAAACGACTCGTTTAATGAACAAAAAATAGCTAACGTAGGAAATTGGAAAATCCCAAGTGATAAAAATTCACAAAAATTATGAGGAAGAACCGAGAAGCGGAATTAAGGAGAGAATCGAATCAGTTTGGGGTGAACCGGACTCGAACCAGACCAAACCTACATGAACCATAGTGAACCGATTCACAAATTTATTTTTCTAAATGGCTTAAAAATGTAAAATTGGAAAATTGAGACCACCATTAAATAGAAAATGAATTTAGATTAATTTAGAAATTTTTAAATTTGAGAAAAATGGTTGGACCGGGTCCGAACATGTCAATTTTTTATTTTTGGACATTGCATCTGGTCGGACCAGACCGGTCAACGGTCAATGGTCAACTACTAGCTGGTGCCACATGAGTTGCCATACAGACACGGTCAGCCAATGGGAGGCTGCCATGTGTCTGGTCAATGGACAACTAGCACCCGACAGCACGCCATACAGACACGAACAACCAATGAGAGGTTGCCACGTGTCCTGACAACGAGTCAACGGCTGATGCGGCAGTCGAGCTGCACTACACGTCAGAAAAATTGACCAAGCATAGCACGCCACGTGGCACGATCACCATGTCATCATCTTCAACCTTCAGACGCTGACAGAGAAGGGAGAGAGAGAGGGAGTCATCGGAAAAGCTGGAGTCTCTGGCAACTCGAAAAATGCTCCGATCAGGTCTCCGGCGGTCGAGTCAGAGGCCAAGTTTTACACCAGCAGTTAGCCTAAACAGTTGTTGAACTCCCTATATAAAGAGCACCACCTCATTTGTTCTTAGCATCCCACAATCGAACGAAAAAAAAAAGAAGAGTGAGCTTTCCAGTGAGCTGCAAACCAAAGCTCCGACGACGGGTAAAACTTCCACTAAAGGAGCACTAAAGGTGTTAATTGAATCGGAGAAGAGTTCTCTAGCTCTAGACCTTCTCAGAAAAGCCAGAGGGTGCTCACAAAGGTGCGAAGAGAATCTCACAATGAAGCTGCTTTGGAGCTTGAAGCAGCGAGTTCCTACCCGACGCCACCTTGCCCCTTCTGGCCCTTCCACCACCCACATTGGCCACCACTGATCGCCTAAGACCCTCCACAACACCACTACAGGCCTCGGTAAGCTCAATTTCTCCTCAACTCGTCAGAATTTCCAAATTTCAAAGATGCACCAACCAAAACTTCTCTCTTCAAATTCTCGTAGAGCAGTAGCTAATTGTAGCGGAATTCAATCCTGCTAGATCCCCCTCGACTAGCTCTAACTGTCCCCACCTGAAGCTTCGGATGCCGCCCCTCCATCGATAAGAAACACAAGCTTTCTCTCTCTATTGCAATTTTTTCGGTGAAGCTCCGACAGGGCATAAAACTCAACCAAATTTAGAAATTCTTAGGGTAGGACGATCGATGGGAGCAGGAGGAGGTGATTAGAAGCAAGAATCGAAGAAAATAAGGACTCATAGGCCACCAATTGGACGAGGTAAGATTCAAAGTTCCACATGCTTGAATTGGGAAGAAGATGAAGGGCAATTTGGGGATTTTGGGGGACTTTTATGCAAATTTCAAAAATTGGAGGGTTGAGCGACAATTTCATGAAATTGAGAGTGTTTTCATGAAATTCACCCCAATTGAGGGTCAATTGGGGAATTTAGACAATTTTGGGGAAAATTGGAAAATTTGAAAAGTTGGGGGACCAAACTGCAATTTTTGGAAAATTAAGAACTAAAAGACAATTTCGATAAATTAAGAGTCAATTAGTGAAATTGAAAGAGTTAAGACCTAAAAATAGTAATTGGGAACATAGGGAACCCAATAGAGACTAAAGGGAAATTAGGGAACCAAGTAAAATTTAAACAAAGTACGGGGAGTTAGGTGCAGATATGAAAAAGTATGTGACCCACTCGTCATCCCATCCTAATACGAACACTCGCACCCTGCAGGAATGAATTACTCAAGCACCGACCCTAGAAGTGCACCAACAAAAGAGATTATACTGAAGTGACCCCGCCAAGATTACCGGGTGAGTGGAAACCACTATGACGTCCATTCCGGTTGGAATGACAATTTAGCTTTGAAAATCATTTTCTTAGAATTAGCATCTCCTGATTGGGTGATTCTGGTTAAAACATTTTGGAGCTAATTTTGGGCTTAGGCTCGAGATGCTAGTGGGCCCAAGGCTGGAGGATACGAGCATAGACCCATCCAAAATAGACATGTGATGTGTGAGGCTATAAGACCTAAATAATAGGAACCTTGTGTGATACCCATCGTGCTAAACTGAGTTGGCAAGCTTGTTGGGTCGAACCGCTGCTCTGCCAAAGCCAAGTTGTCGAACCTGTTGGGCTAGTATGTGTGGTAGGTCGAAGCCAAGCTGACAGACCGTTGTGCGAGAGGGCCAAAGATAAAGACTATAATTCAAAAAGCTTGTTTATTGTGCATGCACTATGATGTTTGGGCCATCGGACACCTAGCATGAGGTAGTGATGGAGCCCAAAGACTGTTGGATGACCTAGTGAGCATAAGGGCGATTTTGTCGTTCAGTATGTTATGAAGCCGAGGAACTTCTTGCGCATGGAGACCGAGGTAGTAGGGGAAATGAGGTCTTGTCCCATTGAGCGGACATGGTGGAGAAATTTGGGGGTTTGATGTCGAATTATTGATGTACGCTCAAACTTCGGGTAGAGACAATATCCCTCTATCAGGATGAACGGTAAAAGCGCTTTGGTCCACAAGTAGCACGGTCGAGAACCGTCCTACGAATGTGTGATCCCTCCTATGATAGGAGGGTAGTTGTTGATCATGTGATTGGGTGAAATAACAAAAGGGATTAATTTAAAAGACAGAAAAAATGAATTCAAGTAAAACTTTATAGCAGTTTCCCTCACTGAGTGTTTTACTCACCCCCTCTCTCACCCCCTTTTAGGATAACACCTAGACAGGAAGTTCCTCGATGCGCTCAGACCCTCAAGGTATGCTTCCTACCCCAACTTAAAGTAAGGGTAGGAACGTATACACGCCTTCACCTCCCTTGCCTCATTTGGCTAAATATACCTGAATGATGCAGGGAAGGGTGGCAGGTTGATCATGGACTCTGACCAAACCGGTTCGGTGCACGACAACTTGAGTAGTATCAGAGCATAACTTTCCTGATTAGTTTTTTCCAACCCATCCTAATCCCCGACTCCCGACAACCTTGCAAAAAACATAAACAGAAACGCCCCTGAAGAATATATCCCCTAGATCCACGCTATGGAACAATGATTATAGGCGTTAGAAGAGCCTATCCCCTAGGACATACCCCGAGAAAGGACCCCTCCCTACTCAGTGGAGGGTGAATTATCTCCACCAAGGGAACCAGACCTAACCCAAATTCAGGCATAAACTAAAAGGAATTTCTAGGAAGCATACACCAACTACGTAAGGGTTTTTCACTGACTTCTCCCGATTCACAGCAGTGTGTGTACCGCAGGCCCCACCCAACATTCCAATGATGTAGCTGTCTTATGCTGGTATGACATAGAAATAGCACCTCACGTACAGGCCAAGAGGGCCCCCAGTCTATCGGCATCCGCAAAATTTGAAGAGCCCTTTATGAACCCGTGCCCCCGTTGCAGAATGTACCATGGGGGTGAATTCCCACCCAGAAGGAGAAGACACATTCAGACACCTAATGTGGAGTCTCACAATCCACATAGGTATAATTCTAGGTTGGTCAATTAGTGGGTATAGAAAAGGGGATAGTAAATTCTAGTGATGTCCATTGTAATAAACCCTAACCAGGGTTTCTCGGTCCAATGAATAAAGAAAATTTCTTTTCAAAAGAAAACCCCAAAATTCTTAACCAATTCCCAAAAAAAGGGGAGCTTTAGAAGCCCCTGAAATCCCAAGAACCTTAGAAAGAGTAAAATCAAAGCCACCTCAAGTTAGCCATCCCCTTCCAACACCTATACCCCACAAGATGAGGCTAGGATGACAAGAGGCCCAATAAGTGCCTTAAAGGATAAAGGAAAGCTAGAACAAACCATGGCCAGCTCAAAGGGCAGGGTGAGCAACCTTACGGATTAGATGCCACATGAAAGTTAGCAAGAACCCTAAGGAGTGACCAATGACCCAAGGGGGAGCCACATCAAGAAAGAGCAAGGAAAACCCAAAGAAATGTTAACCACAGAGCGGGAATGGCAGTAAGACAAAAGCCGAATGGCCCGAAAACGGGGACCAGGGAAAAATCGTGGACAAGCCAAGGACAGATCTAACCATCTCATAGGACCCTAACACAAGATAGCCAAGGTAACCAAAGGGTTATAGCATAGTACCTCAAGGACGAAGGACCGAAAAGCAAGTCGTGATGAAGGAATGAAACACCTCGACACCAGAGACCAAGGGAAGGAAAAAGGAAGGAGCCAACAAACATGGGAATTCTAAAGTCAAAACGGGACAATTATGTAAGGAAGTTATACCAAGAGACTCAAACATTTGAGGACACAAATTGGAAGGACCACCAACTGCAAGATGAAAAGCAAAGAAGAGGCGTGAACCCCAACACACAAAGAGGAACACGAACCCAAGAAGGAATGATCAACACAAAAAAAACTACCAACCCCAAAGGGAGGAGTAGGATGAGTTGAAATAAAATGACTATCTAGGCAAAGCAACCGAGGACTAATAAGGAAGGACTCAGATCCTTGAGGAAGGAACTAGAGATCACACCATAGAGCTAGTAAGGGAAACCAGTTCCATGAGAGGACAAATTTCACCGAAGGAAGGAGTTTCGTGAAGGACAACTGTGATAGGAAGGAGAGAAATCCGATGGAGTACCACCCTTGACAAACATAGTGATCTCCACACTCACATAAGGAACCGGACCCCCATGTTCTCGGGGACCTCAGAGCATGGCTGGGACATAGAGAATCGGGACCCCAGGAGTAAGAGAGTCAAACAACGAAGTGGTCTAGGCAATACCAAGGACAAAAATGAGAGAGAGTAAACCCTGAGGACCAGAGCAAAAGGACGCGATTCCGACCATAAGGTAAGCCGGGCCTAAGGCCTAGGATGGAACCATAAGCTTAGGAGTCACACTGCTATGGATAATTAAGTTAATCATCAATATGGAAAGAACTCGAATAACCTAGGAGTGGCTAGAAGGCTATAAAAAGGAAAGGACGCCAAGAAAAATGCTTAAACCAACTGGTTCATGCCCGATTTGACCAAGTTTTTCAAAATTAAAATTTTCTAAATTCATTCTCTATCCAATGGTGGCATCACTTCTCCAATTTGAATATTTTAAGCCAACTAGAAAAATAAATTTACATCCAGTTCAATGATTGTTCAAACCGGTTCAATTTAGTTCAAATTCAATTCACCTGAACCGGTCTGGTTGTCTCTCCCAAATTGTCCTAAAGTCCCTTTCTAAGGTTTTTACAACTATTTGGGTAACTCGGGAGTTGTAGCGACCGAGCTAGCACTCCACATCAGAAAAATTAACCAATCACAGAACACCACGTGGCACGACCACCACATCATCGTCTTCAAACTTCAAACGCTCTCCACCGACACAAAAAATGCTCCGGTTATGTCTCCGATGGCCAAGTCGGAGGCCGAGTCTTACGTCGGCGGGTAGCCTGAATAGTTGCCAACCTCCCTATATAAAGAGCACCCCCTCATTCATTCTCAGCATCCCATAATCGAGCGATGAAGAAGAAGAGTGAGTTTTCCAGTGAGCTGCAAACCAGAGCTCCGACAACGTGAAAAACTTCCACCAAAGGAGCTCCGAAGGGTGGCATTGGAACCGAGGAAGAGTTCTCTAGCTCCAGACCTTCTCAAAATAATTAGAGGGTGCTCGGGGAGGTTTGTAGAGAATCACAAAGTGAAGCTTCTTTGGAGCTCGAAGTAGCGAGCTCCTGTCCGATGCCACCTTGCCCCTTCCGGCCCTTCCACCATCCACATTGGCCACTAGTGACCACCGAAGACCCTCCACAACACCCTTACAGGCCCCAATAAGCTCAATTTCGCCTCTCCTCATCGAAATTTCCAAATTTCATAGTTGCATCAACCGAAACTTCTCTCTTCAAATTCCCGTAGAACAACATCAAATTGCAGCAGAATTTGATCCTGCTAGATCCCCCTCGACTAGCTCTAGCTGCCACCACCTCAAGCTCCGGTAGCCGCCCCTCCATCAGTGAAAAAAATAAATGATTTATCTCTCTACTATGAATTTTCCGACGAAGCTCCTATAGGGTGTAAAACTCAGCCAAATTTTGAAATTCAAAGTGCATGATGATCTAGGGGAGCTGGAGGAGGCGATTAGAAGCAAGAATCGAAGAAAATAAGGAGTTACATGCCACCAATTGGATGAGATAACAGTAGAAGTTCCACGTGCTTGAATTGGGGAAGAAGATGAAGGGCAATTTGGGGATTTGGGGGGACTTTTGTGCAATTTTCAAAAATTGGAGGGTTGAACAACAATTTCATGAAATTGAGGGTATTTTCATGAAATTCACCCCAATTGAGGGTCAATTGGGCAATTTAGACAAATTTGGGGAAAATTGGAAATTTTGAAAAGTTGGGAGACCGAACTGAAATTTTTGGAAAATTAAGAACTAAAAGGAAAATTTTGTAAATAAAGGGTCAATTAGTGAAATTGAAAGAGTTAAGGACCCAAAAAGAGTAATTGGGAACCCAGGGCACCTAATAGAGACTAAAGGGAAATTAGGGATCAAGGTGCAATTTAATCAAAGTACGGGGCCTTAGGTGCAGATATGAAAAAGTATGTGACCCACTTGTCACCCCGTCCTAATACGAACACTCGCATCCTGTAGGAAGGATTATTCGAGCACTGACCCTAGAAGCGCACCAAGGAAAGAGATTCCACCGCCACAACCTCATCGAGATTACCGGGTGAGTGGGAATCGCTATTACGTCCATTCTGGTTGGAATGATGGATTAGCTTTGAAAATCGTTTTCTCTGAATTAGCATCCCCTAACTAGGTGACTCTGCTTAAAATATTTGGGAGCTAATTTTGACCTTTGACTTGAGATGCTAGTAGGCCTAAGGCCAGTGGATACGAGCATGAACCCGTCCAAAACAAACATGTGAGTTTGAGGCTAAAAGACCTAAATTGTCACACCCCGACCTGGTTTGGTCAGATCCCCGTGATTAACCCGCCACTCTCCCGATTTATTTTAAGGGTTTCCCCTTGTTATAAACCGTGAATAGTAAGGTGTCCTTTAACCTACACCTTTTTTGGAATAACATAAATCAAAATTGTATAAAAATTTTAAATTTATCATACCTATCTCATAGGCATGTTACTTGGTGGTCCTTGAGGGTAGGCTTTCCAGGATTTTCCTGAGAAGGGATATGAGGGAGGGGTGAGTACAATGACTCAGTGAATTGGTTTTCTAAATTTGATTTTTAGAAAAAAGATTTGTTTGGAGTGTGTATGTAAACCCCGTACATTTGAGTTAAGGAAAACCGGGAAAAGAACCGGTCAAACCGAATAAGAAAACCAAACCGGTTTACATTTGGGTATAAGCAATATGAAAATTTACAACTTTCGATTGATCCAAAGGATTTATTAAACATTGGAAAAGAAACTTAAGACAAACTAGAAAATAAAAACCAAATTGGTTCAGGTGAACTAGATTCCATAAGAACTTCAAAGTTAAGCGTGCTTACCTGAGAGTAGTGTGAGGATAGGTGACCTCCTGTGAAGTATGATTTTTTGTAACCCGAAAGAGGTAGTATGATTTTTTGTAACCTGAAATTTCGGTCAAAAAATTTTTATGCGAACGTACGGCTTATCATAAATAGCCATCAATTAATATATATTTAATTATTGAAATTAATATCAATAATTTAATACCGAAATTAAATTATTGGAATTAATACAAATAATTTAATACCGAAATTAAATTATTGGAATTAATACCAATAATCTATGGCAATATTAATACTAGTAATAAATCTCGCCCATTTAATACACGGGTTTTACGACTATATAAAGAGGTCATCCCCATTTCATTCTTCTCACACCTGAACACTTCTCTCTCTCTCTCTACTGCTCCATTTCCTGGTAAAGCTCGAACCAGAGCTTCGACTTGAACAAAGGTCGGGCTCTTTAGAACTGGGGAGAAGACAGCAATCTGATAGCAAACTCTAGTCAATCCGAGAATCGTTGGAGAAGCGCTGACATGATGGAATAGTGAAGCAACTCCGGCGGACCGAAGCTGCCCTATTTTGGCCAAGCTGAAATCGGCCATTTCAAGCCCTCCTCAGGCCAAACCAAGCCCTCCCAACACTTACTCAGCCTTTCCATGGCCGAATTAGGACCAAAAGGATGAACCTCAGGACGAGACCTATCTGCCCAGATCGAAAGCTCGGACTGTCGTGCCTTCACCGGAACGTTAAATATCGGGAACGCCACCAAGGACAAGCTCGTGTGAATACAAAGAACCAGTCTAGTGGAATTCACGGCATTAACAGGTGAGTGGGTTTACTAACATCATACCCGGTTGGGATGATGAGCGCAACTTAAAGATAAAAACCACTTACCGGTTGTAAGTGGAAATTTTATATCATACCCGGTAGGGGATGATAAGTACCTCGGTATAAAAACCCATTGTTTAGTGGTATTTTAATCATCACCACTTAGAGAAAGTGATGTGAAAATTATGCGAAAAAAAACTACTTACCGGTTGTAAGTAGATCATACCCGGTTGGTATGATGAGACTTCCTCGAAGGAAGTTGAAAACCCGTTCATCGGTTATGAACAGAGATGTCCTTATACCGGTCGGTATGATGGGCAGTAAAAACCTATTTTTGTCGGAAGTGCTCTCCCCTCACTGTGTGCTAATGCTTAAACAATTTGGGAGACCTTCTCGACGGGAGCTCGAATAGCTCTAATAGGCCGGGGGTCTCGATTTTGGAACTTGGGGGCTAGATGCCCAATTTTGAAAATCTCGTACAGTGGGACCAAGGCTAGTTGGCATGAGTAGGAGCTCGTAAATGAACATGATATATGTGCCATAAAACTTAATAAGTGAATTGTTTGGCCATGGTACCAAGATAGGACCGACATGCTCAGTCAACTAGCGGCAATGCGACATGACAGGTCGATGGACTAGTCAAGACAAACAGTTGCGGGTTGAGTTGAGAGTCGGGGCCGTTGGACTAGTGGCACCACAGATTACATGGCAATATAAGAAAACATTGTTTGTGCATGCACTGTGAGTACGGGATCATCAAGATGCCCATGAGGGGTAGTGATGCGTCCTAAGGGCACTGGACAACCTGGTGGCTATAAGGACAGTTCGTCGTTCCAGGTGTCTGTGCGAAATCTAGAGTAGCACGAAGTGCATGAGACCGAGATGGGGACAGGATGAGGTCTCTGTCCTCATATGGACATGAAGAAGTGATTTCGGGATTGTGGGTAGGATGTCACGTACATCCACTCATTCCCAGGGTAGAAGTGGTCGTACTTCTATCCGGGTGGCAGAAAAAGTCGCTACGAAGCCACTAGCGGGTTTAGTAGTGATACTGACTTGTGAATGTGTGTAACCTTCATGATGAAGGATGTGTGTTGGGTGATGACATACCGTGTGAACTAAGAAATAATGGAAAAATCCAAATTTTTAAATGATGGGATTTTTGAAAACAAAGGAGTCTGGCACATTCCATATAAATATTTTTCTTAAAAGTCAAAAGTTTTTAAAAACCTATTCATTGAGTAGTCGTACTCACCCCCTCCCTTATATCCCTTTTAGGAAATCCTGGAAAGCCTCCCCTTAAAGACCGTCAACTAAGATGCCTATATAAAGAGGTCATCCCCATTTCATTCTCCTCACACCTGAACACTTCTCTCTCTCTCTACTACTCCATTTCCCGATAAAGCTCAAACTAGAGCTTCGACTTGAACAAAGGTCGGGCTCTTTAGAACCGGGGAGAATGCAACTATCTGATAGCAAACTCCAGTCAATCCGAGAATCGTTGGAGAAGCGCCGACATGATGGAATAATGAAGCAACTCCGGCAGACCGAAGGTGCCCCATTTTGGCCAAGCTGAAATTGGCCATTTCAAGCCCTCCTCAGGCCAAACCAAGCCCTCCCAACACTTTCTCAGCCTTTCCACGGCTAAATTAGGACCGAAAGGATGAACCTCAAGACGAGACCTATCTGCCCATATCGAAAGCTCGGACCGCCGTGCCATCAGCGGAACGCGAAATACCGGGAATGCCAACAAGGAGAAGCTCGCGTGAATACAAAGAACCAGTCTAGTGGAATTCACGGCATTAATGGGTGAGTGGGTTTACTAACATCATACCCGGTTGGGATAATGAGCACAACTTAAATATAAAAACCACTTACCGGTTGTGGGCGAAAATTATATATCATACCCGGTAAGGGATGAAAAGTACCTCAGTATAAAAACCCACTATTTAGTGGTATTTTAATCATCACCACTAAGAGAAAGTGATGTGAAAATTATGCGAAAAAAACTACTTACCGGTTGTAAGTAAATCATACCCGGTCGGTATGATGAGACTTCCTCGAAGGAAGTTGAAAACCCGTTCATTGGTTATGAACGGAGATGTCCTTATACCGGTTGGTATAATGGACTGTGAAAATCTATTTTGTTAGAAGTGTTCTCCACTGACTGTGTGCCAATACTTAAACTATTTGGGAGACCTTGACTGGAGCTCGAATAGCTCTTATAGGTTGGGGGCCTCGATGTTGGAACTTGTAGGCTAGAATGCCAGTTTTTTTGAAAATCTCGTACAATGGGACCAAGGCCAGTTGGCACGAGCAGGAGCTCGTAAACGAACATGATATATGTGACATAAAACTTAATAAGTGAATTGTTTGGCCATGGTACTAAGATAGGACCGACATGCTCAGTCAACTAGCGGTAGTGCGACATGAAAGATCGACAGACCAGTCAAGACAAACAACTGTGGGTTGAGTTGAGAGTCGGGGCCGTTGGACCAGTGGCACCACAGATTACATGGCTTGATAAGAAAACATTTTTTGTGCATGCACTGTGAGTACGGGATCATCAAGACGCCCATGAGGGGTAGTGATGCGTCCTAAGGGCACTGGATGACCTAGTGGCTATAAGGGCAGTTCGTCGTTCCAGGTGTCTGTGCGAAATCTAGAGTAGCTCCAAATGTATGAGATCGGGGTGGGGACAGGATGAGGTCTCTGTCCTCAAACGGACACGAAGAAGTCATTTCGGGATTGTGGGTTGGATGTCACGTACATTGGCAGGAAAAGTTGCTCCGAAGCCACTAGCGGGTTCAGTAGTGATACTGACTTGCGAATGTGTGTAACCTTCATAATGAATGATGTGTGTTGGGTGATGACACACCGGTAACTAAGAAGTAATGAAAAAATCTGAATTTTTAAATGAATGAATTTTTGAAAAGAAAGGAGTCTGGCACACTCCATATAAAATATTTTTCTTAAAAGTTAAAAGTAGACCTTTAAAAACCTATTCACTGAGTAGTCGTACTCACCCCCTCCCTTATATCCCTTTCAAAAAATCCCGGAAAGCCTACCCTTAAAGACTGTCAACTAAGATACCTATAAGACAGGTATGTAAAGTTTTAAATTTCATGAAGTTTTGATTATGCTATTCCAGGAAAAAGGTGCAGGTTAAAGGACGTCTTACTCTTTATGGTTTACAATAAGAGCAAACCCTTTAATACACCAGGAGAGTGGCGGGTTGATCACGGGGATCCGACCAAATCGGGTTGGGGCGTGACACGGTACATTAGTGCTGGTATGATCTGGTGGGCCCACAAAATGCCTACCGCACAAGTCGTAGTGATACGGTCGAACCGGCCCACGTAGAATTTGTTCGAGGGAAATCCCGCCGCACCGTGAGGAAAAATGATGCGCCAAATCTTCTGGGGCTCCGTAGGGGCCCTAGACGCCATTTTCCCATTTCGTAGACCCCCGTTTAGTTGGTGGCCCTCGGAAAAAAGCTTCGTTTCAATATATTATGGCCTCCACAGCTCATTACGGGTCAAATTCTGTGGCCTCTGGACAGCGGTCCGAGCATGTGGTTCGAGGCGCACCGGACCGCTCCCGACAGTGGGTCCCACAAAAAATGCCTAGAATCCGCCGCGGTCGGGCGCGCCTATGATCCCGACTTAGGCAGTAGCCATCCCGTTTGGACGCGAGTGCACGAAAAAAGGGGGAGGGGAGGGGTGCTACAAGAGGACTTCCCTGGAGGTCAACCATCCTAGTACTACTCTTGCCCATTTCGTAGACCCCCGTTTAGTTGGTGGCCCTCGGAAAAAAGCTTCGTTTCAATATATTATGGCCTCCACAGCTCATTACGGGTCAAATTCTGTGGCCTCTGGACAGCGGTCCGAGCATGTGGTTCGAGGCGCACCGGACCGCTCCCGACGGTGGGTCCCACAAAAAATGCCTAGAATCCGCCGCGGTCGGGCGCGCCTATGATCCCGACTTAGGCAGTAGCCATCCCGTTTGGACGCGAGTGCACGAAAAAAGGGGGAGGGGAGGGGTGCTACAAGAGGACTTCCCAGGAGGTCAACCATCCTAGTACTACTCTTGCCCATTTCGTAGACCCCCGTTTAGTTGGTGGCCCTCGGAAAAAAGCTTCGTTTCAATATATTATGGCCTCCACAGCTCATTACGGGTCAAATTCTGTGGCCTCTAGACAGCGGTCCGAGCATGTGGTTCGAGGCGCACCGGACCGCTCCCAACGGTGGGTCCCACAAAAAATGACTAGAATCCGCCGCGGTCGGGCGCGCCTATGATCCCGACTTAGGCAGTAGCCATCCCGTTTGGATGCGAGTGCACGAAAAAAGGGGGAGGGGAGGGGTGCTACAAGAGGACTTCCCAGGAAGTCAACCATCCTAGTACTACTCTTGCCCAAGCACGCTTAACTTCGGAGTTCTGATGGGATCCAGTGCATTAGTAGTGCACGAGAAAAGGGGGAGGGGCACGTGGTTCAAGGCACACCGGACCGCTTCCAACGGTGGGTGCCACAAAATGCCTAGGATCCTAACTTCGGCGGTAGCGGTCCCTTTCGGGCTCGAGTGGACGAGAAAAAAGGGAGAGGGGAAGGGTGCAACAGAACGACTTCCGAGGAGGTCACCCATCCTAGGTTTACTCTCGCCCAAGCAAGCTTAACTTCGGAGTTCTGATGGGATCTGGTGCATTAGTGCTGGTATGATCGCACCCATCATACTATGCGCGCTCCTCGTCCAGACGTGGCCCGGCGATCAGGGCGCATCGAACCGCTCTGGATGGTGGGGCCCGCAAAATGCCTACTGCGCAGGTCGGAGTGATACGGTCGAACCGGCCCATGTAGAATTTGTTCGAGGGAAATCCCGCCGCATTGCAAGGAAAAATGACTCGCCGGATGTTTCGCAGCTCTGTAAGGGCCCTAGATGCCGTTTTCCCCGCCTTGCGAACCCTTGTTTAGTCGGTAGCCCTTGGAAAGAGCTTCGTTTCGATATGTTATGTCCCCCGCAGCTCATGACGGGTCAGATTCTGTGGGCTCCGAAAGTCCGGCCCGCTGATCGACGACGTAGCGGTCCGGGCATGTGGTTCGAGGCGTACCGAACCGCTCCCGACGGTGGGGCCCACAAAGTGCCTAGGATCCTAACTTTGGTGGTAGCGGCCCTGTTTGAGCGCTTTTGCATGAAAAATGGGGGAGGGCACATGGTTCGAGGCGCATCGGACCGATCCCGACGGTGGGGCCCACTAAGTGCCTAGTATCCCGACTTCGGCGGTAGACGTCCCGTTCGAGCCCAAGTGCACGAAAAAAGGGGGAGGGGAGGGGTGCAACATGAGAACTTCCTAGGAGGTCACCCATCCTAGGACTACTCTGGCCCAATAACGCTTAACTTCGGAGTTCTTATCGGATCCAGTGCATTAGTAGTGCACGAGAAAAGGAGGAGGGACACGTGGTTTGAGGTGCACCGGACCGCTCCCGACAGTGGGTCCTACAAAATGCCTAGAATCCCGATTTCGGCGGTAAAGCTCCCGTTCGGGCTCAAGTGCAAGAGAAAAAAGGGAGAGGGGAAGGGTGCAACACAAGGACTTCCTAGGAGGTCACCCATCCTAGGACTACTCTCGCCCAATAACGCTTAACTTCGGAGTTCTTATCGGATCCAGTGCATTAGTTGTGCACGAGAAAAGGAGGAGGGACACGTGGTTTGAGGCGCACCAGACCGCTCCCGACGGTGGGTCCTACAAAATGCTTAGAATCCCGACTTCGGCGGTAGAGCTCCCGTTCGGGCTCAAGTGCAAGAGAAAAAAGGGAGAGGGGAAGGGTGCAACACAAGGATTTCCTAGGAGGTCACCCATCCTAGTACTACTCTCACCCAACCAACCTTAACTTCAGAGTTCTGATGGTATCCGGTGCATTAGTGCTAACATGATCGCACCCGTCAAACTATGTGCGCTCCCCATCCATACATGGCCCGGCGGTCGGGGCGCATTGAACCGCTCCGAAGGGTGGCGCCCACAAAATGCCTACCACTTGAACCGACCCACGTAGAATTTGTTCGAGAGAAATCCCGCCGCACTGCGAGAAAAAAAGGACGCGTTGAATGTTTCAGGGCTTCGTAGGGGCCCTAGACGCCATTTTCCCGCATCGCGGACCTTTGTTTAATCAGTAGCCTTTGTTTCGATATGTTATGGCCCCCGCAGCTCATTATGGGTCTTATTATGTGGGCTCTGGATGTCCGGCCTACCGATAGATGACGTAGTAGTCCGGCACGTGGTTCGAGGGGTACCAGACCGCTCCTGACGGTGGGTCCCACAAAATGCCTAGAATCCACCGCGGTCAGGGCGCGCCCGACGGTGAGGCCAACAAAGTGCCTAGGATCCCGACTTCGGTGGTAGTGGTCCCGTTCGGGTGCTTTTGCATGAAAAAAGGGGTAGGGGCACGTGGTTCGAGGTGCACCGGACCGGTCCCGACGGTGGGTCCCACAAAAAGTACCTATACTCCGCCGTGGTCGGGGTGCACCCGATGGTGGGGCCCATAAAGTGCCTAGGATCCCGACCTCGGCGGTAACGGTCCCGTTTAGGTGCGAGTGCACAAAAAAAGGGGGAGGGGAGGGGTGCAACACGAGAACTTCCCAGGAGGTCACCCATCCTAGTACTACTCTCGCTAAAGCACGATTAAATTCGGAGTTTTGATTGGATCCGTTGCATTAGTAGTGCACTAGAAAAGGGGGAGGGGCACGTGGTTCGAGGCACACCGGACCGCTCCCGACGGTGGGTCCCACAAAATGCCTAAGATCCCGACTTCGGTGGTAGCGGTCCCGTTCAGGCTCGAGTGCACGAATAAAGGGGGAGGGGACGTGGTTCGAGGTGCACTAGACCGCTCCCCACGGTGGGTCCCACAAAAAATGCCTACAATCCCGGCTTGGGCGATAGCGGTCCCGTTCGGGTGTGAGTGCACGAAAAAAGAAGGAGGGGAGGGGTGCAACACGAGAACTTCCTAGGAGGTCACCCATCTTACTACTACTCTTGCCCAATCACGCTTAACTTTGAAGATTTTATGGGATCCGGTGCATTAGTGCTGGTATGATCACTCCAGTCACATTATGTGCGCTCCTCATCCATATGTGGCCTGGCGGGTGGGGCACATCAGACTACTCCGGACGGTGGGGCCCACAAAATACCTATCGCACAGGTCGGAGTGATACGGTCGAACCGACCCACGTAGAATTTGTTCGAGCGGAATCCTACCGCACCGCGAGGAAAAATGACGCGCTGGATGTACCAGGCCTTCGTAGTGGCCCTATACACCGTTTTCCTATGTCGTGGACTCCCGGTTAGTCGGGAGCCCCCCAAAAGAGCTTCATTTCAATATATTATGCCCCCAACAGCTCATTATGGGTCAGATTTTGTGGTCTCCGGAAGTCCGGCCCGCCAAGTGACAACGCAACGGTCTGGGCACGTGGTTCGAGGTGCACCAGACCGCTCCCGACGGTGGGTCCCACAAATTGCCTAGAATCCGTCGCGGTCGGGGGGCGCCCGACGATGGGGACCACAAAATGCCTGGGATCCCATCTTCGGCGTTAGCGGTCCCGTTCGGGCGTGTGTCTATGAAAAAAGGGGGAGGGCACGTGGTTCGAGGCGCACCGGACCGCTCCCTACGGTGGGTCCCACAAAATATGCCTACAATCCCAACTTGGGCGGTAGCGGTCCCGTTCGGGTGCGAGTGCACAAAAAAAGGAGGAAGGGAGGGGTGCAACACAAGAACTTCCCAGGTCACCCATCCTACTATTACTCTCACACAAACACGCTTAACATTGAAGATTTTATGGGATCCGATGCATTAGTGCTGATATGATCACACCCGTCACACTATGCACGCTCCCCGTCCATACGTGGCCCGGCGGTTGGGGCGCATCGAACCACTCCGGACGGTGGGGCCCACAAAATGCCTACCGCGCAGGTTGGAGTGATACGGTTGAACCGGCCTACGTAAAATTTGTTCGAGGGAAATCCCGATGAACCGCGAGAAGAAATGACGCGTCGGATTTTTCGGACCTCCGTATGGGCCCTAGACGTCGTTTTCCTACGTCTTGGACCATCGCTTAGTCGGTAGCCCCTCGAAAGAGCTTTGTTTCGATATATTATGTCTCCTACAGCTCATTATGGGTTAGATTCTGTGGCCTTCGGAACTTCGGCCCACCGATCAATGACCCAGCGGTCCGGGCACGTGGTTTGAGGCGCACCGGATCGCTTCTGACGGTGGGTCCCACAAAATGCCTAGAATTTGCCACGGTTGGGGCCGGCAAAATGCCTAGGATCCCGACTTTAGCGGCAACGGTCCCGTTCGGGCGCGAGTGCACGAAAAAAGGGGGAGGGGCACGTGGTTCAAGGCGCACTAGACCGTTCCCGACTGTGGGTCCCACAAAAAATGCCTAAAATCCGCCGCGGTCGAGGCGCACCTGACGGTGGGGCCCACAAAATGCGTAGAATCCCGACTTAGGTGGTAGTAGTCCCGTTCGGGTGCGAGTGCACGAAAAAAGGGAGAGGGGAGGGCTGCAACACGAGTACTTCCGAGTTCTGATGGGATCTGGTGCATTAATGCTAGTATTACCGCTCCCGACGGTGGGTCCCACAAAAAATGCCTAGAAGGGGTGCACCTGTCGGTGGGGCCCATAAAATGCGTAGAATCCGGACTTGGGCAGTTACGGTCCCGCATGAAAAAAGGGAGAGGGGATGGGTGCAACACGAGAACTTCCCGGGAGGTCACCCATCCTAGTACTACTCTCACTAAATCACACTTAACTTTAGAGTTCTAATGGGATCTAGTGTATTAGTGCTGGTAAGATCACACTCGTCACACTATGCGCGCTCCCCGTCCATACGTGGCCCGGCGGTCGGCGCACATCGAACCGCTCCCGACGGTGGGTCCCACAAAATGCCTAGAATCCGCCCGACGGTGGGCCCCGCAAAATGCCTAAGATCCCGACTTCGGTGGTAGCGATCCTGTTCGAGCGCGAGTGCACGAAATAAAGGGAAGGGGCACGTTGTTCGAGGTGCACCAGACCGCTCCCGACGGTGGGTCCCACAAAAAATGCCTAGAATTCACCGCGGTCGGGGCGTGCCTGACAGTGAGGCCCACAAAGTGCCTAGGATCCCTACTTCAGTGGTAGCGGTCCCGTTCGGGCACGAGTGCACGAAAAAAGGGGGAGGGGAGGGGTGCAACACGAGGACTTACCAAGAGGTCACCCATCCTAGTACTACTCTTGCCCAAGCACGCTTAAATTCGAAGTTCTGATGGGATCCAGTGCATTAGTAGTGGACAAAAAAAGGGGGAGTGGCACGTGGTTCGAGGTGCACCGGACCGCTCCCGATGGTGGGTCCCACAAAATGCCTTGGATCCCGACTTGGGCGGTAGTGGTCCCATCCATACGTGGCCCGGCGGTCAGGGCACATCAAACCACTCCAGACGGTGGGGCCCACAATATGCCTACCCCACAGGTTGGGGTGATACGGTTGAACCGGCCCACGAAGAATTTGTTCGAGGGAAATCCCGCCGGATGTTTCGAGCCGGATGACACGCCGGATGTTTCGAGCCTCCGTAGGGGGCTTAGACATGGTTTTCCTGTGTCATGGACTCCATTTATCGGTAGCCCTCCGAATGAGCTTCATTTTGATATATTATGGCCCCCGTAGCTCATTACGGGTCAGATTCTATTACCGGTGTGTTATCACCTAACACACATCCTTTATCATGAAGGTTACACACGTTCGCTAGTTAGTATCACTACTAAACCCGCTAGTGGCTTCGTAGCAACTTTTCCTGCCACCCGGATAGAAGTACGACCACTTCTACCATGGGAATGAGTAGATGTACACGACAACCGACCCACAATCCTGAAATCACTTTTTCGTGTCCGTATAAGGACAGAGACCTCATCCCGTCCCCATCCCGATCTCATGCGCTTGGTGCTACTCATAATTTCGCACATGCACCTAGAACGACGAACTAGCCTTATAGCCACCAGGTCGTCCAGTGCCCTTAGGACCCCTCATGGGTGTCTTGATGATCCCGTACTCATAGTGCATGCACAAACAATGTTTTCTTATATTGCCATGTAATCTATGGTGCCACTGGTCCAACGACCCCGACTCTCAACTCAACCCGCAGTTGTTTGTCTTGACTGGTCCATCGACCTGTCATGTCACACTGCCAATAGTTAACTGAGCATGTCGGTCCTATCTTGGTACCATGGCCAAACAATTCACTTATTAAGTTTTATGGCACGTATATCATGTTCGTTTACAAGCACCTGCTCATGCCAACTGGCCTTGGGCCCACTGTACGATATTTTCAAAATCGGGTATTTAGCCCCCAAGTTCCAAAACTGAGGACCCCGGCCTATCAGAGCTATTCGAGCTCCCGTCAAGAAGGTGTCCCAAATTGTTCAAGCATTGGCACACAGTCAGGGGAGAGCACTTCTGACAAAACATATGTTTTCTCTATCCATTATACCGTATGGATATAAGGACACCTCCATTCATAACAGATGAATGGGTTTTCAACTTTTTTCGAGAAAGTCTCATCATACCAACTGGGTATGATCTACTTACAACCAGTAAATAGTTTTCATCCGCATGATTTTCACATCACTTCCTCTAAGTAGTGATGTTTAAAATACCACTAAATATTGGGTTTTCATATCGAGGTACTTATCATTACCAACTGAGTATGATATAAAATTTTCACTCACAACCGATAAGTGGTTTTAAAATTTTAAGTTGTGCTCATCATCCCAACTGGGTATGATGTTAGTAAACTCACTCACCCGTTAACGCAGTGAATTCCACTAGATCGGTTCTTTGTATTCACGCAAGCTCGTCCATGCTGGCATTCCCGGTATTTCGCGTTCCTACACAATATGAACATCCTTGTTCATTATTACTCGGCATAATAGCCTTTATTCATTTCCAATGAATGAGAAAACCCAAACTTTTAGTTATTTTCAATTAGGTACCTAAAGTTATTTCTCTTTAACTTTAAGTCCCTAATGTCAATTTTTCCTCAAATTGAGTCCTGTAACTTTTAAAATTTATCTTAGGACCTCAATTTATTCAATTTCACCAAAAAAGGGTTTAATTTCCCAAATTTTCAATTTGGTCCCCCAATTTTTCCAAAATTTCCATTTTGCCCTTCCTTTACAAAAATGGTAAGTTTTGCCCCTAAAATTCCAAAATTCCTCAATTGATCCTCCAACATTATTTTCATGCCCAATTGACCCTCAATTTCATAAAATTACATTTTGGTTCTTTGAATTTCAAAAATCCCCAATTTTCCCCCAATTTCAACTCTTCAACACTACCAAATTTGATTTCATCAAATTGACCGATCAAACACCTCTAATTGTTGAAATTGAGTTCCTGCATGTTCATACGATTCTAAGAAGCTTTGAATCACAGATTTTAACGTCGAAACGAGCTCAAACAGAATTTCGCCGGAAAATGGCCTATAGAGAGAGAAAGCTTCGATTTCTCACCGGTGAGGGCACGACAGTCCGAGCTTTCAATCTGGGCAGATAGCTCTTATCTTGAGGTTCATCCTAGAATCAAGAATCGCATCAATTGATGCTGAATTGAGTTAGAATTTCATTATTAAAATTCTGTCGATTCTCTCTCTAGCACCAGCCAGAAATTGCAGAGGGGAGTCGAATTGGCTTAACTTTCAATCCTAATTCAATCGTGGGAGGGCTGATGAAGTGTTGGGAAGGCTTGGTTTGGCTTGAGGAGGGCTCGAAATGGCCAATTTCAACTCGACCGAAATAGGGTAGCTTTAGTCCGCCAAAGCTGCTTCACTGTTCCATCATATCGGTGCTTCTCTAATGATTCTCGGATTGACTAGAGTTTGCTATTAGATAGCTGACTTCTCCCCTGTTCTAATGAGCACGACCTCTCCTTCCGAGGTTAAGAAAAATGTTCAAGTCAAAGCTATGGTTTAAGCTTCACGGGGAAATGAAGCAGTAGAGAGAGAGAAGTGTTCGGGAGTGAGAAGAATGAATGAGGATGACCTCTTTATATAGGTGTAAAACCGTGTATTAAATGGGAGAGATTTATTACTAGTATTAATATTGCCATAAATTATTAGTATTAATTCTAATAATTTAATTTAGGTATTAATTACAAAAATTAAATATATTTTAATTTATGGCTATTTATGATAATGTGTACGTTCGCAAAAAAAATTTTGACCGAAATTTTGGGTTACAAAAAAAAATCATACTTCCCAGGAGGTAACCCATACTCACAATACTCTTGAGCAAGCACGCTTAATTTCAAAGTTCTTATAGAATCTCGTTCACCTGAACCAATTTAGTTTTTCTCTTCTAATTTATCTTAATTTTCTTTTCCAAGGTTTAATTGACCCTCAATTTTATATAATTGTATTTTGGTCCTTTGAATTTCGAAAATCCCAATTTTTCCCCAATTTCAACTCCTTAGCACAGCCGAATTTGATTTCATCAAATTGACCGATCAAAACCTCTAATTGTTGAAATTGAAGTTAAAATTGAGTTCCTCCATTTTCTTACAATTCAATAGCACTTTGAATCGCAAGTTTTGACACCGGAACAAACTCAAATAGAGCTTCGCCGGAAAATGGACTGTAGAGAGAGAAAGCTTCGATTACTCACCGGTGAGGGCACGATGGTCTGAGCTTTCAATCTGGGCAGATAGCTCTCAACCTGAGATTTATCCAAGAATCAAGAATCGCATCAATTGATATCGAATTGAGTTAGAATTTCATCATTGAAATTCTACCGATTCTCTCTCTAGCACCGGCCGGAAATTGCAAAGGAGAGCCAATTGGCTTACCTTTCAGTCCTAATTCGGTCGTGTGAGGGCTGGGGAAGTGTTGGAAAGGCTTGGTTTGGCCTAAGGAGGGCTCAAAATGGCCAATTTCAACTCGACCAAAATAGGGCAGCTTCGGTCCGCTGGAGCTGCTTCACTGTTTCATCATGCTAGCATCTCATCAGCAACCCTCGAAGTGAACGGAGACTACAGACGTGTAGCTGACTTCTCCCTGGTTCTAAAGAACCCGACCTCACCCTGTTTGGCTCAGAAAAGACCCCATGTCGGAGCTCTAGTTCGAGCTTCGCCAAAAAATGGAGCAGTTGAGAGAGAATGGAGTTTTTAGGTGTGGAGAGGATGAATGGGGAGGGGCTCTTTATATAGGGAGCTCGGGGACCCGTTGGCCGTCCATTTGGCACCGTTATGACTGACATTGATGACCCGAAATGCCCCAAACAGAAGCATTTCTTCTTCACTAGCGTTTCTTCAGTTTCCCGATGAGTGAATAGTGTTGTCATCTTGAGGAAGAAGATGACACTGTTCCGAACCGGACTGGACTAGTCCGAACCGAGTTCAAAGCTTAAACCGGCCAGTTCACCCCCCATTCGATTGAGTTTTTCAAATCTAAAAATTTCTAAATTCATTCTCTATCCAATGGTGGCCTCAAATCTCCAATTTGAGTTATTTAAGCCACCTAGAAAAATGAATTTAGGATTCGGTTCAATAGTGGTTCAAATTGGTCCGAACCGATTCGGATCCGGTTCACCTGAATCGGTTTGGTTTTCATCCCCAATTCCTTTACAAGTCCATTTCCATGTCTTTTGTGACTCCTTGGGTCACTTAGGGTCCATAAAATTCCTTGTTTACCATCTCTTTATCGATTCTGGTTCATAAATCGACTCGATCCTTAAACCGGTTCAATCCGGTTTGGGTCTGGTTCATCGAATCGGTTTTGTTTTTCTCTCCCACTTTGTTCTATGGTTCCTTCCCAAGGTTTATAAATTTCTTTGGAGTACAGTGGAGTTGAATTCCTTTGTTTTGCCCGATCTCTATCGGTTCTGGTTCATGAACTGACTCGGTTCATAAACCGGTTCAATCCTGTTGGACCCGGTTCATCCAAACCGGTCTAAGTTTCCTCTTCCAATTCATCCTAAGGTTCTTTTCCATAGTATTTTGAACCCTTTGGATCACTTGGGAGTTGTAAAATCCTAAATTGCCCATTCACAATTGATCGGGTTTTATGAACCGGTTCAGTTTTCTCACTCGGTTTGACTAGTTCCCTTCCCGGTTTTCCTTAGCTCAAAAGGACGGGGTTTACACTTCCCTCTAGGAAGAATTCTGACAGGATCACCATGTCCTCTTATGGTATCCTAACTATTCCCATAAGCTTCTTAATATTTTCCAGCCAATCCATGGCAGCACTAGCATCTTTCTCTTTGAGCAAAGGCGTACACCCCAGTTGACGGAGAGTCTTGAGATTTCTGGGAATGTCTACTGGAGGGGGTGGCTAATAGGAGGAGGATGAGATTGTACTTCCTCTGGTTCAACCCAAGAGTTGGTGACTACCTCAAGGATGAGGTTAGGTTGCCCAAATACATGGGTGAACTCCTCGTATAACCTCTAGTGTTCCGAGCTAAGTCCAGGAGGGATTGTCTGGGCTCTTCGGGGAGTTTCCACAGGGGTGGTTGGGTAGTGTCGAAGATTGTGGCTCTAGTTCTCTTGGTTTCTTTCTTGGGGGCCATTCTGAAAATTTTTAAATCATACTTATTAGTTACTATGTTCTCTAGTCTTGATAATGTATTCGAGAAAACAGGCTCTAATACTAATCAAGTTGTCACGCCCCGACCCAGTTTGGTCGGATCCCCATGAGCAATCCGCCACTCTTCCAGTTTATTAAGGGTTTCCCCCTTCCAAATCGTGAGGAGTAAGGCGTCCTTTGTTGTACCTTTCCTGGAATATTATTAATCAAAACTGAAATAAATTAAATTTACATACCTATCTTGCAGGTTAAGCCAGTGGGATGTCTGTAGATAGATTTTTCTCTTAGTTACCTGAAAAGGGGTAAAGGGAGGGGGTGAGTTCGACAACTTAGTGAATGGGTGTTTGAAACATGAGTTTTAGAAAATAGTTGAATTAGAGTGTGTCATACTCCTTATTTTCTTAAAAATCCTTTTCTTCTTCAATTTCTCAGTTTTCAAAACTATTACTCATCATTAACCAAAGTCAATGTATTTAATAATCAACAAACACCATTTATCATGAAGGGATCACACATTCGTAGGACAGCCCGTCCACTGCATCCACTTGTGGTGTCGGAGCAACTTTACCAACCACCTAGATAGAAGTTCGTCCACTTCTACCCTAGTTCATGTGAGGACAAAGATCTCATCCCGACACCACCCTAGTCTCGTGCGTATGAAGCTATGTCGAGCTTCCCTGACTACTGGCACGACAAACTGCCCTTATCTCCACCATGTCGTCCAATACCCCTAGGATACATCACTACCCCTCTTGGGCATCTTGATGGTCCCGAACCTCAATGCATACACAAAACAATAATTTTTCCACATAAGCCATTTAATCTTTGGTGTCACTGGTCTAATAGCCCCAACCCTCAGCTCGACCTGGAGTTGTTTGTCTCGACTGACCCGTCGACCTATCTTGTCACACTACCACTAGTCCATCGAGTATGTTGGTCCTATTTTGGTACCATGGCCAATCACATAATTCATTAAAGTTTTCATGGCTTAACATCATGTTTGTTTACAAGCTCCTGCTCGTGCCAACTGGCCTTGGGCCCACTGTACGAGATTTTCAAAATCAGACATTGTAGCCCTAAGTTCCAAAACTGAGGCCTCCGGACTATCTGAGCAATTCGAGCTCCTATCAATAAGGTCTTCCAAAATCTTTAAACAGTGGCACACAGTCAGGGGAGAACACTTCTGACAAAAATAACTTTTCATATGTCCATCATACCAACCGAGTGTGAGGACATTTGTAAACCCCGCCCTTTGGAGTTAAGGAAAACTAGGAAAAGAACCAGTCAAACAAAGTGAGAAACACCGAACCGATTCACAAACCCGATCATTAGAGAACAAGCAATTTGGAAAATTTACAACTCCCGAGTGACCCAAAGTATTCATAAAACCTTGGAAAAGGATGTTAGGACAATTTGGGAGAGAAAACCAAACCAGTTTAAGAGAATCGGATCCGAGCTAGTTTAGATTGGTTTGAACCACTATTGAACCGAATGCTAAATTCATTTTTCTAGATGGCTTAGAATATTCAAAATGGAGAATTGAGGCCACCATTTGATAAATAATGAATTTAGAAATTTTAAATTTTGAAAAACTCAATCGAATCAGGCCTGAACCAGTCGGTTTAAGCTTTGAACCCGGTTCGAACCGGTTCGTAACAGTGTCGTCTTCTTCCTTCAGATGACAGCACTGTTCACTCACCGAAAAATCGAGTAACGCCGACGAAGATGAAAAGTCTTCAACTAGGGAGTTTCAGGCAATGAATGACTGCCATTAAGGCACCAATCGGACGACCAAGAAGTCTTCGAGCTTCCTATATAAAGAGCCCCTCCTCATTCATCCGCCTCACACCTGAAAACTCCATCCTCTCTCCACTTCTCCATTTTTCGGTGAAACTCGAACCAGAGCTCTGACTTGGGTATTTTTTTTGAGTCAAATAAGGCGTGGTCGGGTTCTTTAGATTCAGGAAGAAGTCAGCTACACGCCCGTAGTCTCCATTTTCTCTAAGGGTTGCTGGAAAAACGCTGGCATGATACAACAGTGAATCAGCTCCAACGGATCCATATTTTGGCCGAGCTAAAATCAACCAATTCGTTCCCTTTTCAGGCCAAATCAAGCCCTACCAACACTTGCACAACCCTATTACAGTTAAATTATAACGAAAAGGTAAGCCAATTTGGTTTCTTTTTATAATTTTCGATCGGTGCTACACAGATAACTGACATAAATTCATTAACCAAAGCCAATTGTATAAAATTACAAAATTATTAATTAAAATGCAGCAATTTTGTATATGCAAAACTAATATAAAATTGAAAATTAGAAAGTTTTGTCTCCATTTATAAAAATATAATATCTAAGATATTTTATGTATTTTGATAAATACTATTTTAAAATATTATATCTAAAATATGGAGAAAATTAAGTATTTTATATGGTATCAGTCAAGAATAATTATATTATTGAAAATAATGTTATTTTAAAATTTTCAAGATTAATTTTTTTAAATAGTAAAATTTGAAACTTGTATGCTTATAAATAAAAAAAATGTTATAAATTTGATATATATAATAGATTTAGTATGAGAATTAGTATTAAATTTTTATGTAAAATGAATTTGATATTACTCATTTTTATACTACAAATAAATTTAATTTTAATTTAATATATAACATATATTTAATACAATAGAAATTTAAATGATAAATACAAAATATTTTAATAATAAGACAGTTTAATACAAAATATTTAAAATACTATAATTGGTACATATTAATAAAATACTTTTCAAATGTTTTGCATTAAATTCTTACGCTTTAAATATTTTATACCAAAATATTAGGAGTTTAAAATTTTTATTTAGGGTACAATTGTTTTGATAATGAGAAAATAAAAAATAATTATGTATTAAAAAGTAAAAAATGAAAAAAAAATAAAGGAATAATTATTGAATATAAAGTTAGATACAAATAAATCATCCAACAGATATTACTCATGTTTATATATATATATATGTATATATTTAAATAATCAAATTCTCAATACCTAAAAAATATATTATTTCTAAAATAATCTAACTCGCAAAATAAATTCGATTTTAGCATTATCTATATTTACGTTTTTAGCCTATATACAACTATTAAAATATTACATATAAACCCAACGGAAAAGTGAATATTTAGGAGAAATATTTGAAATAAAGTTAATTTGTTTGTTAGTATTTTGACCGTAGTAATCGGCCGCCATCTCCTCGGGAACCACTATAAATAGAGTTGGGTGACAGTTATTCTACCTGTCATCTTATTATATCTTTGAGGTGGCTGCACTTTCTCTTCTTGTCGGTCTTCAGTCTCCAAATTGGGTCGTCCGTTTGTTCATCTGTCACCGGTAGGGATACGATCTCAAATTCATCTTTGGATTTTGGTTTTTTCGATTAGTTTTCGCGGATTGATTGGCCGCTATTGTTGGTGTTTGCTCGCGGCGAGTGGATGTTGGATCCGAGCAGCCCTTGGATTTCTCTGTGTGTTTTGTTTGGAGATCTTCGTTAGTCCTTCCGTTAGGGATGCAATCTATGATCATATTTTGGCTCGGGGGTTTTGCGATTGGGTTTCGCGGGTTTCATCGACCATTCTCGGAATTTGCTCATTACCATTGAATGTTGGGGAGGATTGTTAGAACCGCTGGAATTTTGTGTCTATGATTTTTATGGTTCTCTTTGTTCTCCTCCCCCGTTAGGAATTTAGGGATATGCAATCTATGTTCATGTTATTGCTGGATTTTGTTCACTAGAAGTGAATGCTGGACTGGAACAACCCTTGGATTTTCCGTGTTCGATTTTTCTGGAGATCACGAGTGGAAGGTTCCGATCATGGGATTAGTGGATCTTCGCTTCTACTACAGTGTTCTGGGAGATGTCTTCAGTCTTACCATATCTTCATTTAATTTATGCAATCCAGCAGTAGTGGAGAATGGCTGTCAAGATTGCAGAACAAAATGTGCCTGCCGAGCACAAAAGAAACAGAGGGTTCAGACCACTGCAATCCAAGATGAAGGTTTGCTCTTATTGGCTGAAGGGAAGATGTAACAGGAATCCGTGCAGATTTTTGCATCCGGAGTTGCCTTTGCAGAATGCCAGTCACCTTCCTCAGGGCCATGTGGCTTGTAAGACGATAAGAGAAAAAGATTGTTTGAAGCCTCGGGAAAGACTATGTCTTCATTGGGCTTCTGGTACTTGTACAAAAGGTGATAAGTGCCTATTTCAGCATTCATGGTCCCGTGGCAAAGGCTTTTGTTTATTGGCCACAGTTGAAAAGCACGAGAAGGTAATTACAGTGTGCTGTTACTTTGCCTCACTTCTTTGCTTGATCATTGTTGCTTCTCCATATACTGTATACTAGAATTGTGATGATTGGATAATGCTTACTGCTTAGGAATTTTCTTTTAACATTAAAGTTTGTATATGCATTATCTAGTCCTTAGCGATTTGCATGTGATTCTCATACTAAATGTTCTGTTCAGGGTATTGCTGGGATTGGCTATACGTCAGGATCTGATAAGCTCTATTCTGGTGGCAAAGATGGAGTAGTGAGAATATGGGATTGCCACACTGGGCAGTGCTCAAACAAGGTTGACGTGGGCAGTGAAGTTGGCTCTATAATCTGCAAGGATCAGTGGGTATTTGTTGGCTTGAAGAATATCATTAAGGTAAAAGATATGCCTGATCTTGTTATTGATGGTTCTCTTTTCCAAGTAGGCTGTGATGAATACGTTTTCTGCAAGGAGCTTGGGCTCATGAAATTAAAATGTTGCAGGCATGGAATGCCCAGACTGCTGCTGCATTTGATCTTAAATTTGCGGCTGGATTAATATATTGTTTTGCTGTTAAGAGTGATCTGCTCTTTGCTGGGTGCCAGGTAATTGTTTGGTTTCATGCACATAATCTATGTTTTGCTAATCTCTGCGATTATAATACATAAACTACTGCAACATGTTTTTTACTCCATTTGGGATAAGTTGATACTTAGCTCATATTTTAGCTATATTATTAAAGTTTCTTTATCCCTAGTACACTCAATAGGACATTGATCTTGTGATTGATTGGATTCACGGAATATGGAATTAAATGTCGATGATATGTTCAAATCAGGTTGTTGCTGTATATTTTATTTTTCTGATTATTGACATTACTATTTGAATTCAACACCTGCTTTCTGGAGTTTCTCCATCACACCACACATTTTTATTATATCTATGCATGTCTCTCTTTCAGAATGGGCATATTTTGGTGTGGAGGGACAGTTCCCCATCAAGTCCTCCGCAACTGATAACATCCCTAGAAGGCCATACCAGTGTCATGGTTTCTATGGTGGTTGGAGCCAATCGGCTATACACAGGATCTCTGGACGGGACTATAAGGGTAAAGCTCGATCCCCTTAACTGGCTACAAGGCCTCTATTCCAATTAATTTCCACAATATGCAAATGATTGTTTTGATCTACAAATTGGGATGTTACTTGTCAATATTCCAATAGTGATTATTACATCTCATTCTATTGCCATTTCAGGTTTGGGACATTGATACTTTGGGGAGTATAACAGCTTTTAAAGGTCACACAGATGCAGTGATGTCTCTTTTGTGCTGGGATGAATATCTTTTATCTTGCTCTTTGGACCGCACAATCAAAGTGTGGGCTGGAAGCTCTCCAGGAGCACGCACTTTGAAAGTTGTCTACTCCCGTAATGAAGAAAATGTGTGCACTCTGCTTCATTAGTGTTCTTGACTGCCTTGCTTCCTCTAGTGGATGACACTAATCTTTTACTTTATTGGAATAACAGGGAGTTCTTGCCCTTAACGGAGTTCATGACATGGAAAGAAACCCAATCCTGCTGGCATCTTGCAACGATGACACCGTACATATGTACGAGCTTCCTACGCGAGTTGACTGATCTATATTCATTTTGTTATCTTCCAATTTTTGTATTTATGTGTTACAAAACATGCCTGTCTCACCAATGGTCTATCTTTCTTTTCTTGGTTGTCTAGGTTTGTTGAGAAGGGCAAAATATTTTCAAATTCGGAGGTTAGAGTGGTACAAGTTGCTGAATCATGCCCCATCTTTTTCACCGGAGATGGCAGCGGAATATTGAAAGTGTGGAAGGTTACAGGAGTGCTGAAAGAGTACGTGCTCTGATTCAACAAGTACAGAAAATTGTGCATAGTATTTTGTTAGAAGAGGGAGGAATTGTTTGTACAAGTATACATTGTTTTGTATGTAAATATGCATATGTTTGGAATGAAGTAATTCTGATGTTTTGATGTCAAATTATTTGGCCATATGTTATATGGTCTTTTGATGCTCATTTCCTGTTCAAATTTCTTGAGAAATTTGACTTTACAAAGAAATGAATAATAATGTTCTTTTTTATAGTTCCCCTATCCTATATTGCCCCCAACTCTAAATTAGGAGACATGTGCCATGCCACAACCTTCTAAATTAGATAATTGCATGTGTATGTCTATTTCCATGTTAATAAAGTCTAGTAGTTCTCATTTTATATTGATTAACAAGATTATTTATCATTTTTTATGTATACAACAAAATAAAAAAAACTATTATAATTAAAATAAACAGTTCAAACACAATTTATAAGATTGTGTATTCAAAATTAATTAATTTGGCAAATCATAAAAACAGTTTCTTTATTCAAAATTAATATAAAATTCAAATTTACGCTGTATATAGAAAAATAGGCCCTCATTATTATTAATAGATTTGGGTTGTCGTCTTCGTAGTTCATCCGTTGATCGCTTTTTCCATCAGAGTAGCTGTCTCTTAGTTCGACGCCACGGTAGTGCTACAATCATAAGTTCATCTAGTTCCTCTTTGGATTATGGTTTTTGCGATTAGTTTTCTCGAGTTTGATTGATCGCTATTGCTGGAGTTCGCTCACGACCAGTGAATGTTGGATCGGAGTAACCCTTGGATTTTCTTAGTGTGTTTTGTTTGGAGATAGTAATTATTCGATACGTTAGGGGTTCAGTCTATGTTCATGTTTTGGGTTGGGGTTTTTGCGATTGGACTTCGCTGGTTTCATCAACCAGGCTGGGAGTTGGCTCATGGCAACCAAATGTTGGATTGTTAGAATAGCCGGAATTTTTTATCTCTGATTTTTCCGGTCTTCTTTGTCCGCCTCCCCCGCGAGGGATTTAAAGGATATGCAATCTAATTTCATTTATTTTTCTCACTACAAGTGAATGTTGGGCTGGAACAACCCTTCGATTTGCCATTCCACTTGGAGATCACAAGTGGATCTTCCCTTATACTGCAATGTTCCGAGAGATGCCTTCAGTTTTACTTTATATTCATTTATTTTCTATTTATTTTGCAATTTAGCAGTAGTAGAGAATGGGTATCAGACGGGTAATCGCGTCAGAAGTCGAGTTTTATGCCGATAGGTAGCTCGAGTAGTTGTCGACCTACCTCTATAAATGTCACCCACTCATTTGTTATTAACATCCCACAATCGATCAAATAAGAAGAATAGTGAGTTTTCCGATGAGCTTCAAACCAGAGCTCCAACGATGGACGAAACCTCCACCAAATGAGCTCCGAAGGGTGGCATTGGAACCGGGGAAGAATACTCTATCTCCAGACCTTCTCAAAATAACCACGGAGCGCTCAGGGTGGTATGAGGGAGATCGCACAGTAAAGCTGCTTCAGAGCTTGAAGCAGCAAGCTACTGCCCGACACCACCTCTCCCTAACCGGCCCTTCCACCGCCCACCTTGGCCACCACTAACCGCCTAAGGTCCTCCCTAACACCCCTGCAGGCCCCGGTAAGCTCAATTTCGCCTTCCCTCATCGAAATTTCGAAATTTCAGAGCTGCACTATCTGAAACTTCTTTTTTTAAATTCCCGCAGTGCAGCAACAAATTGCAGCAGAACTCAATCTTGCTAGGTTCCCCTTAACTAGCTCTAGCCACCCCTACCCCAAGCTCCGACCACCGCCTCTCCGTCGGTAAGAAATGCAAGCTTTCTCTCTCTACTGTAACTTTTCCGGCGAAGCTCCGGCATGACACGAAACTTAGCCAAATTCAGAAATTCAAAGTGCAGGACGGTTGAGGGGAGTTGTAGAAGGTGATTAGAAGCAATAATTGAAGAAAACAAGGACTTACAGGCAGCCAATTGGACGAGATAAGATCCGAAGTGTCATATGCTCAAATTGGTGAAGAAGGTGGAGGCCAATTTGAGGATTTTGGGGGACTTTTGTGCAATTTTAAAAAAAATTGGAGGACTGAACGGCAATTTCGTAAAATTGAGGGTATTTTCATGAAATTCATCCCAATTGATGGTCAATTGGGCAAATTTGGGGCAAAATGAAAATTTTGTGAAATTTTTAAAAAGTTTGGGGGACCAAATGCAATTTTTGAAAAGTTTGGGCAAATTGAGGATTTTTTGAAAATTGGAGACCAAATGGCGATTTGACAAAATTAAGGGTCTTTTTATGTAATTCCCTTCCAATTGAGGGTACGTTGGATAAATTGGATCAAATGGAGGACCAATTTGTAAAATTTGAAAAGTTGGGGGTCAAATTGTAATTTTTGGAAAATTTGGGGCTGAATATCAGTTTTAGAAAATTTAAGGAAACCAGGGGCAATGTTGATAAAATTAAGGTACCGAAGGGATAATTAGAAAATTTGGGGGTCGAATTAAGAAAAAAAATGGGTAATTGAAGAGGAAAAGATGAACGCACAAACCTCGGGGACTAAGGTGCAATTAAGGCCAAATATAAAGGCTTATACACAAATACGCTAAGAAGTACAATTCGTTAGTTCAACGTGCCATGTAGGGGCTGACTATTCAAGCACCTTTTTCCGGAAGAGGAACTGCGACGCTAGACTCCGTCGATGCGACCCCGCCAAAATCACCAGGTGAGTGGGAACGGCTATGACGTCCATTCTAGTTGGAATAACAGTTTAAGATTTGAAAATTTATTTTCTGTAAATTAGCCTCCCCTGACTGGGTGACTCTGTTTAAAATATTTGGGAGCTAATTTCGGGCTTATGCTCAAGATGTTAGTGGGCCCAAGGCCGGTGGATACGATCATGGACCCATCCAAAATAGACATGTGATACATAAGGCTAAAATACCTGAATAATGGGAGCTTGTATGATACCCATCGATCCAAGCTGAGTTGTCGAGCTTGTTGGGCCGAACTGCTGCTCTGCCGAAGCCGGGTCATCGAACCTGTTGGGCTAGTATGCGTGGTGAGGCCGAAGCCAAGCTAACAGACCATTGTGCAAGAGGGCCAAAGATAACAACTATAACTTAAAAAACTTATTGATTGTGCATGCACCGTGAGGTTCGGGCCATCAAGACACCTGGCATGAGGTAGTGATGGGACCCAAGGACTATTGGACGACATAGGGAGCATAAGGGCAGTATCGTCATTTAGTAGGTCATGAAGCCGAGGGCTTCCTGCGCATGGAGACCGAGGCAGTAGGGGGAATGAGGTCTCATCCCGTTGAGCAAACATGGTGGAAGAATTTGAGTTTGGGGTCGGACTACTGATATCCGCACAAACTCCGGGTAGAGGCAGCATCCCTCTATAAGGGTGGACGGTAAAGGCGCTCCGGTCCATAAGTGGTGCGGTCGAGGACCGTTCTGCGAACATGTGATCCCTCCTATGATATAAGGGCAGTTGTTGATTCTCTGAATGTGTGAAATAACGGAAATAAATTAAATACAAGATAAATTCAAGTAAACCGTTATATTAAGTTTCCCCTCACTGAGTTGTCGAGCTCACCCCCACCCTCTAAACATTTTCAGGAAGAAACAAAACTGCTTCAGGTTTTCCACTCAAACCCAAAACCAGGTACACCATTTCAGAAATTTCAATTTTGTTAAATGTTATCCAGGAAAAGCATGACAGGTAATATACCTCACTCTCTTGACCCCGAGGAGCCTTCCTTGAGGTTCAAGAGACCTGGAACGACGATCTGCCCTTATACTCACCGGGTCGTCCAGGGCCCTTAAGACACATCACTACCCCTCATGGGCGTCTTGATGATCTCATACTCACAGTGCATGCACAAACAATGTTTTCTTATCAAGCCATTTAATATGTGGTGCCACTAGTCCAACGACCCCAACTCTCAACTCAACCTGCAATTGTCTGTCTTGACTGGTCCGTCGGCCTGTCATGTCGCACTGCCGCTAGTTGACTGAGCATTTCGATCCTATCTTGGTACCATGGCCAAACAATTCACTTATTAAGTTTTATAGCACATATATCATGTTCATTTATGAGCTCTTGCTCGTGCCAACTGGCCTTGGGCCCACTGTACGAGATTTTAAAAAATCTGGGCATTCTAGCCCTCAAGTTCCAAAACTGAGGCCCCCAGCCTATAAGAGCTATTCGAGCTCCCGTCAACAAGGTCTCCCAAATAGTTTAAGCATTGGCACACAGTTAATGGAGAACACTTCCGACAAAATAGGTTTTCACAGACCATTATACCAACCGGTATAAGGACATCTCTGTTCATAACCGATGAACGGGTTTTCAACTTCCTTCGAGGAAGTTTCATCATACCAACCGGGTATGATCTACTTACAACCGGTAAGTAGTTTTTCCGCATAATTTTCACATCACTTTCTCTAAGTGGTGATGATTAAAATACCACAAAATAGTGGGTTTTTATACTGAGGTACTTATCATCCCCTACCGGGTATGATATAAAATTTCCACTCACAACCGGTAAGTGGTTTTTATCTTTAAGTTGTGCTTATCATCCCAACCGGGCATGATGTTAGTAAACCCACTCACCAGTTAACGCACTGAATTCCACTTGTCGGTTCTTTGTATTCACGTGAGCTCATCCATGTTGGCATTCCCGGTATTTCACGTTCCTACACGATATGAACATCCTTGTTCATTATTACTCGACATAACAACCTTCATTCATTTCCAATAAATGAGAAAACTAAAACTTTTAGTTATTTGCAATTAGGTCCCTAAAGTTATTTCTCTTAAACTTTAAGTCCCAAATGACAGTTTTTCCTCAAATTGAGTCTCGTAACCTTTAAAATTTATATTGGGAACTCAATTTATTCAATTTCACCAAAAAGGGGTTTAATTTCCCAAATTTCTAATTTGGTCCCCCAAATTTTCCAGAATTACCATTTTGCCATTCCTTTACAAAAATGGTAAGTTTTGCCCCAAAAATTCCAAAATTCGTCAATTGGTCCTCCAACATTAATTTCATGCCCAATTGACCCTCAATTTCATAAAATTACATTTTGGCCATTTGAATTTCGAAAATCCCCAAATTTTCCCCCAATTTCAACTCTTCAACACTACCGAATTTGATTTCATCAAATTGACCAATCAAACACTTCTAATTGTTGAAATTGGAGTTGAAATTGAGTTCTTGCATGTTCATACAATTCTAAGAAACTTTGAATCGCAGATTTTAACGCCAGAACGAGCTCAAATGGAGCTTCACCGAAAAACAAACTATAGAGAAAGAAAGCTTCGATTTCTCACCGGTGAAGGCACGACGGTCCGAGCTTTCGATCTAGGCGGATAACTCTCATCTTGAGGTTCATCCTAGAATTAAGAATCACATCAATTGATGCTGAATTGAGTTAGAATTTCATTATTGAAATTTTGTCGGTTCTCTCTTTAGCACCGATCGAAAATTGCAGAGGGGAGCCGAATTGGCTTACCTTTCAGTCGTAATTCGGCCGTGGGATGGTTGAGGGAGTGTTGAGAAGGCTTGGTTTGGCCTGAGGAGGGCTCAAAATGGCCAATTTCAACTCGGCCAAAATAGGGCAGCTTCGGTCCACCGGAGCTGCTTCACTGTTCCATCATGTCGGCGCTTCTCTAGTGATTCTTAGATTGACTGGAGTTTGCTATAAGATAGCTGACTTCTCCCTGGTTTTAAAGAGCCTGACCTCTCCTTTCGAGGTTAAGAAAAATGTTGAAGTCGAAGCTCTAGTTTAAGCTTCACCGGGAAATGGAGTAGTAGAGATAGAGAGAAGTGTTCGGGTGGGAGGAGAATGAATGGGGATGACCTATTTATATAGGTGTAAAACCCATGTATTAAATGAGAGAGATTTATTACTACTATTAATATTGCCATAAATTATTGGTATTAATTCCAATAATTTAATTTCGGTATTAATTCCAATAATTTAATTTCGGTATTAATTCCAATAATTTAATTTTGGATTAAATTATTTGTATTAATTCTAATAATTTAATTTTGGTATTAAATTATTTGTATTAATTCTAATAATTTAATTTAGGTATTAATTTATTGATATTAATTACAATAATTAAATATATATATTAATTTATGGTTATTTATGATAAGGCGTACGTTCACATAAAAATTTTTCACCGAAATTTCGGGTTACAAAAAAATTCATACTTCCCAGGAGGTCACTCATCCTTACACTACTCTCGAGCAAGCACACTTAACTTCAAAGTTCTTATGTAATCTTGTTCACCTAAACTAATTTGGTTTTTATCTTCTAATTTTTCTTAAATTTCTTTTTCAAGGTTTAATGAACCCTTTGGATCACCCGGAAGTTGTAAATTTCCATATTGCTTGTTCCCAAATGTAAATCGGCTTGGTTTTCTTACTTGGTTTGACCGGTTCTTTTCCCAATTTTCCTTAACTCAAAAGTGTGGGGTTTAGAACTCTCCCCTCCTTTTAGAAGTTTTTTCCCCAAAACTTAACCAATATATTCCACATCGGGAATAATTTCCCTTAATGTCATCTTGGGTTTTCTTGACATGCTAACACTTTGATTGCTCTTTCGCTTAGTCCCCGTAATCATTCATCTAAGGAATTTCTTTTCATTTATCATGCTTACTCCTTCCATGGAGTTATAATAACGAGGCATGTATAGCTCATTAATCCTAATGTATATTCTTAGGTTCACATCTCCCTTTATTTAGGATAAGGTTCTTCCTTTTGGGGATTTTACTCAAGATTTCAGGATTGGGAGTTCCAAGGGGCCCAATCATTCCTTTGTCTAGTTATTCTCTTCATCATTGAAACCCCTAGCTCGACGTTCTTTCAAGCATTACATACTTGTTTTCACAAGTTTTTGTGTTATTATTCTTTTGTCCCAATTTAACTCATCCTTCATCCGTCATTGATTACAAGTTCAGTCAAATTTATGTTTGACCTTGTTATGTTTACCAACTAACTCCTTCTTACTCGAGTTACATTTTACTCGGGATTGTTGGTGCTTATATGTCCCTTATGATATGACATAGTTCTGAACCTTTCTCAGTCCATCAAACTCCTACAACACCTCTTTTAGGGTTGTTTCCAACTTTCCAGCCTTCCAGGAACAGTATAATTTCATCACTCCTTTCATCGGGTAGTATTTCTCAACTACCTCGACTGTTACCCAATTATCATTCGTATCTTGACAATATGTCTTACATAATCGTGTCGATTTTCCTTACCCACTCGTCCTTTCCCAACTTCTTTATTGGGTCTTTCTGGTGCCAATTATTTGGTTTCCCAATAGTTTACCAACAAACTGGGATTCTTTCCTTCTTAAATCCTTGGCATTCCTTATTCAAGGGTTTTTCCTTTTTCCTTAATCCACTTTTACTTACTCATATTCACTTCATGATTCTTTATTCTACAATAATTACTTTCGATCTATGTGTCGATTACTTTGCTTGGGAAGGTTTCCTCCTTCCAATTTTGTTCTCTACTATGTCCCTTACAATAGAGATTTCCATCTTAGGAGTTACATGCTTAACCACCTTATCATTCATTGTATGGTTCTTTCTCCCTTTCTTCGCACCCTTATCTATGTTAGTTCATATGTTTGCTTTGGATCCTTCTCTATCCACAACTTTTGTTTTATCCCTTGTTCCTTACATAGGACACTTCCGATTATTAGTTTTATTCTATGCATTCCACACTATGCTTGGTTATCTACTCTTTAAGCTTCGTATGCATGTGTGGGCTATGACCCATCTTACCAATTATGGTTATTCCTTCTTAGCTACACCTTATTAGGGAACTTACTTTCCCAACATCTTCTCAAACATTTTTCCTCTATTACCCGAGTATGGGTTGTCCAATCATTCATACTTGTCAAAGCATCTTTTGATGCTAACCCGTTAAATAATTTATGTTAAGGAGGGTTCACATCCTCCTTATTTCAAAATCTCTTGTTCGCCCTTCTTGAGGCTCACTTAACTGTTCTAAGACTTTAAACTATAAATCTAGTTTTGACCATCGATTTCTTTAAGGATTTCCCTTCGTTCTTCTCTTCCTACGTTTTGGCCTTTTCACTTCTCCCTTCTTTGTTGTGGTTTAAGTCCATGGTTCTCTCGAAAACTAATTCTTTAACTGTCTTCTTCTCTTTATTTTTCCGGTCTAATTGCCTAGGCAGCTGTATCACTCGTTCTTCATGCCCATCCCATTGTTCTTCAGAGAGTGTAGTCTTTACTACATCTCATCCTTTCTTAGGGTTTTGTTCATTCTTTTTGGCTGTCCACAGTTACTAGTTTCTTCTTTCTACTTGGTTCTTCTGGAATTATTTCTTGATACTCCTGCTCTTTCTCCAAACATGTCATACTGGGACATCACGATACTTCCTTGGTAGGATTCTTTCCTTTTCTCTTGACATTCCTTTTTACATTTGCTTGAGGGGATTTTTACCCTTAAATGACATCCCTTGATGTCATCTTCTCCTATTTACCTTTACTCCACAATTCTTGTAGGCACATCCTGTATACTCTATCTACATCTTCATTCGTACCTAGTATCTGTCTACTTCTTTATAGAGCGTACAAATCTTTCTTATTTCAAGTTTTCTTAACCGTTATGTGAGAGGCTTGCCTATTCCTTTCTTGGCTTGAGTTTTAGTCGTTAATTGGCCCTTGGTCCTTTTAAGAATTTCTTTCATCCTTCTTTTCTCCAATACTTGGCATTTCCACCTCTTTCTTCTTTGCTGGGGTTTACTCTTTGACCCTTATAATAGTAGTTCGTTACCTGTCTCACCCTACTTTTCACCTTGTTTAGTTTTCTTGAGACAGTTGTCTCTCTAATCTCCTCGTCCTTAATGATCCTTCCAGTGCCCTTTTTAGAGTGTATTCCTTACTACTTCCCGGTCCTCCTTAGGGTTCATTCATTTTCTTTTACCATCTCGTTGTCATGGTTTGCTTACTTCTGTTATGTTGTTCTGAATCTCCACTTTGACTTCTCTATATTTTCCAAAGGAAGTTGTACCTAATATTCTATCACTTTTCCAAAGTAGGTTAGTCTCGGCCTCCGGTACATCCTTCTTTCAAGTAGTTTCTAATGAGGGTTTGTCTCCTTGCCCTCCTCGTTATGCCCATCTACCAACCAATGATTCCTTCAAGGCACTTGATTGTATGCATCCCTCCAGAGTTCCCTTTCATAGCATATTCCTTCTCTTCTTCACTCAAACTGTATCATTCCCTAGAGTTCCAGGGGACGTTTTTCTATGTTTGCCCCTTATGAGAGGGTCCTAAGTATGCTACTAATGTACCTTATCCCTATTCATGAGGTATCCTTCTTGGTTTGACCTTCTCAAGAAGTTTTTGCATTCACCTTGTCATTTCTTGACCTCTTGGTGAATCGTTTACGTAACCCACTCCATGGTATCAGTCCTCAATCCTTCATGCCCTTCGTGACTTTTGAGGAGGTATTGCCTTAAATTTATGAGGTGTGAAACACCCCTTCTTTTCTTACACCTATAATAGTTTATCTTGGTACTTGTCCTTAGTAGGGTTGGGCACTTCTTCAGGTAATGTCTCAATCGTTCATACTTGTAATAGGTTATTCCTTTACATTGATTGTTGTGGTCCCTTCTTTCCTTCGAGTAGGGCATTTCCAGGGTTACTATTAGTTTGGTGCTCTACCGTTCTTTGAGTCTGATCACTTTGACAATTTTCTTACTGAATCTCCTTTGCTAAAGGGTCATGGTAAGAGTCTTCCTAGGTTTCTTAATTCCCTGATTCATCTTCCATAACCGGGATGTAACTTTTCCTTAGCTTCCAGGATAGTGTGGGTTTGCTTTATTTTCCTTAGGCCATATTCCCAACAAGATTGCATCATCAAGAGAGAGAGTTTTGAGAATTTGAGTATTTTATTAACAGAGGGATACAAAAGATTAGGCTTTCAGCCCTATCACAGGAAATAGTTGCAAAATAACTAAAGAGCTATGGAATTCTTGATAAATGTCTTCCTCCATACTTAAAGTTGTGCCACCAATAGGTCCTAGCACCATTCTCCAGGATACTTCCCCATTTGGTCTTTTGACATTTCAGCCCAGTCTCAAGCATTTGGGAAGCTTCTAGGGTTGTCTCCCTATGGAGGTAGGATGTTGAGTAGAGCCATTCCAAGTTTTCTTGGTTCCTCTCTTGGGAGCCATCTGAAAATTTTAGGATAAATCCTAGTACTTACTATATTTTCTAGTCTTGATTATATATTCGAGGAAACATGCTCTAATACCACTCTAGTTGTCACGCCCCGACCCGGTTTTGGTCGGATCACCGTGAACAACCCGCCACTCTCCTAGTTTATTAAAGGGTTTCCCCTTATCATAATCCATAAATAGTAAGGCGTTCTTTAAACCTGCACCATTTCTTGGAATTGCATAATAAAAATTGCATAAAATTTCAAACTTTACATACCTGTCTTATAGGCATCTTAGTTGATGGTCATTCAGGGTAGGCTTTCCGGAATTTCTTGAACGGGATATAAGGGAGGGGGTGAGTATGAGTACTTAGTGAATGGGTTTTCAAATGTCTACTTTTAACTTTTAATAAAAATATTTATATGAAGTGTCCCAGACTCCATTCTTTTTAAAAATCCCTTCATTTAAAAATTTGGGTTTTCCCATTATTTCTTAGTTACCAGTGTGTTATCACCCAACACGCATCCTTCATCATGAAGGTTACACACATTCGTAAGTCAGTATCACTACTGAACCCGCTAGTGGCTCCGGAGCGACTTTTCCTACCACCCAGATAGAAGTACAACCACTTCTACCCTAGGAATGAGTGGATGTACGCGACATCTGACCCACAATCCCGAAATAACTTCTTCGTCTTCGTATGAGGACAGAGACCTCATCCCGTCCCCACCCCGATCTCATGCGCTTGGTGCTACTCCAAATTTCGCACAGACACTTGGAACGACGATTTGCCCTTATACTCACCGGGTCGTCTAGGGCCCTTAGGACACATCACTACCCCTCATGGGCATCTTTATGATCCCATACTCATAGTGCATGCACAAACAATGTTTTCTTATCAAGCCATGTAATATGTGGTGCCACTAGTCCAATGGCCCCGACTCTCAACCCAACTAGCAGTTGTTTGTCTTGACTGGTCCGTCGCCTGTCATGTCGCACTGCTGCTAGTTAACTGAGCATGTCGGTCCTATCTTGGTACCATGGCCAAACAATTCACTTATTAAGTTTTATGGCACATATATCATATTCATTAATGAGCTCCTGCTCATGCCAATTGGCCTTGGGCCCATTGTACGAGATTTTCAAAAATCTGGGCATTCTAGCCCTCAAGTTCCAAAACCGAGCCCCCCGGCCTATAAGAGCTATTCGAGCTCCCGTCAACAAGGTCTCCCAAATAGTTTAAGCATTGGCACACAGTCAGGGGAGAACACTTCCGAAAAAATAGGTTTTCACTATCCATTATACCAACCGGTATAAGGACATCTTCGTTCATAACCGATGAACGGGTTTTCAACTTCCTTCGAGGAAGTCTCATCATACCAACCGGGTATGATCTACTTACAACCGGTAAGTAATTTTTCCGCATAATTTTCACATCACTTTCTCTAATTGGTGATGATTAAAATACCACTAAATAATGGGTTTTTATACCGAGGTACTTATCATCCCCTATCGAGTATGATATAAAATTTTCACTCACAACGGGTAAATGGTTTTTATCTTTAAGTTGTGCTCATCATCCCAACCAGGTATGATGTTAATAAACCCACTCACCCGTTAATGTAGTGAATTCCACTTGCCGGTTCTTTGTATTCACATGAGCTCGTCCATGTTGGCATTCTCGGTATTTCATATTCCCACACGATATGAACATCCTTGTTCATTATTACTCGGCATAACAGCCTTCATTCATTTCCAATGAATGAGAAAATCCAAACTTTTAGTTATTTGCAATTAGGTCCCTAAAGTTATTTCTCTTTAACTTTAAGTCCCAAATGTCAGTTTTTTCTCAAATTGAGTCCCGTAACCTTTAAAATTTATATTGGGACCTCAATTTATTCAATTTCACCAAAAAGGGGTTTAATTTCCCAAATTTCCAATTTGGTCCCCCAATTTTTCCAGAATTACCATTTTGCCCTTCCTTTACAAAAATGGTAAGTTTTGCCCCAAAAATTCCAAAATTCGTCAATTGGTCCTCCAACATTAATTTCATGCCCAATTGACCCTCAATTTCATAAAATTACATTTTGGCCATTTGAATTTCGAAAATTCCCAATTGTTCCCCCAATTTCAACTCTTCAACACTACCGAATTAGATTTTATCAAATTGACCAATCAGACACTTCTAATTATTGAAATTGGAGTTGAAATTGAGTTCCTGCATGTACATACGATTCTAAGAAACTTTGAATCGTAGATTTTAATGCCGGAACGAGCTCAAACGAAGCTTCGCCGGAAAACAAACTATAGAGAGAAAAAGCTTCGAGTTCTCACCGGTGAGGGCACGATGGTCCGAGCTTTCAATCTAGGCGGATAGCTCTCATCTTGAGGTTTATCCTAGAATCAAGAATTGCATCAATTGATGCTGAATTTAGTTAGAATTTTATTATTGAAATTCTGTTGGTTCTCTCTCTAGCATCGATCGGAAATTGCAGAGGGGAGCCGAATTGGCTTACCTTTCAGTCGTAATTCGGCCGTGAGAGGGCTGAGGGAGTGTTGAGAAGGCTTGGTTTGGTCTGAGGAGGGCTCGAAATGGCCAATTTCAACTTGGTCGAAATAGGGCAGCTTCAATCCACCGGAGCTACTTCACTGTTCCATCATGTCGGCGCTTCTCTAGTGATTCTCGGATTGATTGGAGTTTGCTATAAGATAGTTGACTTCTCCCCAGTTCTAAAGAGTATGACCTCTCATTTCGAGGTTACGAAAAATGTTGAAGTCAAAGCTCTGGTTTAAGCTTCACCGGAAAATGAAGCAGTAGAGAGAGAGAGAGAGAAGTGTTCGAGTGTGAGGAGAATGAATGGGGATAACCTCTTTATATAGGTGTAAAATCCGTGTATTAAATGGAAGAGATGGAGGTCACCCATCCTCACACTACTCTTGAGCAAGCACACTTAACTTCAAAGTTCTTATGTAATCTTGTTCACCTAAACCAATTTGGTTTTTCTCTTCTAATTTTTCTTAAATTTCTTTTCCAAGGTTTAATGAACCCTTTGGATCACCCGGAAGTTATAAATTTCCATATTGCTTGTTCCCGAATGTAAACCGGCTCTATTTTCTTACTCTGTTTGGCCGGTTCTTTTTCCGGTTTTCCTTAACTCAAAAGTGTGGGGTTTACAAAGGTGGAATTCTTCCAACTCTGCAAAGGAGCCTGCACAGTCTCGGAATATGAAACTAGATTCAATGAGCTACGACCCTTCACCCCTGACCTAGCAGGACCAGCCGACCTCTGCCAAGAGTTTATTGACGATCTCAATATGGATATAAAAGACTGAATGGGGGTTTGGGGATGCTGCACTAACTTAGCTGCCATAGTTGGCATGACCCATGAATGCGAACGGCTATTCTAGACAAGGTGCCATCGAATGGAAACGGGGGAATGTAGAGCAGATAGGGGACAAGGCAGCTGAGGAGACACAAGGGAACCAGGCCAACCCCGATGGAGGAATCCACCAAGATTCTCCCAGAGGGAGGAGGTTCATCATGGCCACAAGGAAATGGATGCACTCCCTCCAAAAAGAAGCCCCTATTGCCCTCGATGTTAGAGGAATCATGAAGGAACATGTGCCATGTGCTACAGGTGTGGGCAACCCGGGCTCTACATCAGGAGTTGCCCGAGGGCTTGGGAGAACGCCCCACGGAATGCCCCACCACCACCACCACCCAAGAACCTGAGACCAAACAACAGGGGATGGGAAGCACCCACGAGAGTTCCAGCAAGGGTCTACAACCTAATCCATGAAGAAGCCCGGAAGGACCCTAGCATGGTGGCTGGTACGTCCCAACCCTCTAACTCATAAGTCGAGTCTGTAGCTAGAGTCCTATAGTTCCCTTTTTAGAATCAATGAAATGTATTTCCTGAAAAATTTTCGTCAATTTCCACTCGGGCTACGTCCAAGTATTTGGAAAGGCAAGGTATACCCTCTTTGACTCTAGGGCAGAACGCTCTTTTATCAAGGAAACTCTAGTCTCAGAACTCCCTAAGGAAACCTCTCCTCTTTGGTCACCACTCCACATCCTCACCCCATTAGGTGAAACCATGGAAAGACACACGTACGTTAAAGCCTGTGAAGTGCAAGTCGGAAGAACAACCCTGGAAGCCGACTTGATTCCTCTTCCGCTCCAAGAAGTAGAGATCATTTTAGGGATGGACTGGCTAAGCATGCATCAAGCCCAAGTAGACTGTGGGAAAAAGAGGATAACCTTCCATGGCCCGGGAAAAGAAGAAACTGTATTTGAAGGAGATAGTAGAGGAGCCAAAATACATCTGGTGTCCTGTATGGAAGCTCAAGACTTGCTAAAGAAAGGATGTAAGGTCTTCCCAGCACAGATCACTTGCAAGGACCCATTAGAGAAGGGTCTAGCAGAGATCCCAATGGTCAACCGTTATCTAGAAGTTTTCCTGGAGGAACTACTTGGTTTACCCCCAGATCGCCAACTGGAATTCGTAATTGAGGTAGTGTCAGGCACCCACCCTATATCCCAAGCACCCTACCGTATGGCACCCGCAGAACTCAAGGAGTTGAAAGATCAGTTGGACAAACTTTTAGAAAAAGGGTTTATACGCCCAAGCCAGTCCCCGTAGGGTGCACTCGTACTATTTATCAAGAAGAAAGATGGAAGTATGCGACTTTGCATCGATTACCGAAAACTGAACCAGGTGATGATTAAGAATAAGTACCCTCTCCCCAGGATAGATGACTTATTTGACCAACTCAGAGGAGCCGCCTACTTCTCCAAGATCGACCTAAGGTTGGGATATCATCAACTGAAGATTCATGAAGAGGACATACAGAAAACTGCTTTTCGATCACGATATGGGCATTACGAGTTCAGGGTAATGCCCTTCGAACTAACCATTGCACCCGCGACTTTCATGGACCTGATGAACTGGGTGTTCTAGCCATATCTAGACAAGTTCTTCATTGTATTCATAGATGATACTCTCATATACTCCCGAATTGAAGAAAAGAATCAGACACACATGGAGATAATCTTGAGTACCCTACGAGAAAATCGGTTGTATGCCAAATTCTCTAAGTGCGAGTTCTAGCTGCAAGAAGTGGGCTTCCTAGGGCATATATTGTCCAAAGAAGGAATAAAGGTGGATCTAGCAAAAATAGAGACCATATCAAATTGGAAAGCCCCAACTAACCCGACAGAAATCCGTAGCTTCCTCAGCCTCGCCGGATACTACTGGAAATTCGTGGAAGATTTCTCCAAGATAGCAGCTCCCTTAACTCACCTCACAAGGAAAGGAGTGAACTACAAGTGGGATGCCAAGTGTGAAGAATCCTTCCAAGAGCTCAAAACTCAACTCACCACGGCCCCAGTACTGGCCTTACCTGATGCAGATGCTGGTGAATACACAGTGTATAGCAATGCATCCGGACAAGGACTAGGATGTGTCCTGATGCAATAAGGAAGAGTCATCGCCTATGCCTCACGACAGCTGAAGCCCCACGAGAAGAATTACCCTACCCACAATCTCGAACTGGCCACAATAGTGTTCGCTCTAAAAATATGGCGCCACTATTTGTACGGAGTAAAGTGTTGTATCTACACCGATCATAAGAGCCTGAAATACTTCCTAACCCAAAGGGAACTCAACTTACAACAGAGAAGATTGCTAGAGCTAGTAAAGGACTACAATCTGACCATTGAGTATCACCCCGATAAGGCCAACGTGGTGGCAGACGCACTAAGCAGCAAATATCACAGGGAAGTGGCCTCTGTCTGTTCAAGCTATCTGCCTTTACTAAGCCAGCTGCGAAATTTAAGGGTAGCCCTCCACATGGACAAGAGCCAAGGTAGCCTAGTAGCCAACTTGGTAGTACGACCCAGTCTATTAGACCAAATATAGGCTTTACAAAAGGAAGACAAGGAACTCCGTCCTTATTGGGAACCAAATGAGAACAATGCAGCGCCAGACATTGCAGTCAGGAACGATGGGGTGATGACCTTCAAAGGAAGAGTGTGGGTACCAAATAGTTGGGAATTAAAGAGGGGGATTCTAGAAGAAGCCCACGACTCAATGTATGCTATGCATTTGGGCAGTATGAAAATGTATCGCACCCTTAAATAGGGATATTGATGGAAGGGAATGAAGAGGGACATCGCAGTGTACGTGGCCAGATGCCTATCATGTCAACAAATTAAGGTCGAACATCAAAAACCCTCTGGGCTACTACAGCCTCTCCCGATCCCGGAATGGAAATGGGAGCACATCACAATGGATTTCGTGACTGGACTGCCGACAACAAGAAGGGGTCAAGATGCCATATGGGTAATCGTGGATCGACTGACCAAATCTTCACATTTCCTACCCGTACGGGCGGTAGACCTGATAGGAAAGCTCGTTGCCCTATATGTGGGGGAGATCGTACGACTCCACGGAGTACTGGTAAGCATCGTATCGAATCGAGACCCGAGGTTCACCTCCCAATTCTGGCCCAGCATCGAGGTAGTGCTAGGTACCAGACTCCACATGAGCACAGCTTTTCATCCCTAGACAGACGGGCAGTCTGAACGAACTATCCAAACTTTGGAAGATATGATACGGGCGTGCATTCTAACCATGAAGCGAAATTGGGAGGACCATCTGTGCCTCATGGAATTCGTGTACAACAATAGCTACCAGGCCAGCATCCAAATGGCACCCTACGAAGCCCTCTATGGACGACCTTGTAACACAACCTTGTTTTGGGAGGAAGTAGGAGAAAGAAAACTCAAAGGGTAGAATTAATAGACGACGCATCAGAGAAGATCCAGCTCATAAGGAGCCGACTCAAGGCAGCCCAGGATAGACAAAAAAGTTATGCTGATAACCGGAGAAAGGATCTAGAATTTGAAGTGGGAGACCAAGTATTCCTAAAGGTGTCACCTTGGAAAGGGATACTCAAGTTTCAACAAAGAAGGAAGTTGAAACCCTGATACATTGGCCCATACACCATCATTCATAGGGTCGTACCTATAGCATACCAGTTGGAGTTGCCTCCAGACCTTTAGAGGATCCACAACGTCTTCCACGTGTCCCTACTATGAAAGTACAAACCCGACCCCAGCCACATACTAGATGAGGCGCCATCGGAAATTGAGGAAGACCTGACTTACCGAGTAGAACCTGTCCGGATCCTCGACCGGTGTGAGAAGAACCCTCGGAAAAAAATATTCCTATGGTGAGGATACTCTTGCAGAATGGCCAAGTAGCTGAAGAGACATGGGAGATCGAATCAATAATAAGGGACAAATATTCGTAATTATTTGATATGTAATAGTTATGAGGACAAAACCCCTAAAAGGAGGGGAGAGTTGTAAAACCCGACTAAATTGAAAATAAAATAAATAAGATAATAACAATAATAATAGTATAGAACAAAAAGAGAAAGAGGAAGTCGTCGGAAAAGATGGAGTCTCCGATAACTCGAAAATTGCTCCGATCAGGTCGTCGACAGCCGTGTCAGAGTCTGAGTTTTACGCCGGTGGGTAGCCTGAGCAGTTGCGATCTCCCTATATAAAGGGCACCCACTTATTCGTTCTCAACATCCCGCGATCGATTGAAGAAGACGAAGAGTGAGTTTTCCGGTAAGCTTCAAACCAGAGCTCTGACGACGGGCGAAACCTCCACCAAAGGAGCTCCGAAGGGAGGCATTGGAACCAGGGAAGAATCCTCTAGCTCTAGACCTCCTCAAAACAACCAGGGAGGTGCGAGGGAGATCGCATCGTAAAGCTGCTTCAGAACTCGAAGCAGCAAGCTACTGCCCGACACCACCTCACCCCAACCGGCCCTTGCACTGCCCACCTTGGCCACCACTAACTACCTAAGGTCCTCCCCAACACCCGTACAGGCCTCGGTAAGCTCAATTTCGCCTCCCCTTATCAGAATTTCAGAATTTAAGAGCTGCACCAACTAAAACTTGTCTCTTCAAATTCCCGCAGTGCAGCAACAAATTGCAGCAGAACTCAATTCTGCTAGGTTCCCCTTGACTAGCTCTAGCCACCCCTACCCCAAGCTCTGACCATCGCCTCTTCGTCGGTAAGAAATGCAAGCTTCCTCTCTTTATTGTAACTTTTCTGGTGGAGCTCCGACATGGCACGAAACTTAGCCAAATTCAGAAATTCGAAGTGCAGGACAATCGAGGGGAGCTGTAGGAGGTGATTAGAAGCAAGAATTGAAGAAAACAAGGACTTAGAGGCTGCCAATTGGACGAGGTAAGATCCGAAGTGTCATATGCTCAAATTGGGGAAGAAGGTGGAGGCCAATTTGGGGATTTTGGGGGACTTTTGTGCAATTTTCAAAAATTGGAGGGTTGAATAGCAATTTCACAAAATTGAGGGTATTTTCATGAAATTCACCCCAATTAAGCGTCAATTGGGCAAAATGGAAATTTTGTAAAGTTGGGGGGACCAAAATGTAATTTTTGAAAAGTTTGGGCAAATTGAGGATTTTTCAAAAATTGGAGACCAAATGGCGATTTGACAAAATTAAGGGTCTTTTTATGTAATTCCCTTCCAATTGAGGGTACGTTGGATAAATTGGATCAAATGGAGGACCAATTTGTAAAATTTGAAAAGTTGGGAGTCAAATTGTAATTTTTGGAAAATTTGGGGCTGAATGACAGTTTTAGAAAATTTAAGGAAACCAGGGGCAATGTTGATAAAATTAAGGAATTGAAGGGATAATTAGAAAATTTGGGGGTCGAATTAAGGAAAAAAAGGGGTAAGAAGAGGAAAAGATGAATGCACTAACCTCGGGGACTAGGGTGCAATTAAGGTCAAATATGAAGGCTTATACGCAAATACGCCAAGAAGTACAATTCCTTAGTTCAACACCCTAACAAGGACATCCGTGTCATGTAGGGACTGTCTATTCGAGCACCTGCTTCCGAAAGAGGAATTGCGAGGCTAGACTCCGCCGGTGCAATCCCGCCAAAATCACCGGGTGAGTGACAATCGCTATGACGTCCATTACAGTTGGAATGACGGTTTAAGATTTAAAAAATTATTTTCTCGAAATTAGCCTCCCCTGACTGGGTGACTCTGCTTAAAATATTTGGGAGCTAATTTCGGGCTTATGCTCGAGATGCTAGTGGGCCCAAGGCCGGTAGATATGAGCATGGACCCGTCCAAAATAGACATGTGATACATAAGAATAAAATACCTGAATAATGGGAACTTGTGTGATACCTATCAAGCCAAGTTGAGTTGTCGAGCTTGTTGGGCCGAACCGCTGCTCTGCCAAAGCTGGGTCATCGAACCTGTTGGGCCAGTACGCGTGGTTGGGCCGAAGCCAAGCTGACAGACCATTGTGCAAGAGGGCCAAAGATAACGGCTATAACTTAAAAAGCTTATTGATTGTGCATGCACCGTGTGGTTCGGGCCATCAGGACACCTGGCATGAGGATGGGACCCAAGGACTGCTGGACGACCCAGGGAGCATAAGGGCAGTATTGTCGTTCAATAGGTCATGAAGCTGAGGGATTCCTGCGCATGGAGACAGAGGTAGTAGAGGGAATGAGGTCTCGTCCTGTTGAGCGGATATGGTGGAAGAATTTGATTTTGGGGTCGAACTACTGATATCCGCACAAACTCCGGGTAGAGGCCGCATCCAGATCAGGGTGGACGGTAAAGGCGCTCCGGTCCACAATTGGTGCGGTCGAGGACTGTTCTGCAAACGTGTGATCCCTCCTATGATAGGAGGACGGTTGTTGATTCTGTAAATGTGTGAAATAACTGAAATAAATTAAATATAAGATAAATTCAAGTAAACCATTATAGTAAGTTTTCCCTCATTGAGTTGTCGAGCTCACCCACAATCCTCTAAACATTTTCAGGAAGAAACACAACTGCTTCCGTTTTTCCCCCATACCCAAAACCAAGTACACCATTTCAGAAATTTTAGTTTTATTAAATGTTATCCAGGGAAAGCATGACAAGTAATACGCCTGACTCTCTTGACCCCGGTGAGTCTTTCTTGAGATTCGAGAGAATGGCGGGTTGTCCATTAGACCCTAGCCAAACTGGGCCGGGGCCTAATATAATAAGTGCTTGTTTCAACATTCATGCTCCTGTGGTGAATGCAAGCTTTTGTTTACTGGCCACACTTGAAAGGAACGAGAGGGTAATTCCTTTGTGCTCTTGTTGGTGTTTCTTTTGTGCTCGATCATTATTTCTTCTCTATTTACTTAGTACTGGAATTACAATTATTGAATAATGCTACAGCTTTGGTGTCTCTTTTCAGGTTATTGCTGGGATTGACTATCATTTGGGATGGTGGCAGATTAAAGAGCCAACTTCACTGCCTAGTCGACACTCGCTAGTGTGGTAGTCCCAAATTCTCACAACTCCATCTTTGTAAATTACCATTGGCTAGATCCCAACAATACCCTGAAAAGAACTCTTAGGATGAGATTCACATAGAAATTACCAATGCCTATAAGAACATTAATGTTAAAATGGTCGAGTAAAGAAGAGGCTCGGAGCATGAGTTCAAGTAGTTGTTTTGTCACAAGGAAGCTTCCTGTTATTGTGTAAGGGTAAAATCAGTCTATGTTAGATCTAGTTTGTGAAATATGTAAAAGGGTAAGTCCAATAGAAATGTGATTGATTGTTGTTTGCCAATGTCCATTAACTTCATTTGCAAATCCATTTACAATTGTCTTGCAAGAAATTATTGAATGATCGGATCTTATATATCATTGTTAAAAATGTTGAGCATTAATTTCAAAATTCATCTGCATAAAAAAATCAAGGGCATCATCACATTCATTATACTGAACATTTTACATCTTATATCACTCTCGACAATTTGCTTGCCTTAACACATATATCATTTGTAACCAAAATAAAAACAAATATTGTAAAATTTACAAGGGGAATGTGTAATGAAAGGGCTGGATGATGAATTTGAACTTGAGCATGAGTGCTTTTTTTTTTATATATTTCTAATTCTCATAAAACATTGCACTCTTCAGTTAGTTTTATAAGATTGTGTTCTTTTTTTTATATATTAAGATATTGTTAATAATAAGTTTAAAATTACATGCTAGAACTGTATTTATTATACTCTTGAGAGTATCTTGACCTTTGATATATACATTGATTAGAGTATCATAAAAGTAATGTGTGTCATTGTTTAATGAAAAAACAAGTAGCTCATATTCTATCACAAATAATAATATGATTATTAATTATTTTTTCATTCAAATTTAAACAAAACATTAATTATGGAAAATCAAATCTAAGGCTTTCGATATAAAATTAATATTGTTGCCATTATTTTTGATAGTGTGGCACATGAAAAGCCCAATGAATCATTCACATTTGAAATATAACTGAGTTGTTATTATTTTTTTAATGAGTTAAGATCAAATCTAAGACTTTGATATAAAAGTAACAAACTGTGAGTGAATTATCCACTTTTAAAATATTAACGAGTTGTTATAATTTTTCTAATAAGTCAAAGTTATTTATGCTGTTAAAAAGTTTTTGAAATTTAGTTGAAATTTTGTTTTAAATCAGTTTGAGTAAAAAAAAATAGAGAAAGTATAAAATGATATATGTGTTAAATAAAATTTTCTGAGTTTTATAGGAGAGGGTGAGTCAGAATATATAAATTTTAAGCTGTGTGTGAATCTAAAGTAGAGAATGAGAGATTAAATTTGTGAAGTGTAAGAAAAAAACCTAAAATTGCCTTAAAAAAATAGAGAAAGGAGAAAAGAGAAGTAACTGATCTTTCGGATTTCCAAAGGGTATTGCTATTTTATGTTAAGTGGCAATTGAGGTTCTGCTTTTATTCCCGGCAAAGGCAGGCAGGCACTCCGCTGCACCAAAACAAATTTATAAGAATTATATAGTAATTCTTATAACAAATATGTAAAATTTTAATCAATAAAAATATTTTATTGTGTAAAAAATTATAAATTTATAAAATTTAAGACTATTACTAATTTTTAATAATTATAAATAATTTATAATTTTATATACAATTAATTGATTTTATGCATGCTGTGAGAATTTTAAACTGGAGCGTATTAAGGTGGTAAGAAATACAAAGTATTTGCACGCACATTTTGGTAAACAAATAAAATTTAAGATAAACAAAACAGAAATGCGTAAAATTAAAAGTATAATCTGAAATAATTTATAACTTTGTTAGGATTTTACCTTTTTATTAATTAGGAAATAGTTGTCATCAGACCTCCCTATCCCTATCAATAGACTTGGATGATGTATTCATTTGCACGCACGCCGGGTTGTCTTTGCAGTATGCCAGTCACCGTAAAGTTAGTGCTTCTACCCTTTCGTCAGGGCCATGTGCCAAGTAATACGAAGAGAGAAAAAGATGGTTTGAAGCTTGGGAATAGACTATGTCGTCATTGGGCTTCTGGTACTTGTACCAAAGGGGATAAGTGCCTATTTCAACATTCATGGTCCTGTGGTGAAGGCCTTTCTTTACTGGCCACACTTGAAAGGCATGAGAAGGTAATTACAGTTTGCTGTTACTTTTTGTGTCTCTTCTTTGTTCGATCATTGTTGCTTCTCCATTTATCGTACACTGAATTGTGATGATTGGATAATGCTTACTGCTTATGAACTTTCTTTTAATCTTAAAGTTTATATCGGCATGATCAAGCAGTTGGTGATTTGCATGTGATTCTCACCATAAATGTTCTTTCCAGGGTATTTATGGGATTGGCTATCCTTATAAACTCTATTCTGGTGGCAAAGATGGAGTAGTGAGAATATGGGACTTCCACACTGGGTAGTGCTAAACAAGGTTGACGTGGGCAGTGAAGTTGGCTCTATAATCTCTAGTAGGTGTTTATTGGCTTGCATAATGTCATTAATGTAAAAAGATATACCTGATCTTGTTGATCTTTTCTGCAAAGGGCTTGTGCTCATGAAATTAAAAATTTTCAGGCATGGAATACCCAGACTGCTGCAGCATTTGATCTTAAATTTATAGCTAGATTAGTATATTGATTTGATGTTAAGGGTGATCTGCTCTTTGCTGGGTGCCAGGTAATTGTTTGGTTCCCTACAGATAATTTATACTTTTTTTATCTCTGGAATTATAATTCTGATGCTGCATATTTTTCCTTAATTTGGGATAAATAGATTCTTAGCTGTTGTTAAAATTTGATGATATGTTCAAATCAAATTGTTCTGGTGTTTTTATTTTTCTAATTATTGCCATTACCATTTGATTTCAACTCATGCCTCCTGAAGTTTCTCCATCACACCACATATTTTCATTATATCTATGCACATCTCTCTTTCAGAATGGGCATATTTTGGTGTGGAGGAACATTTCCCCATCAAGCCCTCTGATCAGATCCTTAGAAGGCTATACTAGTGTTGTGGTTTCAATGGTTGTTGGAGCCAATGGAAGGATAAGCTCGATCCCCTCGACTGGCTATAAGGCCTCTATTCCCATTCATTCCTGCAATATGCAAAATAATTGTGGATAGTGTTGATCTACAAATTGGGGTGTTACTTCTCAAGATTCCAATAGTGAGTCATTGACAATTTCGGATGTATAACAGTATTTAAAGGTCAAACGGATGTAGTGATGTCTCTCCTATGCTGGGATGAGTATCCCTTATCTTGCTTTTTGTTCTGGACAATCAAAGTTCAAGTTGGAAGCTCTCCAGGAACACGCAATTTAGAAGTTGTATACTCTCGTAATGAAGAAAATGTGTGGACTATAGAAATACTTCTGTAACTTTCCACGTGTTCAATATTCCACTACGACTCCAATGTGCTTTATTGGAGTGGTAGTGAAATATTGAATGTGTGGACAGTTACAGGAGTATTTTCATAATGCACATATTTTCCTAATTATAAGAGTATACACTTCTAGAGTGCGTGCTCCTGGAGAGCTTTCAGCCCAAATTTTAATTATTCGGTCCAAATAGCAAGATAAGAAATACTTATTCCAGCATAGGAGAGACATCACTGCATCCGTGTGACCTTTAAATGTTGTTATACATCCTAAAGTGTGCATAGCATATGTTTGGAATGATGTAATTATTATGTTTTTATCTCAAACTATTTGGGGATATGCTGATATGTTCTTTAATGTTCATACTTTATTTAAAGTTTTTCATCCTACCTTAATCATTGGGTGAATATTATTGACTCTGAGTTGGATAATTTGCATGGTGCTATTTGGATAAGTAGGCCACAACTATGCCCAAATTTTTGCAAAAAAAAATTATTTTTTATGATTTATTGATGTATATTTAACCTCACCATCTCTTTCATATCCCAACTATGCATCCCTCTATAAAAAAGACTTTCATGATACAATTATAGGTTTTACTCTAATGTTTTTCTATTTACTATATTTATGGTCTTCTTTGGATAATCCCATAGTTGCCCATCTAGAAGACATTCATCAACCACTTAGAACTTATAGAGTTAGTTGCAAATACATGATAGTATTAAATTTTTTATATAATTTTACTTACATATAAAGTCTGATTCATACGACTTGTGAGACTGATTCCGAGTAAAATAATCACCTCTATTTCTATTAGATGTGAGTATAAAAATGAGTAATATCAAATTTATTTTACACTTATGAAAACATTTTAAAGTATTTCTCACCTAATTTATTACATATATATATATATATTTAAGCTTTCCTTTATACACTCACTAGATATTATTCTCATATATAAATGATAGTCTATTATATATATATATATATTTATATATAAGCTTTACTTTATACACTCACTAGATGTTTAAAGAATAAATGATATGATTTGGCAATAGTAACAAGACAGGACTAAAATACTCAATGGACTACTGGTAGTGCGAAAAGACTAGGTCGACAGACCAGTCTAGACAAATAGCTGCAGGTCGAGTTGAGGGTCGCGACCATTGCACCAGTGACACCAAAGATAAATGGCTTTATGGAAAACTTTGTTTGTGCATGCACATGAGGTACAGGACCATCAAGACGCCCGAGAGGGTTGTAAACCTCGCCCTCTGGAGTTAAGTAAAACCGAGAAAAGAACCGGTCAAACCGGGAAATACTAAACCGGTTGTTCACAAACCGATCATCAAAGAATGAGAAATTTGGAAAATTTACAACTCCTAAGTGACCCAAAGGGTTCATAAAACCTTGGAAAAGAACCTTAGGACAAATTGGAATAGAAAAACTAGTCTGGTTCAGATAAACCAGATCCCACTAGATTTAGCTGGTTTATGAACCGAGTCAGTTCATGAATCGAAAATGATAGAGAAAGGGCAAACCATAAGATTTATGAATCCTGAGTGACCTAAAGAGTCAAAAAAATCAAGAAAAAGGACTTTAGGATGAATTGGAGATGAAAACTAAATCAGTTCAGGTGAATGGGATCCGAACCGATTTGAACCACTATTGAACCATATGCTAAATTCATTTTTCTAGATAGCTTAAAAACTTAAATTTGAGATTTAAGGCCACCATTGGATAGAGAATGAATTTAGAAATTATTAATTTTGAAAAACTCGATTGAATCGGGCATGAACTGGTCGGTTTAAGCTTTGAACCTGGTTCGGACCAGTCCGGGTTAGTTTGGAACAGAATCATCTTCTTCCTTTAGATGGCAGCACTGTTCACTCGCTGGAAAATTGAGCAACACCAGTAAAGCTAGAAGGTCTCCTATCACGCCCCGACCCAATTTGGTCAGATCCTTGTGATCAACCCGCCACTCTCCCAGTTTACTAAAGGGTTTCCCCCTTATTATAAACCATAAAGAGTAAGGTGTCCCTTAAACCTACACCTTTCCTGGAATAACATAAATCAAAACTCCATAAAATTTTAAATTTATCATACCTATCTCACAGGCGTCATAGTTGATGGTCCTTAAGGGTAGGCTCTCCAAAATTCTTGAAAGGGATTTAAGGGAGGGGGTGAGTACAACTACTCAGTGAATTGGTTTTCGAAATTTAACTTTTAGGAAAAATATTTGTATTAGAGTGTGCCATACTCCTTATTTTCTTTCAAAAATCCTTTCATTTCAAATCTCGTCACCTGGTCCGATGATCTGCCCTTATACCCACCAAGTCGTCTAGGGCCCTAGGATGCATCACTACCCCTCTTGGGCATCTTGAAGGTCTCGTAATCGTAGTGCATGCACAATCAATATTTTCTCATCATGCCATATAATATGTGGTGCCACTGGTCCAACGGCCCCGACCCTCAACTCAACTTGCAACTGTTTGTCTTGACTGGTCCGTCGACCTATCATGTTGCACTATCGCTAGTTGACTGAGTATGTCGGTCCTATCTTGGTACCATGGCCAAACAATTCATTTATTTAAAGTTTTATGGCATATATCTCATATTTATTTTTGAGCTCCAACTCGTGCCAACTGGCCTTGGGCCCATTGTACGAGATTTTCAAAACCAGGCATATTAGCCCCCAAGTTTCAAAATAGAGGTCTCCGGCCTATCTGAGCATTTCGAGCTCCCGTCAAGAAGGTCTTCCAAAAAGAAGCAGTGGCACAAATTCAAGGGAGAGCATTTTCGACAAAATAATCCTTTAATTTGTCCATCACACCAACCGGGTGTGAGGTCATCTCTGCTTACAACCGATAAACAGGTTTTCTCCTTCCTTTCAGAAAGTTTATCATACCAACCGGGTATGATCTACTTACAACCGGTAAGTAATTTTTCCGTGTAATTTCCACATCACTCCTCTCAGGTGTGATGGTTAAAATACCACTTAGTAGTGGGTTTTCATTTTCGAGGTGCTTATCATCCCCAACTGGGTAAGATATAAAATTCCCACTCACCCGTTAATGTAGTGAATTCCACTAGACCAGTTCTTTGTATTCACGCGAACTTGTCTTTGCTGGCATTCCCGGTACCTCGTGTTCCTACACGATATGAACATCTCGGTTCATTATCCCTCGACCTAATAGCCTTTATTTATTTCAAATGAATGAGAAAACCAAACTTTCTATTTCTTTACAATTAGGTCCCTAAAGTTATTTTTCTTTTAACTTTAAGTCCCTAATGCCAGTTTTTCCTCAAATTGAGTTCCGAAACTTTAAAATTTATCTTAGGACCTCAATTTATTCAAAATTCATAAAAAGGGGTAAAATTTCCAATTTTCCAATTTGGTTACCCAACTTTTCTAAAATTACCATTTTGCCCTTCCTTTACAAAAATGGTAAGTTTCACCCCAATAATTCTGAAATTCCTCAATTGGCCCTTTAACATTCTCATCATGCCCAATTGACCCTCAATTTTATAAAATTGCATCTTGGTACTTCGAATTTTTTAAAATCCCCAATTATCCCCCAATTTCAACTTCCTAACACAACCGAATTTGATTTTATCAAATTTACCAATTAAACACTTCTAATTGTTGAAATTGAAGTTGAAATTGAGTTCCTACATCTTCATACGATTCAATAGCACTTTGAATCGCAAGTTTTGACACCGGAACGAGTTCAAACGGAGTTTCGCCGAAAAATAGACTATAGAGAGATAAAGCTTCAATTACTCACCGTTGGGGACACGACGGTCTGAGCTTTTGATCTAGATAGATAGCTCTCATCCTGAGGTTCATCCTAGAATCAAGAATTGCATCAATTGATGCCAAATTGAGTTAGAATTTCATCATCGAAATTATGTCAGTTCTCTCTCTAGCACCGGCCAGAAATTGTAGAGGTGAGCCGAATTGGCTTATCTTTCAGTCTTAATTTGGCCGCGTGAGGGCTGTGGAGTGTTGGGAGGGCTTGGTTTGGCATGAGGAGGGCTCGGATTGGTGAATTTCAGCTCGGCTAAAATAGGGTAGCTTAGGTCCGTCGGAGCTGCTTCACTATTCCATCATGCAGGCACTTCTACAACGACCCTCAAGCAAATGGAGACTATAAGCATGTAGCTAACTTCTACTCGGTTCTAAAGGACCTGACCTCACCTTCTTTTGCTCGAAAATGACCCTATATCGAAGCTCTGGATTGAGCTTCATCGAAAAACTAAGCAACTGAGAGAGAGTGAGCTTTTTATGTGTGGAGAGGATGAATGGTGAGGAAGCCTTTATATAGGAAGCTTGGGAACTTCTTGGTCATTCGATTGGCACCTTTATGACAGACATTGATGGCCGAAAACATATTGAATGGAGATGTTTCTTCTTCGCCGACGCTGCTTCAATTTTCCAGCAAGTGAATAGTGCTGTCATCTGAAGGAAGAAGATGGCATTGTTCTGAACCGGGTTCAAAGCTTAAATCGGTCGGTTTATCCCCCATTTGACTGAGTTTTTCAAATATAAAAATTTCTAAATTCATCTAAATTCATTTTCTATCCAATGATGGCCTCGAATCTCAAATTTAAATTTTTTATGCCACCAAGAAAAATGAATTTAGAATCCGGTTCAATAGTGGTTCAAACTTATCCAAACCGGTTCAATCCGGTTTGGATCTAGTTCACCTGAATCGGTTTGGTTTTCATCTCCAATTCATTCTCAAGTCCATTTCCATAAATTTGGGGACTCTTTGGGTCACTCAGGATCCATAAATTTCCTGGTTTGCCCTTTCTCTATCGGTTCCAGTTCATGAACCGACTCGGTTCATAAACCAGTTCAATCTAGTTGGATCTAGTTCATCTAAACCGATCTGGTTTTTCTCTTCCAATGTGTACTAAGGTTCTTTTCCAAGATTTTATGAACCATTTGGATCACCCCGGGAGTTGTAAATTTCTAAAATTGCCCGTTCCCAAATGATCGGGTTTGTGAACCAATTCAGTTTTCTTACTCGGTTTGACTAGTTCTTTTCCCGGTTGTCCTTAACTAAAAAGGGCGGGGTTTACATCTTCGACCAGGGAGTTTTAGGCAATGAATGACCGCCATTAAGGTGCCAATCGAATGGCCAAAAGTCCCCGAGCTTCCTATATAAAGAGCCCCTGCTCATTCATCCTCTCCACACCTGAAAACTCCATTCTCTCTCAACTGCTCCAATTTCAGGTGGAGCTCGAACCAGAGCTCTGATATAGGGTTTTTCTAAGCCAAGAAAGGCATAGTTAGGTTCTTTGGATTCAGGGAGAAGTCAGCTACACACTTGTAGTCTCCATTTGCTCCGAGGGTCGCTCAAGAAACATCGACGTGATCAAACAATGAAGCAACTCTAGTGGATCGAAGTTGCCCTATTTTGACTGAGCTAAAATCGGCCAATTCAAGACCTTTTCAGGCAAAACCAAGCCCTTCCAACACTCTACAGTCCTCCTACAGCTGAATTAGAGCTAAAAGGTAAGCTAATTTGGCTTCCCTATGTAAATTTCGATCGATGCTAGAGAGAACCGATAAAATTCGATGACTAAATTCTCACTCAATTTTACATCAATTGATGTAATTCTTGATCCTAGGAGCAACCTCAGGTCAAGAGCTATCTGCCCAGATTGAAAGCTCTGACCGCCACGCCTCAAATAGTAAGCTTTCGAAGCCTTCTCTCTCTAAGTCCAGTTTTTTCGGCGAAGCTCCGTTTGGGCTCATTCTAGCATCAAATCATGCGATTCAAAGTGCAATTGAATCGTATGAAGGTGTAGAAACTCCAATCTAACTTCAATTTCAACAATTAAAGTCATTTGATCAGTCAATTTGATGAAATCAAATTCGGCTGAGTTAGAAGTTTGAAATTGGGTGAAAATTGGAAGAAATTTGGAATTTTAAAAATTCAAGGGACTAAAGTGCAATTTCATAAAATTAAGGGCCAATTGGGCATGATAAAGATGTTGGAGGAGCAATTGGGAAATTTTTGGAATTTTTGGGGCAAAACTTACCATATTTGTAAAGTAGGGGCAAAATGGTAATTTTGGAAAAATTGGAGACCAAATTGGAAATTTGGGAAACTTGAACCCCTTTTGTGAATTTGAATAAATTGAGGTCCTAAGGTGAATTTTAGAATTTCAAGACTTAATTTGGAGGAAAATCGACATTAGGGACTTAAAGTTAAAGAAAAATAACTTTAGGGATCTATTTGTAAATAAATGAAAAGTTTAGTTTTCTCATTCATTCGGGATGAATGAAGGCTATTAGGCCAAAGGATAATGAATAAGAATGTTCATATCATGTAGGAACATGAAGTACCAGTAACGTCAGCTAAGACAAGTTCACGTGAAGGCAACAAGCCAACTAAGAGAAATTCACTACACTATCGAGTGAGTGAGATATTTAATATCATACCCAGTTGGGATGATAAGCACCTCGAAATGAAAACCCAATGCTAAGTGGTATTTTAAACATCACACTTGAGAGGAGTGATGTGAAAATCACGTAAAAAAACTATTTACCAGTTGTAAGTAGATCATATCCAGTTCGTATGATGAAACTTCCTAGAAGGAAGTGGAAAACCCGCTTATCAGTTATAAGCGGGGATATCCTCATACTCAATTGGTGTGATGGACGACTGAAAATTTTATTTTTCTGGAAGTGCACTCCCCTAACTATGTTCCACTACTTAAAATATTTGGGAGACATTCTTCACAGGAGCTCGAATAGCTCTATTAGGCCGGAGGCCTTAGTTTTGTAACTTGAGGGCTAATATGCCCGATTTTGAAAATCTTGAATAGTAGGCCCTAGGCCAGTTGGCACGAGTAGGAGCTAGTAAACAAACATGATTATTAAGCCATGAAAAGTTAAGTAAATAAGTTGTTTGGCCATGGTACCGAGAGAGAACCAACATACTCGATGGACTAGCGGCAGTGCGACATGACAGGTCTATGGTTCAGTCAAGACAAACAGTTATAAGTTGAGTTGAGAGTCGAGGCCATTGAACCAATGGCACCACAGATTATATGGTTTATGTGAAAAATTGTTCATTGTGCATGCACTATGTTACGAGACCTTCAAGACACCCAAGAGGGGTAGTGTTGCATCCCAGGGATCTAGCGACCTGGTGGAAATAAGGGCAGTTAGTCGTACCAAAAGTCTTGCGAAGCTCGACCTAGCTTCATGCGCATGAGACCGGGGTGGGGAAGGGATGAGATTTCTATCCTCATACGGACACAGAGTTTTGTTATGGGATTGGGGGTTGGATGCCGCATACATCCACTCATTCTCAAGGTAGATTTAAACCCCGCTCCTTGGAGTTAAGGAAAACTGAGAAAGAACCGTCAAACCAAGTGAGAAAACCAAACCGATTCACAAACTCAATTATTGAGGATTGGTCAAATTGGAGAAATTTCAACTCCCATGTGACCCAAAAAGATTCATAAACCTTGGAAGGGAACATTAGAACCAAGTTGAAGAGAAAAACCAGACCAATTCGAGTGAATCGAATCCGAAGTTGTTAATGAACCGAGCAGATTTATGAACCAAAACTGATAGAGAGAGGGTAAATCAGGGAAATTATGGATCCCAAGTGACCTAAATAGTCAAATAAGTCTTGAAGAAGGACTTGTGGATGAATTGGAGATGAAAACCAAACCGGTTCAAGTGAACCGGATCCGAACCGGATTGAATAGGTTTGAACCACTATTAAACCAGATGCTAAATTCATTTTTCTATGTGGCTTTAAAAATTTAAATTTGAGATTTTAGGCCACCATTGTATAGAAAATGAATTTATAAATTTTTAGATTTGAAAATTTTGCTCAAATTGGGGTTGAACCGGCCGGTTTAAGCTTTGAACTCGGTTCAGACCAGTTAGATCCAGTTCGGAACACTGCCGTCTTCTTCCTTTAGATGACACCATTGTTCGCTCACCGAAAAATTGAAGCATGGTCGGCGAAGAGGAAATGTTTCCATTCAGTACATTTCAGGCCATCAATGACTGTCATAAAGGTCCCAAACAGACGGCCGACAAGTCCTTGAGCTCCCTATATAAAGAGCCCATCTCCATTCATCCTTTATATAACTAAAAACCTCACTCTCTCTCAACTACTTCATTTTCTAGTGAAGCTCGAACCAGAGCTCCGATATAGGGTCATTTCTAAGTCAAAGAAGGCGTGGTTGGGTTCCTTAGAATCGAGGAGAAGTTATCTACACGGTGGTAACATCCATTCGCTCCGAAGGTCATTGGATAAGTGCCAGCGTGATCGAACAGTGAAGTAGCTCCGACGGATCGAAGTTGCCCTATTTCAGCCGAGCTAAAATCAGCCAATTCAAGCCCTCCTAAGGCCAAACCAAGCTCTCCCAACACCTCCTCAGCCCTCCCACAACCGAATTAGAATGGAAAGGTAAGCCAATTCGACTCCCCTCTATAATTTCTGACCAGTGCTAGAGAGAGAACCGACAAAATTTCGATGATAGAATTCTCACCCAAATCGGCATCAATTGATGCAATTCTTAATCCTAAGAGGAACTTCAGGAGGAGAGCTATCTGCCCAGATTGGAAGCTCTAACCGTCGCGCCCCCGACGGTGAGCAATTGAAGCTTTCTCTCTCTACGTTCTATTTTCCAACGAAGTTCTGTTTGAGCTCGTTCAGACATCAAAACTTACGATTCAAAGTTTAATTGAATTGTATGATGTTGTAGGAACTCAAATTTAACTTCAATTTCAACAATTAGAAGCGTTTTATTGGTCAATTGGTTGAAATCAAATTCGGCTATGTTAGGGAGTTGAAAGTGGGAAAAATTAGGTATTTTTGAAAATTCAAGGGACCAAAATGCAATTTTATAAAATTGAGGATCAATTGGGCATGATAAGAGTGTTAAGGGATCAATTGAGCAAATTTTAGAATTTTTGGGGTAATACTTTCCATTTTTGTAAAGGAAGGGGAAAATGGTAATTTTGGGAAAATAGGGAGCCAAATTAGGAATTTAGGAAACTTAAACCCTTTTTATGAAATTGAATAAATTGATATCCCAAGGAAAATTTTAAAAGTTTCGGGACTTAATTTGGGGAAAAACCGTCAATTGGGGCCTAAAGTAAAGGAAAAATAACTTTAGGGAGCAAATTGTAAATATTTGAAAAGTTGAATATTTAGTCATTAATAATGAATGAAGGTGATCAAGTCAAATGATAATGAATAGCAATGTTCATTTCGTGTAGGAACACGAGACATCGGGAATGCCAACTGATATTAAGCTTGCAAGGGATGAAAATCGACTAAGAGTAATTTAACTGCACGATCGGGAGTGAGGGTCGGATGTCATGAACATCCACTCATTCTTAGGGTAGAAGTGGACGTACTTCTATATATGTGGCCGATAATGTCGCTCTAACACTACAAGTAGGTTCAGTGGATGTGTTGGCCTGCGATTGTGCGTTTGACCTTCATGATAAAGGATGTGTGTTGGGTGATGACACATCATGTTAATAAGAAATGATTTTTGAAAACTAATATTGATGATGAGAAAACATAAAGGGATTAAGGAGTTTGGCATACTCCATTTTTGGAAAACTATTTTTCATCAAACTTAAATTTTTATTAAAACCCATTAACTGAGTTTTAAAAACTCACCCCTCTTTTTATCTCTTTTTCAGGAATTAGTGAAACTGACTAGGGATAATACCATGTCTTGCCCTGTGTCAGGTATGTTTAATTTCTCTTAAGCTTGCATATTATTTGATATATGTCTTTCTAGGGAACAAGGTTGGATTACTCCTAGCTCCAATTGTGTTAAAGAAGGAGAAAACACCTATTGAACCAAGAGAGCGACGGGGTGTTCACAAGGATCCGATCAAACTAGGTAGGGGCGTGACAACTAGAGTGGTATCACAGACTAGTTCCCTTGAAACATTATCAATATTATGTCCTGACATTAATCCAACTTTAAACTATCATATAGGAAGGAGAGTCCCTAGGAAGATCGTAATGAAATCCAGTCCTCCATCCATAACCCCGAAAAAGATGCCTAATCTAAGAGAGGAAGTCACACAAAGGTTCCTAAAGGGCAAAAAACGAGTACCTAAGGACATGGTGGAAGACTACCGAAAACTGGTGGGAGCTTTACTAGAACCAAAAGGCATCATATACCCTCGTCCCAAACAAGAAGAACTGGTATCACCTCCGAGGAGTCCAACCCCTCCTCCTATAGTCCCACAACAACCGGAAGGGAATCCAACCAAAAAGGAGGCCTAGGATAATTATTGGGATGCATATGTCACCTTCATGAAGATCCACCAAGTACCTCCACCTACTCAACCTGGCTTCAATCCCTCCCAATGGGTGAAGTGGACCTATGAGTATGAGGTTGAGGTACTAAGGCGGTATGGATTGGAGGCCATACATGAAATTCGTCCTATTAGGGAGCATGAATGGACCCCAATCAATTCTTCAGAGCCTTCTAATCAAGTGACTCACAACCATTCTAAGGTAAATTCTAGTCCTATGACCCCAAGGGATTAGGGGGTAGAAAAGTTTCTGTAATAAGCTAAAGTATGGCAAGAAAAATATTTCTTGAATGAATGAAAGTAAAAGTTTTGTTAAAACTTCTAAATTATTTGATAAATTCAAAACAAAAGAGTATGATGATAAAAATACAAGTAAAAGGTAGAAAATAATCTAAGGAAGAAAATACGAATAAAACTCAAACCTTAAGACTTACCCTTGGGAATACAATAAGGAAGAATCCATCTAAGGGAGAACTTAAGAAAAAGAAAAAGAAGTGGAACAAAGGGAAACAATCATCAAGGAGTACAAAATCATGGAAAGTCCAAGAAGTTAAAAATAAGCTCAGAGAATGAAGAGTAAGGAAAAACAAGGAGGAGTAGAACATTCCAAAAGGAACCACAAGAATAGAAGCTAATTAGAAAGAAAAAGAAATATGTATAGAGACCACCAAGGAAAGATGGGAAGAAAGTAGAATAACAGGAAGGCCTAGGTGTAATAACTACTTAATAAACTAAGATACAACTCCTTGTGTAAGGCAAAGGTATGGAACAAAAGAGGAAGAAAATCAGGAAGGGATAAATCACACTAGACCCTTAAGTTAGGTGAAAATTTAAAGGAAAGAATTTCTAAAGAACGGTAAGGTGATTAAACAAAAAGGAAATACCATAATGGGATATATTAGAAGGAGGATGAAAATAGGAACTTAGATCGAGGAAGGAGAAAGCTCTAGGTCAAGACAATCAATCAAGGGAAGGTTGCAAAATTGGAGTCAGAATAAGGTCCTCAATAAGAAGTATGAGTGGCTAAGTGAGTGTGTTGGGAATTCGAGTGTGATCTACTGCAAGAAGACTTGGAAACCCAAATAGGAACTTTAGACAGATCCGATTTAAGGAAATAACTTATATGGACCAAAACATTCGGAGGATTAAACGAAGTCTAATAAGAGATGGGGAGTAGTAAAAGAATACACCCTAACTAAGACAAGGGGGGAATACCAAGGACATGAAGATACGGAAGGTTTTAACACAATAAGGATGAGAGGTCCACCTCAAAGGAATAAATAAATGCTGGAGCAAGTGGGAATTAAGCAAGATAAATGAAAAGTACTCATGGATCCAAAGAGTAAAAGTAAGCTAGTGAAGATATCGACAAAAGACATTCCAAAAGATAATGATTTCAATGGTAGAAGTAGAAGGAAATCCCAAAAGAGAGGGAATGTGAAGCTCATAGAGAATGAAATATTGGAAAGACATGGGTGTACCAATGAAGAGGAAATGGAATCAACGGAATAAGAAAGAGAATAAGCTCCTAAAGAACAAGATGTTGGAGATGAAAGGATCAAGTACTTGGGGAATGAAATCGCAAAGATTCAAGGGATAAGTCAAACTCAAGTAATGTGTAAGTAGGAGGACGACATCAAAAGACACCATACGAGTAAGAAAGGAACTAACTCAGAATGAATGATAGTGGGAGGAACACTGATGAGAGCAAGAATGGATTTGGAAAGAGAAGAGATCTTAAAGAGGAAGGACACCAGTGGGAATGAAGAATGAAGTATAAGATCAAGAGTTGTAAATGTGTCAACGAGGATCAAGAAGTTCAAGGATTTGAAGGTTGAATGACCAAATAAGGAAGTTTGGAAAAGACGAGTAAGTACGGAGACCAATACGGTTATAGAGACGTAAAGTCAAAGACATCACGAAGAATGCCATACGTAAAGGGGCATGTAAACCCAATTGACCCAAGGAAATATGACTTGGGCAAGGGAAGTTCTATAAGTAAGGCATAACGAAGTCAAGCACAAAAGTGATAACCAAAGAATGAGGAAGGTATCCATGCAAGATGAAAAGGTGATAAACGCCAAAATCTATGGTAGAAAAATTACCAGAACTCATAGTTCTGAAATTTTTGGGTAAAAAGAAGCTTAGAATGGGAAATGGTGCCTCGGGAAGGAAGATGTAACTAAATAAAATGATCCTAGTTCTTTAAGGAAGATATTCTAGGCTAAAGGAAATTCCATGGAATGAGGAAAGGATGAGAATGAGACGAGAATCTTAGGTATGTGATGAAAGGGATGAACGGAAACAACCAAGAAGTTTATAAGATGATAAAATAGAAAATTCATAACAATAAAAAGTTTAAGCTAATACACAAATAGTGTGAAATATATTTTGGGGACAAAACTCCTAAAAGGAGGGGAGAGTTGTAAAGTCCACTCCTTGGAGTTAAGGAAAATTGAGAAAGAACCGGTCAAACCAAGTGAGAAAATCGAACCGGTTCACAAACCTGGTTATTTCACAATGGGCAAATTGGAGAAATTTCAAATCCCATGTGACCCAAAAAGATTCATAAACCTTGGAAGGTAACTTTAGAACCAAGTGGGAGAGAAAAATCATACCGGTTTGGGTGAACCGGGTCTAAACCAGATTGAATCGCTTAATGAACTGAGCTAGATTATGAACCGGAACCGATAGAGAGAGGGCAAACCGGGGAAATTATGGATCTCAACTGACCTAAATAGTCACATAAGTCATGAAGAAGGACTTATGGATGAATTGGAGATGAAAAATAAACCGGTTTAGGTGAACCAAATCTAAACCGGATTGAACCGGTTTAGACCGGTTTGAACCACTATTGAACCCGATGCAAAATTCATTTTTCTAGGTGGCTTTAAAAATTCAAATTTGAGATTTGAGGCCACCATTGGATAGAAAATGAATTTAGAAATTTTATATTTGAAAAATTCAGTCGAATTGGGGGTGCATCGGCCGGTTTAAGCTTTGAACCTAGTTTGAACCGGTCCGATCAAGTTGGAAATAGTGTCGTCTTCTTCCTTCATATTACAGCTATATTCACTCACCGGAAAATCAAAGCCGCACTGGTGAAGAGGAAACGTTTCCATTTGTACGTTTCAGGTCATTAATGACTCTTATAAAGGTGCCAAACGGACGGCCGACAAGTCCCCGAGCTCCCCATATAAAGAGCCCCTCTCCGTTCATCCTCTCTACACCTGAAAACCTCACTCTCTCTCAACTGCTTAGTTTTCCGGTAAAGCTCGAACTAGAGATCTGATATAGGGCCATTTCTGAGTCAAAGAAGGTGTGGTCAAGTTCCATAGAACCGAGGAGAAGTAAGCTACACAGTGGTAACATCCATTCTCTCCGAGGGTCACTACAGAAGCGCCGGCGTGATCGAACAATGAAGCAGCTTTAGTGGACCGAAGCTGCCCTATTTTGATCAAGCTAAAATCAGCCAATTCGAGCCCTTTTCATGCCAAAACCAAGCTCTCCCAACACCTCCTCAGCCCTCCCACAACCGAATTAGAATGGAAAGTTAAGCCAATTCGGCGCACCTCTATAATTTCCAATCGGTGCTAGAGAGAGAACCCGCTGAATTTTGATGATAGAATTCTTACCCAATTCAGGATCCTTTTAAAAGTTTTGGAACTCAATTTGGGGAAAAGTCATCAATTGGGGCCTAAAGTAAAGGAAAAATAACTATAGGGAACAAATTGCAAATATTTGAATAGTTAAATATTTAGTCATTTATAATGAATGAAGGTGATCAAGCCAAATGATAATGAACAACAATGTTCATTTTGCATAGGAACACGAAACATTGGGAACACCAGTTGAGATTAAGGTCACAAGGGATGAAAACCAACTAAGAGGAATTTCATTGCACAATCAGGTGAGTGAGATTTTTATATCATACCCGGTTGGGATGATATAAAAATCACACCTGAGAAGAGTGATGTGAAAATCATGCAGAAAAACTATTTACCGATTGTAAGTATATCATACCTAGTTGGTATGATGAAACTTCATCGAAGGGAGTGGAAAACTAGTTCATCAATTATGAGCGGAGATGTCCTCATAGTCGGTTGGTATGATGGACAGTTGAAAAATATATTTTGTCAAAAGTGCTCTCCCCTGACTGTGTGCCACTGCTTAAACAATTTGTGAGACCTTCTTGACGGGAGCTCGAATAGCTCTATTAGGCCGAAGGCCTCGGTTTTAATTATAAAATTTGTACCCAAATAAAATAAATTCTAATTATAATGCAAGTGTATTTGTTATGAATGTTCTCATGTCATTAATAAACCTATAAAAGGTCTGATTATGTCTTAGTGCGATGTGGACATGCACAAACGAAACATATATATATTTGAATGTGGGCAGGCTGAGATAACTAAGGTATACAAGTGATTCGAGTGCACTAACTCGACATCTCGATGAAGAAGCGGACATACATTATAGTAACAAACTCCCCACTCTACAAATTTGAAGTGTACATTTCAAGAATTTAACACAATTGTTATATGTTTTATCAGTATTATTATTCACTATTATTTTTTATGTATTTTACAAGTTTTATTTTGAAATAAATTTTAAAATGATGTGAAACGTTTTATATTGTATATTGTGAGTATTTTGTACACTCGATTTTACAATGGTAATAGTGCTCAATTTTATAACATCAATTGTACATAGTGGGTTGTCATTAAATCAGATTAGGGAATTAGGATAGAGCTTAACACTCGAAGTCGGAGCTGATCAGTTGAGAGATTAAGGGATCGGGGCTTGGAACTGTTCGAGTTCAGCCAAATAGACCTAAGCCCAAAAATGGTTCGATTTCTATTTTTTTTTATATGATCCTGACCTTAGTCACATACATATCCAAATTTTATCAGATGGGCGTCAAATAAAATTCGAGTCTTAATTCAATGTTGCCATCTTATGTATGGATGTAATATACACTAGGAATTCTATATTAGGGTTAAGTGTGAAAATGTATTGTATGATAAACTTGGTGAAACTATTTGTCACCGATGACGAACTACTCAATTACTTTTTTTCCTTGTACAGAGGGCTGGTAGAAAAACTGGTAGGACTTCATAAAATTGGACTCGTAGTCGCTCTATTATTTTTGCATCCGAGTTGGGTTTGAATTTTAAACTCAAATTGGGTACAATTTTTAGATCTGATTTAAATTATATTTTTTAATTTAATTCGAATGTAAAATTCAGATTTAATTTAATTATAAAATTAGAATTTGGTACGAATTTAAAATTATAACAGGATTCAAATGTAAAATTTGAATATTATTTGGGTTATATTTTTTAACCCTATTCGACTTTAAAATTTAAATACTAGTTGAGTTTAAAACTTAAATTTATATTTAAAATTTATATTTAAATTGAGTATAACTTATGTTAGAATTGAATCAATTTTGATAGTGTTATATTGTTTATGGAGTGTTGTTCCATTTGGATTAATTGATCTATTTAAGTTAAAAATATTAATTGTAATTGTAAAATTTATTCTCGTATCATATTTAAAATTATAATTTGAGTTAGAAATATATAACTCGAATAAGCTATCATATTTAAAATTTAATTTAAAATAGTACTACAACTTTTATATTCAAATTTAATAGGATGCTGGTCCCATTTAATATACCCATAATCGAATTAGATAGAGTTCATTACAGGTTGCTTTCGAACCGGTGGGCATTAATCTTCACGTAGAGACAGGAGATGCACAAATACGGGTTTTTTTTGTATTTTCATAGAAGATTTCTTCATTTCGTGAAAATCCAAGAAGAGAACGGAATGAGACTACGGATCCACGACCAATTTTATATGTGAATAGTATGAAATTTAGGCATTTTAAAAGATCCCGAGCTAATAAGTACAAAACAGCATTGCTTTATTTTGAACGTGGTGGTCCTGCAAATAGTGTCTAATAACGTGAATCACAAATGCAGAAAACTAGTTAAACTGTATTGTCATTATGTGGAAGAGAAAGTAAAGGATGGAGCCATAAAAAAACAATGCATATCGTTCTCATAATTGATTATCGGACTTACTAATGAAGGCTTGCACCATAAGTAGCTTCAACATCACCTATACAATATGGGAGTTCAGGATCTCTCTCTCCCAAGCATGAGGGAGCTTCTGAAGCTGACATGAAGCTGTGGGTGTGCTATTACTTCAATGAACCATTGTAATTTTCTGTTTCTGTTAGGGTAATTTAGGAAATTAGGAACCGTACTTCAGGTGGTGACTTACACCATTACTTTCTGCCGTGCATGAGTAAGCTAGTTCATCTTACACACACTTTCCCCGGTGATCTCAAGCTCTTCTTCTCCTCTAACCATTTGATACCATCATCTTGCTTTCACCAGAAAGGTGTTCAAATATCTCACAGTTGCTCCTGACAATGGTGGAAAAAAAAAAAAAGGAACACGTGCTTAATAAGATCTTGACCACATGTGGCAGTGAGTGGCAATGTCTGAATTCAGCCGATAAATAACAGGTGGAATCAATGGATATCAAACTTGTTTTATTTATTTTCTAATAAATGAGATTATTAAGAATTTCACGCTTTATTAAATAAATATATATGTATGAGTAACGGAAAATAGAGACATTAATAAGTATATAATATATTCACATAATATTCCCTTAATAACTAATATGTTGTGGGTTTCACACACCTAAAATGAAATTGCATGTCATTTTTACTACAAAATATTGGTTTTATTTCTATGTTATATCATACATCCATTCTTAAGGTTTATACATAATATTCTCTAATATAATATTATAGTTAATAGCTAAGAAAATAGTAAACTTGACTTGTGAATAATACTAATATTGTAAATAAAATATTGATGATATTAATCTAGATAATATGATTAATTTAATGTAAATATGTTATTTTAAATCTGATTATTAATTATTATTCTTACCCATAGTGATTTAAAATTTTCTGTTCATAGGAATGCCAATGTTTAGCTCATTTTCTTTGTATAGGGGACTTGTAGATAAGCTATTGATACCTAACTATTACCCATGACCATGATTATATTAGTTATGTGATCCACAAATTGAGTCGAGTCAATTTTGTGGCTGTCTTCAATTCATAATAAGCAAATAAGTTGCTTGCTCATGCAGGGTGAGACACATAAATGTAGGCTTTTATTTGGTGAAAATCCAAGAAGCAAACGAGTGGTGTTCCTGTGACATAGCGTCCAATGTGAAAGAAAGATCCTAAAGCTGATCCTAAAGCTGATCATTACAATCAAGACAACATTGCTTTATTGTGTACGTGGTGGTCCTGTGACATAGCGTCCAATGTCATGCATCACAAATGCACAAAACTAGTTAAATTAGATTGTCACTATGTGTAGAGAAGGTAAAAGATGGAATGATAAAAAACTATGCATGTGCGTTCTCATGATCAATTATCCTACTTACTAATGAATGCCTAAAAATAAGTACCTTAAACATCACCTATGCAATATGAGAGTTGAGGATATATCTTCAAAGCGCGAGGGACACCATGAGGGACCTTGTGAAACTGACTTGAAGCTATTCTTGACGATGGTGGAAAATAGAGAGAAGAAAAGAACACGCGCTTAATAAGATCTTGGCCACAACTAGACGAAGTGGATATCATGATTGTTTTCAAATTTCGAGTTTATTCGTTATAATGCCACTAATATAAATTGAGGTACGAGAATGAGAAATATGAAAGTTTATCAACATCTTCTTCATCTATATCTTTACATTATGGCAATGTATGATTACCTTAGTTCTCCTTCTAATTCCCAGCTAAATTTCTTTCTGGCGTCCAACAATGAACATGCTTAGAAATACTTTGTGCAACAAAATATTCAGCACGTAGAAAAGGAAAGCCCACCACTGCCAAATCACAAGAATACAAGTCAATTATTAAGGGATGACAATTTTTTTGGCTGCCGTGCCGTGGAGTCCCCTTAAACCCACGTGGGCGGGTTGAGTCGAGAGGAACCCGATAAGTGGGTATATGGTTATATATTTGATTTGTGTTGGGTATAGATTTTAAACTAAAATCTGTAGCAAACTTTATATTGGAATGGATGAAATTAGCGGTGCAAACCCTATTAAAATTATTAGAATTAACTATATTATAATTTAAAATTTACACATGCGAATTTCAAATTTAATTAATCAAAATTTGGTTCTAATTTTTTAAACTTATTAGATATAAATTTCATAATTAAATGAATTAATACAAATCAAATAAATAAATTCGATTCAAATAAATCAAACTGAATGAAATGAACCAAAATAATTAAAATTAAGTAGATTTTGAATTGTATTATATAGATAAAATTTTCATTTTAATGGCCATTTTCTAATTGAATTTAATTATTATTTAATTCGAAATAAGTGAATTATAACTATAATTAATAATTTATTAGTCATATTTATAAATTATTTATTAAATAAAATAGTTTACAAGGAAATTTTCATTTGACTCTATCTAAATAATACAATTTAAAAGGGAAACAGTTTTATTTGAACGTGGATAACAAAAGAAAATGAGTTGCTATGGTTACTAGCTCAGTAATTGTAACTCAAATATATTTTAAATTATTGAGAAATTTACATTTTAATGTTATATTGTTTAGCAAAAGTTTTAAATAATGGATAAAGTGATATTATATTTAAGATAAATTATCTACAAAAATATATTATATTATTTAAATAATTTATTAGACATTATATTATATAGGTGCTTAAGAAAAAAATTAAGAAAATCTAAATTCAAAAGCTATGCTAAGCCCAATATAAAATGATCAGATTTTTTTAGTCATCATATAATAATGGGAGAGCCCGTGGATTGGAAAATTCATATGGCTGTTGTTATTGGTGCAATTGGACACGTTCATCTCCGTTTAATAAATTATGCTTACTTGTGCAGTATCACATCTCTATGTGATGTGCTTGTCAAGAGATTTGGCCCACAAAAAAAGTTAATGTCTATGGGTGGTTTTAAGCATATGAGATATACCATCATCATTCATCCTACATCATCATAAAAAAAACTTATCCACTAACTGTCCAAATAAGCTCTTTCGACATTGATGGAATAAGCAGGTTTATTATTTAAAATAAATCAATAATATTAATACAACATTAATTTAATTATGTAGTATAATAATTTCTCCTACATTATACACTTCGGTTCAATTTATAGCACATGAAAACATGAGAAAATAGCAAGTTTCTATTTACATATGCCATTGGATGATTATTTGGCAAAATGGGTATGATCAGTGCCATATCTATTCATAATCAGCAAGCTCTTGGAGCCATACTTATTGCAAGAGATGCTATTTCTAGAGAACTGCCCTTGATTTGGCTATCTTTCATTGCCTGTTGCATCATATACCTTCAGCTCGGATAATACCTGAGTTATGTCAGGCCTTTGGATAGCGGTTAACTGCACACACCGTGTAGTTATTTCCACAACTTTCCAAACTGAGCCAGCATCAAACATGGCATCATGCATCCTTGGATCGACAATGCTATGAATGTCCCCCTCTTTTTATGAACAGAGCCACCCAATCGACAATGTGATTGCTACCCCTTACGCCTCTTATAATGGCAGGATGACCTGTGATTAGCTCTAACATAATAATTCCTAAGCTATAAACATCACTCTTTGTGTTCAAGCTCACAGACATGTTAAACCTGAATTTGGATGTAGTTGATCAGAGAGAAAAACTCAATCAAATTGGAGAAAGAAATGTTAAAAGGTAAAGAAGAGGAAGCGACTTAGAACGTAGTCAATCATACTTAGGGTCCAAGTATCCAGGAGTTCCAACCGACCGAGTTAAAATGTGAGAGTCTGTGTCAATTGCAAAAACTCTAGAAAGACCGACATCACCAATCTTGGCCTGCATTTTGTCGTTCGAGAGGATGTTGGAACTTTTTAGGTCTCTGTGAACAATGGGAGGCCTACAACCATGGTGCAAGTACTCCAAACCTGACAGTCACAAGTTCTTAGGTCTGTCCGGACAATGGGAGGTCTACACATCCATGTGAGATATAGAAGTGAACCACAAAATGTTTATGCTTCATATATTCTGCCCAGTACTTTGCCCTGCGTCTATTTCAATTTGCAGTCTCGTACTCCAAGCCAAGACATTTGTGGCATGTTCTGCAAGAAGGGAGCATCTCATTTTATATAATATTCATTTAGACAAATAATATCAGCGTTGATTCATTGCAGTTCAAAGTTCAGATGTCCACATGTAGTACCTGATAAATGCTGCCTTATGTTCCCATTGAACATGAACTCATACACCAAAGACATATTTTCAATCTCAATATGAATGTTTTGTCGGTTGTCTTCTTATTTTGAAGGCTTCTAGAATTGCTGCTCCGTTGAGATTATTTCCACTCAAGTTTCTGTACGGCAAACACATAATGTGTCAACATTATGTTCTCAGCAAAATAAGAGGGCAATGTCTGTAAAGTGAACACTCATACTATGTTCGATAAGGAGGACTCATAGAACCCTCAACTGATGTAAAAAAAGCTAAGAACTCAGGCAACATGCCAGTCAACTCATTGAAAGATAGGTCCCTACATCGATATGGTAAAAAACCATTAATTGTATTGGAGATCAAATGTGCCGCATTGTCATTTTCTACACGATCTTACAAGGACTCCAATTCTGTGAGTTTTGAGAATGAAGCAGCTATTGTTCCTATCAGTTGACTGGAGGTCATGTTCCTGTCCAAGGAGATTCAAACGTTGAAAAGCCATTTTTGGATTTTTTTTATCTTCTTCCAGATTCTGAGTAGAACAAAAAGTTCAGAAAATTTCCAGAAACGGGCAACGTTGAAACGGTCACGGGCTTTAGATACTCAGGTATAATAGTGGTAACAAATGTGTCGTTACTCACATAAACACTGAGTCTCCTCACTTGTCCTGGCCGCAACATCTGAATCACGTAACTGTTCAAGTACTGATATGAAAGGGACTCCAAATCCTGTATTCACAAGACAAACATGGATGTAGTCTCTTGAGGTCGTGTAAATAATCTCTTCGTAAGCCCCTGTCATATTCTATATAGTGGTCTAATAATTAATATCTATATGTAGGTGAATCTAGGAGGCTGAGAACGACGGTCATAATTTCCATAGTAGAAGAATGCTTGGATCAGGTATCTGTTACTGTTGTCTTGTTTTGGTCGTAGTGTGTAGCAGTTCCTCTTTCAAGTTCATTAGCTTCAGTCAGATCCATATTTGAGAGATGCCACCATTAGTTATATATCAATTACTGGTTTTTTGAAAATTTGAAAGACAATTGTTGAACCAATCCCATTATTGACTTTATATCACTACATAAACAAGGAAAAATTCTTTCAGAAGTAAAGAGAAACCAGAAGAGATGTGTGCCTCACCCAATTGTAATGGGTTTAGAGAAACGAAAGGAGGTGTGTCAGAAATGGAGGACAGGATGAAGAACAAGCTGCCCATTTAGGGTCCATCTCATCAAATACAAGTCAGCTAAAATGAACTTGACAGTCTATATGGCAAGCAGTGATGTTTCATGCTGGTTTGTTCACTATGTTTTTTACGTTAATCTGTCTTAATCAAATTGCATCATTTTATTATATTTTTTATTTTAAATAGGTAAAAAATAGAAATATTGTAGTGTGTAAATTATCAATTATATCATTAATTTGATTATAAGTTAAAATATTTACAAAATATATATTAATGTTGCAACAGTTACAAAGGATATCTAAAACTTTAGTGTTTACCCTCATCTTGCAACTAATATAAGATTTTGTGTAAGTGATTCTTTTGGTTTAATAATTGTTCAAGGCAAGCCTACATTTGAATTTCTGGTAATTTTCTTCACAAAATATTAAAAATATAACATATATGTCTTAATCAAATTGCATATTCACTACCCAAAATATTACATTTTAGTTAACAACCCCAGTTACAATCATCTGTTTTTGTTCACTATATTTTTATGATCAACAACATCCTAAAAGTCATATCACGCTTGCTACCTAAGAATGCAAGTAGTTTCTAGATACATGGTTGAGGAATTCCCACGTTTCATTTTTGGGTCAATTATGAGTTCTCTAATTAACCCCCAATTCATTTTTGAATTGGACACGAGGGAATCACAACATCAAGTCACTCACTCGATCAGAGTCCTTTAACTTATTAGTTAATTGGGCTGATGGATCTATATTATCATTCATATTAAATATTGATAGAGAAAACATTTTTTTCTTACCTTCCTTTCCTAGGTCTAAGAGTTTCACAAACAAATAATCAACCATAAAAACTGCAATCTCCATGAGAAGTCATTATCCCAAGCTCTCCCAGAAAAGCCTAAGAGAGAATACCGAGACAAGAGAGAGAGAATGAGTCTTTACATGTAATAAGTGCTTTATAAAAGTTTAAGCTCTAGATTAAATACAATTGGCATTGGTCATCTAGCTAATGAAGCTTAATTAAGTACACAATTCCTCTTAACTAAGAGTATATTTGTGACTATGGTAATACCTGATGTTCATATGAAATTTGAAGTAATCAAACATAAATAATGATAAATTTGGAAAATTTTAAGTTACCTTTGAAAAGGGGCTATTTTTAGAGGCTATAAAAATACTAGTTGGACCAATCATAAGGAATAGATCAATATCTTACGAGTCTAATTAATCTAACTGCGTTTGGATTAATCTGTCCAATAATTTGAAGTGGCCTAGAAACCTCTAATTTATTAATAAAAAATGGATGGATTTGGAATGATTTTGAGTGGTATAGAATGCAAATATTGAACAAATTTTGTCCTTCATCATGAACAGGGCCGTGAGAGATCGGGGCTCCCTAGAGAAATAGATTCCCATTACATATATCTATTTTTTAATAAAATGCAAAAGATGAGAAATGACTATTTAGATATAACTCGAACGAGCATAAAAAAATAATTTTTGAGTTCATTTCTAACTAAATTTGACTCCATTTTTTCTCTGTTCTAGCCTTGGTCTCCCACTGTTGAGAATCCTCAAAGTTGTTACCTCTCCTTCTAGGGATTGCCCCGTATCCTAATTCGACTCCTCAACAACAAGAAAATTTATCAAAAGAATTATTACAATTTATTTTAATTAGAGACGGAGAGGTCCATTTTGAGGAGGTAAGGCGCCCAGGCAGTTGTCCACCCCATTTTAGTACTAAAATCAACTTTATAATCATGTAAAGTATTTGATATATGGTCTATGGCAATGATAATATTAGGTAAACAATTAGCATATAAAAATATATTCATCTTTTTATGTAAAACATTTTAACATAAACTTTTTTCATATTTTTGTGTATATTATTCTTATATATATTGCTTATACCTTCTAATAATCATGCTTATATTAAAAATAAATTTTAAAATATTATAATACTATTTTTGGTAGTTATAAAATATATAATGTATATCATATATATTATCGTATTATTTTTATATTATTACAAGTGTATAAATTAAAGACTTTTTTTAATTTATCAAATCACTTATCTACGTATAATTGTTTATGTGCACCTATAACCTACCATATCTATTTTTCAACATATTTCCCTACCCTATTTTAGATTTATACATTATATTAGATTCATTGTATTCCTTTTAACAAATGAAATTTTTCGAGGCATAAACTAAGAATAGATTAACGGGGTAAAATAATCGAACTAGGAAGAAGAATCCCAACCGGGGAATGAAATCGAACAAAAATAGAAGAGATGGATCAATAGATGAGCTAAGAGTAGTAAATTGGAGCTTTTGAGACAATCGAGGGTGACTTGTAACATAAGGAAAATTATTTGAAGGAAACCAAAAGAAAATCGGTTAATACCGAATTCAGGCTAAGTGGAGCTACAAAATCCCTTAAATTTTTAAGGGGTCAAGACAAATTCAAATGAACCATTTCTTAATTTCATTCAATAGAAAATTAAATGTACAATTTTTAAATATTTTTATTTTTTCAAGAATCAATCTAGAAAAGGGTGAACCGAATCAAAAACCACTGAACTGATCGAGAAATTCACCAAAAACCGGTTTATTGTAGTGCTAAATCAGTTAACTGAGACGTCGAGCACAAACATGTGCTACACGTGCGAATCGCGATGAGCACGCCGCTGCGTGTTGTTTTCCTTGCTTGAATATAGTATGGATAGTTTTATATACAATAAATAGAAAAAATTAATCAAAATACACAAAATAGTATAAAACAATAAAACACACTAAAAATCTAAAAATAAACTATAAATTATATTATTCAAATTATTAAGTTAAACAAAAATGTAAGAAATACGAAAAATATTAAGAAACAAACAAATAAAAAATAAAATATTTTAAGATACATTAAAAAGAACACAAAAAATACATATAAATATTTAAAATACAATTAGTGTCCAAAAATCATAAAAAATACTAAAAAAAATAGCATCAAACACAAAAAAATATATGAAATCATACAATACTTATGAAATGGTTAGAATATATGAAAATAACAAAAAAAAATAGTATGAAATATGTAAAATAATAATTATAATTAAAAATAATCCACAAAATAAATTACTAAAATAATAAGTCAAACTAAAAAAATCAAGCAAAAATAAAAAATACTGAAAAAAGCCTGAATAACCAACTAAAATTATAAAAAATGAATTACTAAAAGTAAATAATAAAAATAATTAATAAAATTATAACTCAAAATAAAAACCCAAGCAAACTAAAAAAATATCGAGAAACACTTAAATAAATAACAAAATTTATAAAAAAATAAATTAAAAGAAAACTAAAATTACGACAAAAATAGTTAAAATTCCATAAACATGCAAATATAATAAGTAACACTCAAAATAATAAATTAACACTAAAATATAAATAAATGGCAAAAACATTAAGAATTGGCCAAATAACTAAAAAAGTATAGTAACATACATTTAAATAAACATCATAAAAAGTAAAAATAAATAAAATAACAAACACTTCAAAATTTAAATAGAAAAATATAGAAAAATAAATAAAATTTAAAAATAGCATGGGTCGTTCATAATATAAAAATAAAATAAATACTCAAAAAGATCCAAAATAGTGTGAAATATATTATAATAACAAATAATTGAATTATCAACAAAACATTGTAAAATTATTTCAAATAAACATCACAAATAACATTAAATATTTAAAATTCAATAAATTTTCAAAAATAATTAAAGAAAATAAAAATTTTAAAAATTAACAAAATAGTATAAAACACAATATAAATACTATAATATTTAAAAATAAATTATTAAAAAGTATAAATTACACTAAATACTCAATCAAATACCAATAATATATCAAGTAACACATAAATAACTAACGAACCAATAGTAAGATATATTTATACAAATAACTCAAATAATAAATTATGTATAAAATACAAAAAAATTTTAAATAAAATAAAAAATATTAAAAAATATAAATAAATGTTAAATATAGTATGGATAGTTCGATATACAAAAATGGTAAGAATGAATTAAAGTACACAAAATAGTATAAAACAATAAATACACACTAAAAATCCAAAAATAAATTATAAATTATATTATTCAAAATATTATGTGAAACAAAAATGTAAGAAATACGAAAAATATTAAGAAACAAACTAATCAAAAAGAAAATATTTTAGACACATTTAAAAGAACACAAAAAATACAAATAAATATTTAAAATACTATTAGTGTCTAAAAATTATAAAAAACACTAAAAAAATAGCATTAAACACAAAAAATATATGTGATCGTTCAATTAAAATAAAATGGTTAGAATTAATGAAAACAACTAAAAAGAGTTTTAAATATGCAAAACAATAATTATAATTAAAGGTCAACCAAAAAATGCATTACTAAAATAATAAGTCAAACTAAGAAACCAAACAAACACAAAAAAATACCGAGAAAAGCAGGAATGACCAATGAAATTTATAAAAAATGAATTATTAAAAGCAAACAATAAAAAAATTAATAAAATTATAACTCAAACTAAGCACCCAAGCAAACTAAAAAATATCGTGAAATGTCTAAATGAACAACAAAATTTATTAAAAATAAATTCAAAATTAAACCACAAATATGAAAAAAAAGTACTCAAAATTCCATAAACATGCAAAGCGTAGTAAGTTATACTCAGAATAATAACGCAACACCAAAATCTAAATAAATGCTAAAAATATTAAGAGGTAGCCAAATAACAAAAAAAAAAAGCATAGTAGCTAACATGCATTTAAATAAACACCATAACCAGTAAAAACACATAAAATAACAAAAAAATTCAAAAATTAAAAAGAAAAATGAAAAAAGCCAATAAACTTTAAAAATAACATGAATCTTTCATAATATAAAAATAAAAATAAGCACTCAAAAAGATTTTAAATAGTATGAAATATATTATAATAACAAATAATTGAATTACCAATAAAACATAGTAAAATCCTTTCAAATAAACACCACAAATAGTAATAAATATTTAAAATTCAATAAATTTCTAAAATTAATCAGAGAAAATAAAAAGTAAAAAATGAAAAAATAGTATAAAGCAAAAAATATACAATAATATTTCAAAAATAAATTGTATAAAAATTATAAAATAGTAAATTACACTAAATACTCAATCAAACACCAATAATAGATTAAGTAACACATAAACGACAAACAACCAATAGTAAGAAACATTTATACAAATAACTCAAAATATTAAGTGAAACAAAAATTTAAGAAATATGAAAAATAGTAAGAAACAAACAAATAAAAATTAAATATTTTAAGATACATTTAAAAGAACACAAAAATAAGGTATGTCTAGTTATGATAAAGTTTGTGGAGGGAGTAAATAATATAAAGGAAAAGAAATTTCCTTAAGTGAAGGATGTAAATAAAAGCTCTAATTGAAATAACAAGAGAAGAGGTTGCATGTTAAGCAAACACCAAAGGGACATCAAAGGAAATGATTCCTTATGCAAGGTTGATAATTAAGTTTTGGGGAAAAAACTCCTAAAAGGAGGGGAGAGTTATAAACACCGCCCTTTTGAGTTAAGGAAAATCTGGAAAAGAACCGGTCAAACCGAGTAAGAAAATCGAACCGGTTGACGTACCTGATCAATTGGGAATGGGCAAATTGGAAATTTACAACTCCTGTGTGATCTAAAGATTTATAAAAACCTTGGAAAAGAACCCTAGGAAAAATTGGAAGAGAAAAATCAGACCGGTTTAGATGAACCGGATCCAAATGGATTGGACCGGTTTATAAACCGAGTCGGTTCATGAACTGGAACCAATAGAGAAAGGGCAAACAGGGAAATTTATGGATCCCTTGTGACCCAAAGAGATTTATAAACCTTGGGAAGGAATCTTAGAACAAAGTGGGACAGAAAAACTAGATCGGTTTGGGTGAATCGGACCCGAACCAAATTGAACCAGTTTAAGGACCAAGTCAGTTTATGAAATGAAATAGATAAAAAGATGGTAAACCGGGAATTTTATTGACCCTAAGTGACACAAGAAGTCACAAAAGACATGGAAATGGACTTGTGAAGGAATTGGGGATGAAAACCAAACTGGTTCAGGTGAACTGAATCTGAATCGGCTTGGACCAGTTTGAACCACTATTGAACCAGATCCTAAATTCATTTTTCTAGGTGGCTTAAATAATTCAAATTTGAGATTTGAGGCCACCATTGGATAGAAAATGAATTTAGATGAATTTGGAAATTTTTAGAGTTGAAAAACTCGGTCGAATGAGGGGTGAACCGACCAGTTTAAGCTTCAAACCCGGTTCGGACCAGTCCAATTTGGTTCAGAACAGTGTCATCTTCACTGTTTGGTATGTTTCAGGTCTTCAATGTCTGTCATAACAGTACAAAATGGATGGACAACGGGTCCCCGAGCTCCCTATATAAAGAGCCCCTCTCCATTTGCCCTCTCCACACTTGAAAAACTCACTCTCTCTCAGTTGCTTAGTTTTCTGGCGAAGCTCGAACCAAAGCTCCAATATAGGGTCTTTTCTAAGCTAAAGAAGGCGAGGTTGGGTTCTTTAGAACTGGGGAGAAGTCAGCTACACGCCTGTAGTCTCTGTTTGCTTCGAGGGTCGCTAGAGAAACACCGGCGTGATGGAATAATGAAGCAGCTCCAGCGGATCGAAGCTGCCCTGTTTTGGCTGAGCTGAAATCGGCCATTTTGAGCCCTCCTAAGGCCAAACCAAGCCCTCCCAACACTTCCTCAGCTCTTCCACGACCGAATTAGGACCGAAAGGTAAGCCAATTTGACACCCCTTTACAATTTTGGATCGGTGTTAGAGAGAGAGTTGACCGAATTTCAATGATGAAATTCTAATCCAATTTGACATCAATTGATGTCATTCTTGATCCTAACATGAACCTCAGTACGAGAGCTATCTACCCAGATTGAAAGCTCGGACTGCTGTGCCCTCACTGGTGAGTAATTGAAGCTTTCTCTTCCTATAGTCTACTTTCTGGCAAAGCTCCATTTGAGCTCGTTCCGGTGTTGAAACTCTCGATTCAAAGTTCTATGGAATTGTATGAACATGGAGATACTTAATTTCAATTTCAATTTCAACAATTAGAGGTGTTTGATCAGTCAATTTGATGAAATAAAATTTGGTTGTGTTAAAGAGTTAGAATTGGGGGAAAAATTGGGGATTTTCAAAAATTCGAGGGATTGAAATGCAATTTCCTAAAATTGAGGGTCAATTGGGTATGATAAAAATGTTAGAGGTCCAATTGAGAAAATTTAGAATTTTTGGGGTAAAATTTACCATTTTTGTAAAGGAAGGGTGAAATGGTAATTTTGGAAAAATTGGTGGACCAAATTAGAAATTTGGAAATTTAAACCCCTTTTTGTGAAATGGAATAAATTGAGGTCCTATGATAAATTATAAAAGTTTCAGGACTTAATTTGAGGAAAAACTGGCATTAGAGACTTAAAGTTAAAGAGAAATAACTTTAGGGACCTAATTGCAAATAAATGAATGTTTGACTTTCTCATTCATTTGGAATGAATGAAGGCTATTAGGTCGAAGGATAATGAACCGAGATGTTCATAACGTGTAGGAACATGAAGTACTGGAAATGCTAGCAAGGACAAGCTTGCGTGAATACAAAGAACTGGTTTAGTGGAAGTCACTACATTAACGGGTGAGTGAGCTAATTTACACATCATACCAGTTGGGATGATGAGCACTTTTATTTAAGGAAAACCTACTTACTAGTTTTGAGTGGCCTTACTAACATCATACCTGGTTGGGATGATGAGCATAACTTAAAGCTAAAAACTACTTATCGGTTGTGAATGAGATTTTATATCATATCCGGTTGGGGATGATAAGTACCTCGAAATGAAAACCCACTACTAAGTGGTATTTTAAACATTACAACTTGGAGGAGTGATGTGAAAAACATGCAGAAAAACTACTTATCGGTTGTAAGTAGATCATACCCAATTGGTATGATGAAACTTCCTCGAAGGATGTTGAAAACCCGTTCATCGGTTATGAGCGGAGATGTCCTAATACCCAGTCAGTATGATGGACAGCTAAAAACTTATTTTTGTCGGAAGTGCTCTCCCCTGACTGTGTGCCAATGCTTAAATGATTTGGGAGACCTTCTTAACGGGAGCTCGAATAGCTCTTATAGGCCAGGGGCCTTGATTTTGGAACTTGAGGGCTAATATGCCCGATTTTGAAAATCTCGTACAGTGGGCCCAAGGTTAGTTGGCACGAGCAGGAGCTCGTAAACAAACATGAATTATATTCCATAAAACTTTAAATAAAGGAATTGTTTGGCCATGGTACCAAGATAGGACCAACATACTCAGTCAACTAGCAGAAGTGCAACATGATAGGTCGACGGACCAGTCAAGACAAACAACTACTCGTTAGACTAGTGGCACCACAAATTATATGGCATAATGAGAAAATATTGATTGTGCATGCACTGTGAGTATGAGACCATCAAGATGCCCAAGAGGGGTAGTGATGCATCCCAAGGGCACTTGACGACCTGGTGAGTATAAGGGCAGTTCGTCGTACCAGGTGACCTTGCGAAATTTGGAGTAGCACCAAGCGCAAGAGACTGGGGTGGGGATGGGATGAGGTCTCTGTCCTCATACAGACACGAAGAATAGATTTCACGATTGAGGGTAGGATGTCGCGAACATCCACTCATCCTCAGAGTAGAAGTGGACGTACTTCTATCTGGATGGCTGATAAAGTCGCTTCGAAGCCACAAGTGGGTTCAGTGGACGTAATGAGCTGTGAATGTGTGTTTAACCTTCATGATAAAAGATGTGTGTTGGGTGATGACACACCATGATTAAATAATGAAATGGTGGTAAAACCCAAGATTTCAAATGAAATGGTTTTGAAAGAAAGTAGTCTAGCACACTCCAAAATTTATCTTTTTCCTAAAGATAAAAATTTTGAAAAACCCATTCACTAAGTAGTCATACTCACCCCCTCTCTTATGTCCCTTTTAGGAGATTTCGGAAAGACTACCCTTAAAGACCATCAACTAAGATGCATGTGAGACAGGTATGATAAATCTAAATTATTATGCAGTTTTTGTTTATGTTATTCCTAGAAAAGGTGCAGGTTTAAAGGACGTCTTACTCTTTATGGTCTATAATATGGGGAAACCCTTTAATAAACCGGGAGAGTGGTGGGTTGATCACGGGGATCCGACCAAACTGGGTCGAGGCGTGAGAACTAGAGTGGTATTAGAGCATGTTTCCTCAAATACATAATCAAGACTAGAAAATATAGTAACTAATAGGATTTATGAGGAACCAAGAAAACTAGGAATTACTCTACTCAACACCCTATCCTCGTTGGAAGACAACTCTAGAAGCTTCCCAATGCCCGAGATATAGTAGAAGCCTCAAAGGACCAAATGGGGAAACATCCAGTACCGTCAAGGAGTACGGTGCTAGGGCATGTTATGGTCATAGTCCTGTGTACAAAGGGAGCCAAGCCTAAAGCTAGGAATGCTAGTACAGACGTATAATCTTATCAAGGAGGTTACTTGCCAAGAAAATCGCAGCTTCCTATCTATTCTGTGACTACTTTATGTGATAGGGCTAAAATCCCAATGTTTTGTATCCCCTTATTAATGAGAAATTCAAATTTCTTAAATCTCTAGCTCCCAATGATGTGATATTGCTAGGAAGATGCCTAAGGCAAATAAACCAAACAAACCCACACTATCCTAGAAATTAAGGAAAAGTTACATTTTAGTTATGGAAGATGAATTAGGGAATTAAGAAACCTAGGAGGACTCTTACCATGACCCTTTAGCAAAGGAAAGAAAACTGTCAAAGTGTTCAGACTCAAGGACGACAAAGCACTAACCCACTAGTGACCCTGGAAAAGCCCTACAGGAACCACAACAATCCATACAAGGGAATAACCTATTATAAGTATGAACAATGGGGACATTATGTGAAGAAGTGCCCAATGGTACTAAGGACGAAAATCAAGTTAACCTACAGGGGAATAGGACACGGAGTGAAAAACTATTCTACACCGCAAGGAGTCAGTACAATATTTTCCAAGAATAAATGCCCCCACAACAATAGAAAATCTGAAAGGATACCATCCCAAGGAGCACAACTCAACCATGGACAGGAGGAAACTCTTTGAGATCACAGTAAAGTGGCATGAAGGAAAAAGTGTTGAAGATAGGACCTCGATAAAACCATAAATAGAACAAAAGGTAACTGAAGAGAACTCTTCCTTAAAAAAGAAATTTCCAATAATTTAGGAGCAAAGGAGGGAGTGCATCGACAAGAGAAGACAAGCCAAATGATTGACGACAAATGGGATGTCTTTTGATTTTAAGTACAACTTTCTTTGGAAAATGTAGAGAAGTCAAATTGGAGATTCGGAGCAACATAACAGAAGTAAGCAAACCGTGACAACAAGATGGTCAAAGAGAATGAACGACACCCAAAAAAAAAGACAATAGAAGAGTTATTAAGGACAAGAAGATTCGAGAGACAACTGCCTCAAGAGAATTAGACAAGGTGAATAGTAGAGGCGCGACAGATAACACACTAACCCTTATGAAGGTCATAGATTGAACTCCAACAAAGAAGGAAGAAGTGGAAAGGCCAAATATTGGGGAAAAGAAGGATGAAGGAAATTTTTAAAAAAACCAATGGCCAGATATAAGAGAAGAGAGGAGTAGCTAATCCTCTCGCATGATAAAGAGATCTTGAAATAAAGAAGACACGAGCTCTCCCTAAAGAAATAGACACGTGCTGAAGTACATTTAAGGATGAGGATATAGTACAAAAAATGTGCCTACAAGATTTCAAGAGTAAAGATAAACAAGAGAAGACGACATCAAAGGGTGTCATTTAAGAATAGAAATTCCCTAGAGCAAGTATAAAAGGAATTTTAGGAGAAAAGGGAAAGAATCCTACCAAGGAAGGAAGCCTCCATTAAGACATGTGTATCCCAATTAAGAGGAAATGGAACCAACCGAAATAAAAAGAAACGATAAGCTTACAAATGAAATGTTGGTTGAGATGGAAAGATCGAGTACCAAGGAAAAATACTCATAAGGTCCTAAGAAGTAAATTAAACTAAAGAAATGGATAAATAGCATGGTAGCATCAAAGAATGTTGTAACGAATAGGAGTGGGTGGACTACAATAACAAGAGAATAAGAGAAAGAATATATGAGGAATCTTGGAGAGTAAGCCCTCAATTAAGAAATTAATTAGGGAAAACTACCACTAACATCAAGACGGGTTGTGGTCCATGCTTACTTAATGGAGCCTAAAGAATGGACAGATGAGCATAGTGTAGAATATATGAAATAAGACCAACAATCAGAAATTTCTTAGATAAGGAATAAGAGGAAATTTTAAGACGAATGAGGATTCAAAGAGGGAAATTGCCTCAACATATAAGAAGGTGTAAGGAAATAATAAAGGAAAGAATCTCCAAAGGATGACAAGAAGGTTGAACATGTAACTCTTAAGGTTAAAACCTCTACATTGAGGAATATAGTAGAGAATGAACTCGTTAGAAGGGAATTCCTCAACAAAACAATCAATACATCGACCAAAAGGAGACTAGCTTGAAATAATAAATCATGAAATGGTCACAAGCAAGTGAGAGTGGGTTAAGGAAAAAGGAAGTCCTTGAATAAAGGATGCCACTAAAGAAGAGAAAGGACATAAGGAGGAAAAAATCTATGTCAGTAATCATCAGGAAACCCAATGATTGGAATCAAAATAGTATGTCAGTAATCCCAGAAGTTGGGAAAGGATGAGTAGGTAAGAGAAATCCATGCGGTTATGTGAGACATAATGTCAAAGGCATGATGGATGAGAGGATAACGGTAAAAAAGATAGCTAAGGAATTCTATCAAAAGAAAAGAGGGACGAGGTTATCCGATCTCTAAAAGGTCTAAAAGCTAAGAGAGACACTCAAGGAGATGTTCTAGAAATCAAGTGGACAGAGACAGATCCTAGAAAATGCCATGCTGTAAGGGTATGTAAGCCCAACAATCCCGAGGAGAATATGACTCAAAGTAAGGAAGATTCAGTTAAAAAGCATGACGAGGTCAAATATAACAATTTGGACCGAATTTATAATAGACAACGAGTGGAGGAAGGGTTAAAATAGGATGAAAAAGTGATAATAAAGAAAATCATGGAAACAAGTACGTAACGCTCAAAAGAACATTGAGCTAAAGGTCTCAATGACTAAGGGGTTAACTAGACACAGGAATGGTTAGGTATCTTGGAATTGCCAATCTTGAGTACAGAACCTCCAATGGAAGAATGTGCTCTAAGCAAAGAAAAATATGAATCTAAGAATATACCCCATAATAAGGTATGTCTAGTTACGATAAACTCCATGGAGGGAGTAAATAATATAAAGGAAAAGGAATTTCTTAAGTGAAGGTTATAGAAAGGGCTAATTGGAAGGACAAGAGAAGAGTTTGCATGTTAAGCAAACACCAAAGGGGCATCAAAGGAAATGATTCCTCATACAAGGCTGATAATTAAGTTTTTGGGACAAAACTCCTAAAAGGAGGGGAGAGTTGTAAACCCTGCCCTTTTGAGCTAAGAAAAACCGGGAAAAGAACCTGTCAAACCGAGTGAGAAAATCGAACCGGTTCACAAACCCGATCAATTATGAATAGGCAATTTGGGAATTTACAACTCTCGAGTGATCCAAAGAGTTTATAATACTATGGAAAAGAACCTTAGGATGAATTGGAAGAGAAAAACCAGACCAGTTTGGATGAACCAGATCCAACTAGATTGAACCGATTTATGAATCGAATTGGTTCATGAACCAGAACCGATAGAGATTGGGCAAATAAGAGAAATTCAACTCCCTTGTGCTCCAAAGAAATTCATAAGCATTGGAAAGTAACCTTAAAGTAAAGTGGGAAAGAAAAACTAGACCGGTTCGGGTTAACCAAACCCAAACCGAATTAAACCAGTTTAAGAACCGAGCCCGCTTATGAACCGAAATTGATAAAGAGATGGTAAATTGAGAATTTTATGGACCCTAAGTGACCTAAGGAGTCAGAAAAGTCATGAAAATGGACTTGTGAAGGAATTGGAGATGAAAACCAAACCGGATCCAAACCAGTTTGGACCAGTTTGAATCACTATTGAACTAGATGCTAAATTCATTTTTCTATGTGGCTTAAAATTTTCAAATTTGAGATTTGAGACCACCATTGGATAGAAAATGAATTTAGAGGAATTTAAAAATTTTTAGATTTGAAAAACTTGGTCGAATGGTGGGTGAACCAACTGGTTTAAGCTTTGAACCCGGTTCGGACCGGTCCGGTCTGGTTCGAAATAGTGTCATCTTCTTCCTCATGGTGACAGTGTTGTTCACTCACCAGGAAATTGAAGCAGCGCTGACAATGAAGAAACATTTCCGTTCGGTACATTTCAGGCCATCAATGGCTGTCACAAAGGTGCCAAACGGATGGCCAACGGGTCCCCGAGCTCCTTATATAATGAGCTTCGTTTGAGCTCATTCCGGGATGATGAGCACAACTTAAAGTTAAAAACCACTTACCGGTTGTGAGTGGGATTTTATATCATACCCGGTTGGGGATGATAAGAACATCGAAATAAAAACCAACTACTATGTGGTATTTTAAACATCACAACTTAGAGGAGTGATGTGAAAACCATGCAGAAAAACTACTTACCGATTGTAAGTAGATCATACCCGGTTGGTATGATAAAACTTCCTCGAAGGAAGTTAAAAACCCGTTCATTGTCTATGAACGAAGATGTCCTTATACCCGGGCGGTATAAGAGATAGTGAAAACATATTTTTGTCAGATGTGCTCTCCCCTGACTGTGTGCCAATTCTTAAAAAATTTGGGAGACCTTCTTGATGGGAGCTCAAATAGCTCTTATAGGTCGGGGGCCTAGGTTTTGGAACGTGGGGGCTAATATGCCCAATTTTGAAAATCTCGTATAGTGGCCCCAAGGCCTGTTGGCACGAGCAGGAGCTCGTAAACAAATATGAGTTATATGCCATAAAACTTTAAATAAAGGAATTGTTTGGCCATGATACCAAGATAGGACCGACATACTCAGTCAATTAGTGGCAGTGCGACATGACAGGTCGACGAACTAGTCAAGACAAATAACTGCAGGTTGAGTTGAGAGTTGGGGCCATTGGACCAGTGGCACCACATATTATATAGCATAATGAGAAAATATTGATTGTACATGCACTATGAGTACAGGACCATCAAGACACCCAAGAGGGGTAGTGATGCATCCTAAGGGCACTGGACGACCTGTGAGTATAAGGGCAGTTCGTCGTACCAGGTGACTGTGCGAAATTTGGAGTAGCACCAAGCGCATGAGACCGGGGTGGGGATGGGATGAGCTCTCTCTGCTCATACGGACACAAAAAATTGATTTTGGGATTGAGGGTTGGATGTCACGAACATCCACTCATCCTCAGGGTAGAAATGGACGTACTTCTATCTGGGTGGCCAGTAAAGTCGCTCCGAAGCTACAAGTGAGTTCAGTGGACATACTGACCTGCGAATGTGTATTTAACCTTCATGATGAAGGATGTGTGTTGGGTGATGACACACTGTGATTAAATAAGGAAATGGTGATAAAACCCGAGATTTCAAATTAAATGGTTTTGAAAGAAAGGAGTTTGGCACACTCTAAAATTTATCTTTTTCCTAAAGATAAAATGTTTTGAAAAACCCATTCACTGAGTAGTCATACTCATCCCCTCCATTATATCCCTTTCAGGAGATTTCGGAAATCCTACCCTTAAAGACCATCAACTAAGACGCATGTGAGACAGGTATGATAAATCTAAATTATTATGTAGTTTTTATTTATGTTATTCCTGGAAAAGGTGCAGGTTTAATGGATACCTTACTCTTTACGGTCTATAATAAGGGGAAACCCTTTAATAAATTGGGAGAGTGACGGGTTGATGACAGGGATCTGACCAAACTGGGTCGGGGCATGACAGTTTCCCTTGGTTCTTTCACCTCGACATGCACTTCATTTTGCAAGTTCATCTCCTCATCCTTCTTCACTTAGTTCCATTACCTTTTAGTTGGGATACGTATGCCTTTCCAGGGTTTTCTTCCTTGGTATGATTCTTCCCCTTTCTACCAAAATTCCTTCTTTTATTTGTCTTTGAAAGTATCTAACCTTGAATGACATCCTTTGATGCCATCCTCTCCCGCTTACCTTTGACTCTTGAAATCTCGCGATACGTTCTTTGTACCCCATTCTCATTCTCACTTGTATCCCAATATATGTCAATTTCTTTTAGGAAGAGCTCAAATCCTCCTTGTTTGAAGATCTCTTGGTCATCAGGTGAGAGGTTTGCCTACCCCTCTCTTGGCTTGAGTTTGGTCATTAATCCGATCTTGACCATTGGTCTCTTTGAGGATTTCCTTCATCCTTCTTTTTCCAAATGTTTGGCCTTCCCACCTCTTCCGTATTTGTTGGAGCTTAAGTTATGACCTTCACGAGTATCAGTTCATTAACTGCCTCATACCTACCATTTCCCCTAGTCTAATTATCTTAGGGCAATTGTCTTTTGAGCCTTCTTGTCCTTAATGTCCATCCTACTAACCTTTTTAGGGTGTAGTCCTTACTACTTCCTGATCTTCCTTTGGGTGTCATTTATTCTCCTTGACTATCTTCTTGTTACGACTTGTTTCCTTCCACTATGTTGGTAAAAAACACCTATTTGGCTTCACTATTGTTCCAAAGTGAGTCATACTTTCCATCCCGAGATATCCCATTTGTTGTCAAATGCTTGGCTTGTCTTCTTTTGTGGAGGAATTTCCTTCTTCAGCTCCCCTTTGTTTTGTTTTCAGTTTATCGAGGTCCTACCTTCAATCCTTTCCGCCTTCCATGGCTTTGGAGTTTTGGTAGTTGACGTGTTTCTCGGCAGGTATTGCCCTACATCCATGGGGTTTGGGATAGTCCTCCAGTACTTGTCCTATCCTCCTATAGGATAACTTGATACTTGTCCTTAGTAGGATTGGGCACTTCTTCACGCAGTGTCCTTATCATTCATACTTATAATTGCATGGACCTAAGCGGTTCCTCTTAGCATCTTTCTAGAGAATTGCTGGTTTTGGTGCTTTGCTATCCTTGAGTTTGGATACCTTGAGAGTTTTCTTGTGGAGTCTTCTTTGCCAAAGGATCATTCTTAGGGTCCTCCTAGATTTCTTGATTCCCTAATTCAGTTTCCTTAATTGGGATGGGATTCTCCTTAGTTTCTATGGTAGTGCAGGTTTGTTTGGTTACTTTTCTTGGGGCCATCTTCCTAATAAGATCACGTCCTTTGAGAGATAGGGTTTTTAGGATTTTGGAGTACTTCATTAATAGTGGAGTACAATATGTTGGGGTTTTAGCCCTATTAAAAAAGTCGTCACAAAATATATAGGGAGCAATGGGATTCTTGATAAGCATCCTCCTAGGTTATACGCCCATTGCTGGCATTTCTGGCTTCTTGCTTGGCTCCCTTTGTACTTAGAGTTATGACCTCAATAGGTCCTAGCACCATTCTCCTGGATACTTCCCTATTTGGTCTTTTGAGACTTCTACTATGCCTCGGGCATTGGGGAGCTTCTAGGATTGTCTTCCTACGAGGACAGGTTGTTGGGTGGTGTTGGTGATGCTAGTCCTAGTTTTCTTGGTTCCTATCTTGGAGCCATCTGTAAATTTTAAAAACTTTCTCTTAGTTACTATGTTATATAGTTTTGATAATGTATTCGAGGAAACAGGCTTTGATACCACTCATGTTGTCACGCCCTGATCCGGTTTGGTCAGATCCCCATGACCAACCTGCCACTCTCCTAGTTTATTAAGGGTTTTCCCCTTCTTTAAATTGTGAGGAGTAAGACGTCCTTTAAACATGTACCTTTCCGGGAATAACATTAATCAAAATTGCATGAAATTTAAACTTTACATACCCGTCTTACAGGTGTAGTTAATTGGAGGTCTTTGGGTAGGTTTTTCCCTTTATTTCTGAAAAAGGGGTAAAAGGGAGGGGTGAGTTCAACAACTTAGTGAATGGGTGTTTTAAAACTTGACTTTCAAAAAATATTTTGAACTGGAGTGTGCCAGACACCTTATTTTTTTTTATGACATTTGATCCTCAAAATCTTGGTTTTCATAGCCATTTCTCATCATTAACCATAAACGGTGTGTTTATCAACCAGCACATGACCTTCATCGTGAAGGAAACACACATTCGCAGGGTAGCTCATCCACTGCAACCACTTGTGGCATCGGAGCGACTTTACGGGCCACCTAGATAGAAGCCCGTCCACTTCTACCCTAAGAATGAGTGGATGTATGTGACATCCAACCCTCAATCCCATAAAGAAACTCCATGTCTATAAGAGGACAAAGACCTCATCTTGACCTCACCCCGATCTCATGCGCATGAAGCTACGTTGAACTTTTCTGACTACTGGCATAACAAACTGCCCTTATCTCCACCATGTCGTCCAGTAGCCCCTAGGACACATCACTACCCCTATTGGGTGTCTTGAAGGTCTCGTACCTCAGTGCATGCACAAAACAATAGTTTTCCTCATAAGCCATTTAATCTTTTGTGCCACTGGTCTAATGGCCCCAACCCTCAACTCGACTTGCAGTTGTTTGTCTCGACTGGTTCGTCGACTGTCTTATCACACTGCTACCAGTCCATCGAATATGTCAGTCCTGTCTTGGTACCATGGCCAAACACATCATTCATTTAAAATTTTCATGGATTAAACTCATGTTTGTTTACAAGCTCCTGCTCGTTCCAACTAGCCTTGGGCCCACTGTATGAGATTTTCAAAATCGGGTATATTAGCCCCCATGCTCCAAAACCGAGGCCTCCAACCTATCTGAGCTATTCAAGCTCCCGTCAAGAAGATCTCCCAAAAAGTTTAAGCAGTGGCACAAAATCAGATGAGGACATTTCTGACAAAAATAATCTTTTAGCTATCAATCACACCAATCGGGTGTGAAGACTTCTCTGCTTATAACCGATAAGTCATTTGAGGAAGTTCATCATACCAACTGGGTATGATCTACTTACAACCGATAAGTAGTTTTTTCATGCGTTTCCTCACATCACCCCTTCCAGGTGTGATGTTAAAATTCCACTTAGTTGTGGGTTTTCATTACTGAGGTGCTCATCATCCCAACTAGGTATGATGTAAAAATCCCACTCACCTATTAATGCAGTGAATTCCTCTTAATCGGCTTTTTTCCTCCACGCGAGCTTGTCTTGGCTAGCATTCCCGGTACTTTGTGTTCCTACACGATATGAATATCTTTGTTCATTATCCTTTGGCCTATTTGCAATTAGGTTCCTAAAGTTCTTTTTCTTTAACTTTAGGTCCCTAATGCCAATTTTCCCCAAATTAATTACCAAAACTTCTAAAATTCACTTTGGAACCTCAATTTATTCAAAATCACGAAAAGGGGTTCAAGTTTCCCAAATTCCCAATTTGGTCCTTAACATTTTCCAAAATTACCATTTCGCCCCTACTTTACAAAAATGGTAAATCTCACCCCAAAAATTCCAAAAATTGACCAATTGGTCCACCAACATCTTTTCCATGCCCAATTGGCCCTCAATTTTAGGAAATTGCACTTTAGTCTCTCGAATTTTCGAAATCCCCAATTTCTCCCAAAATTTTTCCTGAATTTCCCCCTTTCAACCTAGCCAAATTTGATTTCATCAAATTGACCGATAAATAGAGGTTAATTGTTGAAATTGAAGGTAAAATTGAGTTCCTACACTTCCACATGATTCAATGGAACTTTGAATCGGGTCATTTAGATCCGATTTGAGCTCAAATGGAGCTTTGTCGGAAAACTAGTCTTATAGAGAGAAAATTTTGAATGCTTACCATCGGGGGTGCGACGATCGAAGATTTTGATATGGGTAGATAGCTCTCATCCTGACGTTCCTCCTAGGATCAAGAATCGCAACATTTCATGCCGAATTGAGGGAGAATTTGGTTAGTGAAGTTTCTTTGGTTCTCTTTCTAGCACTGATCGGAAATTATAGAGGGGAGCCAAATTGGCTTACCTTTCAGCTCTAATTCAGTTGTATCAGGGTTGTGGAAGTGTTGGGGGAGCTTGGTTTGGCCTAAAAAAGGGCTCGAATTAGCCATTTTTAGCTTAATCGAAACATGACAGCTTCGATCCGCCGGAGCTGCTTCACTGTTTTGTCACGTCGGTGATCCTCGGAGCGAATGGAGACTATAGTCATGTAGCTTACTTCTCCCTAAATCTAACGAATCTGACCATGCCTTCTTTGGCTTAGAAAAATGCCCAAGTCAGAGCTCTGGTTCAAGCTTCATCGAAAAATGGAGCAGTAGGGAGAGAGTGGAGTTTTCAAGTGTAAGGAGGATTAATGAGGAGGGGCTCTTTATATAGGAAGTTCAGGGACTTCTTAGCCATTCGATTGGTGCCTTAATGGTAGTCATTCATTGCCTAAAACTCCCTGCCCGAAGACTTTTCATCTTCACCGATGCTGCTCGATTTTTTAGAGAGTGAACAGTGTTGTCATTTGAAGGAAGAAGATGACACTGTTTCGAACCGAACCGGAACAGTCTGAACCGGGTTTAGTGTTTAAATTGGCCAATTCAGGTCCAATTTGATCGAGTTTTTTGAAATTCAAAATTTGTAAATTCATCTTGTAAACCCCGCCCTTTTGAGCTAAGGAAAAACTGGGAAAAGAACAGGTCAAACCGAGTGAGAAAATCGAACTTTTCACAAACCCGAACATTTGTGAATGGGCAATTTGGGAATTTACAACTGAAGGGTTTATAATACTATGGAAAAGAACCTTAGGATGAATTGAAAGAGAAAAACCAGACCAATTTGGATGAATCGGATCCAACTGGATTGAACCAGTTTATGAACCGAGTCGGTTCATGAACCAGAACCAATAGAAAAAGGGCAAACAGGGAAATTTATGGATCCCTTATGACCTGAAGAGATTTATAAACCTTGGGAAGGAACCTTAGAACAAAGCGGGAGAGAAAAACCAGATCGGTTCGGGTGAACTGGACCTGAACCAGATTAAACCAGTTTGAGGACCGAGTCGGTTTATGAACCGGAATCGATAAAGAGATGGTAAACCAGGAATTTTATGGACCCTAAGTGACCCAAGGAGTCACAAAAGACATGGAAATGGACTTGTGAAGGAATGGGGGATGAAAACCAAACCGGCTCAGGTGAACCGGATCCGAAATAGTTTGGACTAGATTGAACCACTATTGAACTGGATCCTAAACTCATTTTTCTAGGTTGGTTAAATAATCAAATTTGAGATTTGAGGCCACCATTGGATAGAGAATGAATTTAGATGAATTTAAAAATTTTTAGATTTGAGAAACTCGGTCGAATGAGGGGTGAACCTGCCGGTTTAAGCTTTGAACCCGGTTCGGACCGGTACGATCTGGTTCGAAACAGTGTCATGTTCTTGCTTAGGATGACAACACTGTTCACTCGCTAGAAAATCGAAGCAGTGCTGGTGAAGAAGAAACACTTATGTTTGGTACGTTTCAAGTCTTCAATGCCTGTAATAAAGGTGTCAAACGGATAGCCAACGGGTCCTGGGCTCCCTATATAAAGAGTCCCACTCCATTCATTCTCTCCACACCTGAAAAGCATACTCTCTCTGAGTTGCTTAATTTTCCAGTGAAACTTGAACTAGAGCTCCGATATAGGGTATTTTCTAAGTTAGTTACATGCTTGTAGTCTCCGTTTGCTACGAGGGTTGCTGGAGAAATGCCAGCGTGACGAAACAGTGAATCAGCTCTGACGGACCGAAGTTGCCCTATTTCGGTCGATTTGAAATCGACCATTTCGAGCCCTCCTTGGGCTAAACCAAGCCCTCCCAACACTTCCTCAGCCCTTTCACGGCCAAATTAGGACCGAAAGGTAAGCCAATTTAGGTTTCCTTTACAATTACCGATCGGTGTTAGAGAGAGAGTCGGTCGAATTTCAATGATGAAATTCTAATCCAATTTGGCATCAACAGATGCGATTCTTGATTCTATGATGAACCTTAGGACGAGAGCTATCGGCCCAGATTGAAAGCTCAGACCGTCGTGCCTTCACCGGTGAGTAATCGAAGCTTTCTCTCTCTATGTTCTATTTTCCGGTGAAACTCCGTTTGAGCTCATTCCGGCGTTAAAACTCGTGATTTAAAGTTCTATGGAATCGTATGAACATGGAGAAACTCAATTTCAACTTCAATTTCAACAATTAGAGGTGTTTGATTGGTCAATTTGATGAAATCAAATTTGGCTGTGTTAAAGAGTTGGAATTGGGGGAAATTGGGGATTTTCGAAAATTCGAGGGATCGAAATGCAATTTCCTAAAATTGAGGGTCAATTGGGCATGATAAAAATGTTAGAGGGCCAATTGAGAAATTTTAGAATTTTTGGGGTAAAACTTACCATTTTTGTAAAGGAAGGGCAAAATGGTAATTTTGGAAAAATTGGAAATTTGGGAAATTAATCCCCTTTTTGTGAAATGGAATAAATTGAGGTCCTATGATAAATTTTAAATGTTTCGGGACTCAATTTAAGGAAAAACCGGCATTAGGGACTTAAAGAGAAATAACTTTAGGGACCTAATTGCAAATAAATGAAAGTTTGACTTTCTTATTCATTTGGAATGAATGAAGGTTATTAGGCCAAAGGATAATGAACCGATATGTTCATATCGTATAGGAACATGAAGTGCCAGGAACGCCAACAAGGACAAGCTCGCATGAATACAAAAAACCGGTATAGTGGAATTCACTGCATTAACGAGTGAGTGGGTTTACTAACATCATACCCGGTTGGGATGATGAGCACAACTTAAAGTTAAAAACCACTTACCGGTTGTGAGTGAGATTTTTATATCATACTCGGTTGGGAATGATAAGCATATCGAAATGAAAATCCACTATTATGTGGTATTTTAAACATCACAACATAGAAGAGTGATGTGAAAACCATACAGAAAAACTACTTACCTATTGTAAGTAGATCATACCCGGTTGGTATGATAAAACTTACTCGAAAGAAGTTGAAAACCCGTTCATCGGTTATGAGTGGAGATGTCCTTATATCCGGTCGGTATAATGGAGAGTTGAAAATATATTTTGTTGGAACTGCTCTCCCCTAACTATGTGCCAATGCTTAAACTATTTGGGAGACCTTCTTGACAGGATCTCGAATAGCTCTTATAGGCCAGTGCCTCGGTTTTGGAACTTGGGGGCTAATATGCCTAATTTTGAAAATCTTGTACAGTGGGCCCAAGGCCAGTTGGCATGAGCAGGAGCTCGTAAACAAACATGAATTATATGCCATAAAACTTTAAATAAAGGAATTGTTTGGCCATGGTACCAAGATAGGACTAACATACTCAGTCAACTAGCAACAGTGCGACATGATAGGTCAATGAACCAGTTAAGACAAACAACTACGGGTTAAGTTGAGAGTCAGGGCCGTTGGACTAATGGCACCACATATTATATGGCATAATGAGAAAATATTGATTGTGCATGCACTATGAGTACGAGACCATCAAGATGCCCAAGAGGGGTAGTGATGCGTCCTAAGGGCACTGGACGACCGGTGAGTATAAGGGCAATTCGTCGTACTAGGTTACCGTGCGAAATTTGGAGTAGCACCAAGCGCATGAGACCGGGGTGGGGACGGGATGAGGTCTCTATCCTCATACGGACATGAAGAATTGATTTCGAGATTGAGGATTGGATGTCGCGAACATCCACTTATTCTCAGGGTAGAAGTGGACGTACTTCTATATAGGTGTCCGGTAAAGTCGCTTCGAAGCCACAAGTGGGTTCAGTGGACGTGCTGACCTACGAATGTGTGTTTAACCTTCATGATGAAGGATGTGTGTTGGGTGATAACATACCATAATTAAATAAGGAAATGGTGATAAAACCCGAGATTTCAAATAAAATAGTTTTGAAAGAAAGGAGTCTGGCATACTCCAATACAAGACTTTTTTTTTTCTAAAAGTTAAAAGTAGACTTTTAAAAAAATACATTCACTAAGTAGTCGTACTCTCCCCCTCCCTTATACCCCTTTCAGGAGATTTCAGATAGCTTACCCTTAAAGACGATCAACTAAGACGCCTGTGAGACAAGTATGATAAATCTAAATTAGTATGCAATTTTGATTTATGTTATTACAGGAAAAGGTGCAAGTTAAAGGAAACCTTATTTTTTACAGTTTATAATATGGGGAAACCCTTTAATAAACTGAGAGAGTGGCGGGTTGATCACGAGAATCTAACCAAACCGGGTTGGGGCGTGACACATCTTAATTAATTATCTATCAAATAGTGGCCTAAATTCTCAAATTTGAATTTTATAAACCACCTAGAAAAATTAATTTAGAAACTGGTTCAATAGTGGTTCAAACTAGTTCAGGTTTGGTTCACCTGAACTGTTTTGGTTTTCTCTTCCAATTCATCATAAAGTCCTTTCACATGATTTTTGTGACTTTTTAGGTCACTTGTGATTCATAAATTTCCTAGTTTGACCTTTATTTATCGGTTATGGTTTGTGAACCAACTCAGTTTTCTCTCTTGAGTTAACTAGTTCTTTCCCCGATTTTCTTATCTGTAAGGAATGGAGTTTACAAGTTATGTGATCTAGAAGTTGAGTCGAGTCAATTTTGTGGCTGTCTTCAATTCATAATAAGCAAATAAGTTGTTTGCTCATGTAGGATAAGCTTCATATCAGGTCACGAGACACAAATACATGCTTTTATTAGGTGAAAATCCAAGAAGCAAACGAGTGGTGTTTTGATCTTCGTCTGAAGGAGACTACGGATCATGGCCAATTTTACATGTGAATAGTATGGAGTTTAGGTCTTTTGAAAGAAAGATCTTTGAGCTGATAATTACAATCAAGATAGCATTGCTTTATCATGTACATGGTGGTCCTGTGACATAGCGTCCAATGTCCTACATCACAAATGCATAAAACTAGTTAAATTAGATTGTCACTATGTGCGAGAGAAGGTAAAAGATAGACTAATAAAAAACTATGCATGTGATCGGACGTACTAATGAATGCCTACACAATAAGTAGCTTCAACATAACCTATGCAATATGAGAGTTCAAGATCTGTCTCCCAAGCGTGAGGAACACCATGAGGGACCTTGTGAAGTTGACTTGAAGCTATTCTTAACAATGGTGGAAAAGAGAGAGAGAAAAAAAAGAACACGTGCTTAATAAGATCTTGGCCACATATGGAAGTGCCATGTCTGATTCCAGAGTACGGATAAATAACAGCTAGACGGAGTGGATATCATGCTTATTTTCAAATTTCGCGTTTATTCGTCATAATGTCACTAATATAAATTGAGGTACGAGAATGATAAAGATGAAAGTTTATCAGCATCTTCTTCTGCATGATCATCTATATCTTTACATTATGGCAAGGTATGATTACCTTAGTTCTCCTTTTAATTCCCAGCTAAAGTTCTTTCCGGCATCCAACCATGAACATGCTTAGAAATGCTATGTGCCACAAAATATCCAGCACGTAGAAAAGGAAAGCCGACCACTGCCGAATCACAAGAATACAAGTCAATTATTAAGGGATGACAATTGTTTGGCTGCCGTGGAGTCCCCTTAAACCCACGTGGGCAGGTTGAATATAGAGGAACCCGATAATTGGGTGTATGGTTATATATTTGATTTGTGTAGGTACAAATTTTAAACTAAAATCTGTTGCAAACTTTATACTGCAACAGGTGAAATCGATAGTAGTGCAATCCATATTAAAATTATCAGAATTAACTATATTATAATCTAAATTTTACACATGCGAATTGTAAATTTAATTAAACAAAATTTGGTTCTAATTTTCCAAACTTATTAAATATAAATTCCATAATTAAATAAATAAACCCTATTCTTGTCCCCCATCTTTGTCCACAAGTCTCCCTTTGACTTCTCTGGCTATTTTGTCCTCATTCTTCCTTCCGACCGGCTTGCTCTATCTAGCGACGTCTTGTCTATACCAGATGCACACACTCATGGTGCTAATAATGGCAACAAATCTGTGGGGTGTCCTAGAACTCTCTTCCGGTCTTGTATGTCTATGTTGAGATTGTCTATGAACCATTGGCAGATATCTGCCGGTCCGGCTAAATATGAAGCAAAAGGTCTCAGCTCATTAAATCTAGTCTAATACTCGGAGATGGTGTGGGATCCTTGTCAGAGTTGGGGGAATTCTTGTTTCTTCTCGTTGATCAGATGTGGGGCTAAGTATTCATCTGAATACCTCTCCTTGAATTGCTCCAAGGTGGGTGTGGTGGCATGCAAGTTTTTGACATTATCCCACCACCGCTTCGCACTGGCTTCCAAGAAAAACTCTGCCAGAATTATCATATCTTTTGATGAAATTATGACTATCCCCATGAGTTTCTTGATGCTGGCTAGCCAGTCCATAATAGCTCTAACATCCTTCACTCCTAGGAATGGCTTACGTCCTAGTTGTCGGAGAGTTTTGAGGTATTTGGTGATGTCAACTGGAGGAGGAACGTTAACAGAAGGGGGATGAGATTGTACTTCCTCAAGCTCAGCTCGAGAGTTGGTGTCTTGGTTAAGCCGTCCAAACACTTGAGTGAATCAATCGTCTGGGTTTCCTTGGGGAGTTTCTATAGAAAGGATTGGTTGGGTAGCGTCAGAGACTGCTGCTTTGGTTCTCTTGGTTCCTCTCTTGAGAGTCATCTGAAAATTTAAAATTATCCATATTAATTACTATGTTATATAGTTTTGATAATGTATTTAAGGAAATAGGCTCTTATACCACTCAAGTTGTCACGCCCCAACCTGGTTTGGTTAGATTCCCGTGAACAACCTGCCACTCTCCCGGTTTATTAAAGGTTTTCCCCTTCTCTAAGCCGTGAGGAGTAAGACATCCTTTTTCAGCTGTACCTTTCCTGAAATAACATTAATCAAAATTGAATATATTAACCTTACACACATGTATTGCACGTTCAACTTTCGGTGGGTTTTCCCTTGGTTACCTGAGAAAGGGGTGGGGGGTGAGGGGGGGTTAGTTCCACAACTCAGTGAATGGGTGTTGGGTGAGAGTTTTCACAATGTTCCAAGGTTTACTAGTTCATTTCCAAGGATTATTAAATCCTTTCCACGGTTTTCATAACCTCTATCCCATGTCCATATTAGGTGTGTTTCACAAACAACACATGCCCTTCATTAGGAAGGGTACACACATATTCGCGAGATACAATTACGTCGACTACACCCACTTGTTAATTGGAGTATTTTTACCACCCACCCTAATAGAAGTCCCTAACTTCTACCCGGAGTTTGAGTGAACATGTCCCCGAAACCTCCAAAAATTCACTTTAGGTCCTCAATATACTCAAAACCATTTAAGGGATTCAAATTTTCAATTTGGTCACAACTTTTCAAAAATTACCATTTTGCCCCTACTTTACAAAAATGGCAATTTGATCCTAGTTGTAAACCCCGTCCCTTAAAGACAAGGAAACTGGGGAAAGAATCGGTTAACCCGGGTGAGAAAACCGAACCGGTTCACGAAACCCAACCGTTAGAGAAAGGATAAATTGGAAAATTTATAAATTCCGAGTTCCCTAAATAGTCAGAAAACTCATGATAAAGGACATTATGATGAATTGGAGGTGAAAAAGAAACCAGTTCAAGTGAACCGGACCTGAACTTGTTTGAACTAGTTTGAACCACTATTGAACTGGTTTCAAAATTCATTTTTCTAGGTGGCTTAGAAAATTCAAATTTGATAATTTAAGCCCCCATTGGATGGAAAATGAATTTAGATGAATTTACAAATTTTTAATTTTGAAAAACTCGGTCGAATCGGAACTGAACCGACCGGTTTAAGCATTGAATCAGATTCGGACCGGTCCGGATATGAATAGTGTTGTCTTTTTCCTTCAGATGACAACACTATTCACTCAACCGAAAATTGAGCAGCTCTAGCAAAGATGAAAAGTCTCCAGCCAGGGAGTTTCATGCAATGAATGACCGCAATAAAGGTGCCAATTGGATGGCCAAGAAGTTCTCAAGCTTCCTATATAAAGAGCCCTTGCTCATTCATTCTCCTCACACTTGAAAACTTCTCTCTTTCCCTACTGTTCTATGTTTTGGTGAAGCTCGAGATAGAGCTTCGACTTGGGCATTTTTCTATACCAAAGAAGATAAGGTCGGGTTCATTAGATTCGAGGATAAGTTACCTATCCAACAGTAGTCTCCATTTACTCCGAAAGTTGCCGGAGAAAGGCCGACGTAATCAAACAGTGAAGCAACTCCTGTGGACTGAAGTTGCTCTATTTCGGCCGAGCTAAAAATGGCTAATTTGAGCTCTTCTCAGGCCGAAACAATCTTCCCCAACACTTCCACATCCCTTATACAACTGACATGAAGAAGTGATTTCGGGATTGTGGGTCGGATGTCGCGTACATCCACTCATTCTCAAGGTAGAAGTGGTCATTTTTCTATCCGGGTGGTAGGAAAAGTCGCTCTGAAGCCACTAGCGGGTTCAGTAGTGATACTGACTTGTGAATGTGTGTAACCTTCATGATGAAGGATGTGTGTTGGGTGATGACACACCGGTAACTATGAAATAATGGGAAAACTCGAGGAAAATTTTAAATGAAGGTATTTTTGAAAAGAAAGGAGTGTGGCACACTCCATATAAATGTTTTTCTTAAAATTAAAAGTAGACCTTTGAAAACCCATTCACTGAGTAGTCGTACTTACCCCCTCCCTTATATCCCTTTCAGGAAATCCCAGAAACCTCCCTAAAAGACCATCAACTAAGATGCCTGTAAGACAGGTACGTAAAGTTTAAAATTTCATGCAGTTTTGATTATGCTATTCCAGGAAATGATGCATGTTTAAAGGACGCCTTACTCTTTACGGTTTATAATAAGGGGAAACCCTTTAATAAACCGGGAGAGTGGCGGGTTATTTAGGGGGATCCGACCAAACCTGGTCGTGGCGTGACAATTAGAGTGGTATCCGAGCATGTTTCCTTGAATACATAATCATGACTAGAAAATATTGTATCTAATAGGATTTATCTTAAAATTTACAAATGGCTCCCAGGAGAGGAACCAAGAAAACTAGGAATGACTCTACTCGACACCTTGTCCTCATTGGAAGACAACTCTAGAAGCTTCCCAAATGCTTGGGGCATGGTAAAAATTCCCAAGGACCAAATGACAAAGTATCCAAGAGGATGATGCTTGGACCTATTGAGGTCACACCCCGAGTACAAAAGAAGCCAAGCATGAGACCAGGAACACCGGTTAGGGCTTATAACCTTACCATGGAGGATGCTTAGCGCACACCCCGTAGTCCTCTACCTATTTCATGACCACTCTTTGTAATATGGTTAAGACCCTAACATATTGTACTCCTTCTCCATTAATGAAGAATTCCAAGTTCCTAAAACCATGTCTCTAAACAAGGATGTAAGCCTACGTCTCAACTGTAGAATGATTGCCTCAAGAAAAGTAACCAAACAAACCCTGGGGACCGAGGAGAATCCCATCCCAAATAAGGAAATGAACCAAAAGACTAAAGAGTTTAGGAGAACTCTTAGGGGAAAATTAGTAGGTAGAGAAGGCTCGACAAGAAAACCGACAAGGAGACTAAGGAGTGAGAACTGTGGTGGTAACTACTGGGCAAGGAAATGACAAGGTGAGGACAATAGGAATGCTACTCGAGAAAGTGCTCAACACTATTAAGGACAAGTACCAAGACAGACTAGTATAATTATAAGGAAAGAAGGGGTGTTCTATACCTCATAGATTCAAGGCAATACATCCTTAAAGGTCACGAAGGATATGAAGGATTGGAGACTGATACCATGGAGCAAGTTATGTAAACAGTTCACCAAGATGTTAAGAAATGATGAGGTGAATGCAAAAACTTCTTAAGAAGGTCAAACCGAGAAGGATACCTCATGAATAGGGATAAGATACATAAGAAGCTGAAGAAGAGAAGGAATACGCTATGAAAGGGAACTCTGGAGGGATGCATACAACCAAGTGCCTTGAAGGAATCATTGGTTGGCAGATGGACATAACGTGGAGTGCAAGGAGCCAACCCCTCATTAGAAACTACTTGAAGGAAGGATGTACTAGAGGCCGAGACTAACCTACTTTGGAAAAGTGATAGAATGTTAGGCATAACTTCCTTTGGAAAATATAGAGAAGTCAAAGTGGAGATTCGGAACAACATAACAAAAGTAAGCAAACCATGACAACGAGATGGTCAAAGAAAATGAACGACACCCTAATGAGGACCGGGAAGTAGTAAGGAATACACCCTAAAAGGGAGCACTGGAAGGATCATTAAGGACAAGGAGATTAGAGAAACAACTGCCTCAAGAAAACTAAACAAGGTGAAAAGTAGGGGCGAGACAGGTAACGAACTACTCTCGTGAGGGTCATAGAGTAAACTCCAACAAAGAAGGAAGAGGTGGAAAGGCCAAATATTGGAGAAAAGAGGGATGAAAGAAATCCTTAAAAGGGCCAATTAAAGATTAAAACTCAAGCCAAGAAAGGAATAGGCAAGCCTCTCACATAACGGTCAAGACAACTTGAAACAAGAAAGATTTGTACTCTCCCTAAAGAAGTAGACAGGTACTGGGTACGAATGAAAATGCGGATAGAGTATACAAGATGTGCCTACAAGAATTGTGTAGTAAAGGTAAACGGGAGAAGACGACATCAAGGGATGTCATTTAAGGGTAAAAATCCCCTTGAGCAAATGTAAAAAGGAATGTCAAGAGAAAAGGAAAGAATCCTACCAAGGAAGTATCGTGATGTCCCAGTATGTCCTGTTTGGAGAAAGAGCAGGAGTATCAAGAAATAATTCTAGAAGAACCGAGTAGAAAGAAGAAACTAGTAACGGTGTACAGCCAAAGAGAATGAACAAAACCCTAAGAAAGGATGAGATGTAGCAAAGACTACACTCTCTGAAGGACAATGGAATGGGCTTAAAGAACGAGTGATACAGTTGCCCAGGCAATTGGACCAGAAAAATAAAAAGAAGAAGACAGTTAAAGAACTGGTTTTCGAATGAACCATGGATTTAAACCACAACAAAGAAGGGAGAAGTAAAAAGGCCAAAACGTAGGAAGAGAAGAACGAAGGGAAATCCTTAAAGAAATTGATGGTTAAAACCAGATTTATAGTTTAAAGTCTTTGAACGGTTAAGTTAGCCTCAAGAAGGGCGAACAAGAGATTTTGAAATAAGGAGGATGTGAACCCTCCTTAACAGAAATTATTTAATGTGTTAGCATCAAAAGATGTTGTGACAAGTATGAAGGAGTGGACAACCCATACTCGGGTAATAGAGGAAAAATGTTCGAGAAGATGTTGGGAAAGTAAGTCCCCTAATAAGGTGTAGCTAAGAAGGAATAACCACAATTGGTAAGATGGGTCATAGCCCACACATGCATACGAAGCTTAAAGAGTGGACAACCAAGCATAGTGTGGAATGCACATAATAAAACCAATAATCAGAAGTGTCCTATGTAAGGAACAAGGGATAAAACAAAAGTTGTGACTAGAGAAGGATCCAAAGTAAAACAGATGCCCTAACATAGATAAGTGTACGAAGAAAGGGAGAAAGGGAAACCTTCAAGCAATGGCAAGAAGGTTGAACATGTAGCTCCTAGAATGAAAGTCTCTACCTTGAGGGACACATTAGAGAATGAAAACGTAAAAAGGGAACTCCCCGAAATAAAACAATAAGACTGAAAAGGGTCAAATGGGAATAATGAACTATGAAGTGGTTACAAACAAGTAAGAGCGGATTAAGGCCAAAGGAAATCCTTGAGTAAAGGATGTTATTGGGAGTGATGATGAACCTAAGAATGGACGAGTCCCAGCATGTCGGTAAAACATCTAGAGATCAAATAATTGGAACCGAAAAAACTCAATAAGGAAGTCAAAAAAGGATGAGTGGGTAAGGAGAACCAATACAATTGAGTAAGTTGAGTTAATAATGGTAAAAAGGATAGTTGAGGAATACTATCAAAAGAAAAGAGGGATGAAGTTATATGATCCCTGAAAGGTCTAAAAGCTAAGAGAGACACTTCAGGAGAAGTTCTAGAAATCAAATTGACAGAGACAGATCCTAGAAAATGCCATGCTACAAGGGCATGTAAGCCCAACAACCTGAGGAGAATATGACTCAAAGTAAGGAAGAGCCGACTAATAAGCATGATGAGATCAAATATAACAATCTGGACCGAAGTTATAATAGACAACGAATGGAGAAAGGGTCAAAATAGGACAAAAAGGTGATGATAAAGAAATCCATGGTAATAAGTATGAAATGCTCTATAGGACGACGAGCTAAGGGTTTCAATGACCAAGCGGTTAACTAGGCACAGAAATGGTTAGTTATCTTGGAATTTCTAATCTTGAGTACAGAACCTCAAGGGGAAGAATATTGCTCTAAGCAAAGAGAGAGATAAAATCTAAGAACATACCCTGAGGTAAGGTATGTCTAGTTATGACAAACTCCATGGAGGGAGTAAATAATATAAAGGAAAAAGAATTATTTAAGTGAAAGTTGTAAAAGGGGCTAATTGAAAGGACCAGAGAAAAGTTTGCATCTTAAGCAAACACCAAAGGGGCATCAAAGGAAATGATTGCTCATGCAAGGTTGCTAACTAAGTTTTGAGGACAAAACTCATAAAAGGAGGGGAGAGTTGTAAACCCTGCCATTTTGAGCTAAGGAAAACTGGGAAGAGAACCGGTCAAACCAAGTGAGAAAATCGAATTAGTTCACAAACCTGATAATTATGAATGGGCAATTTAGGAATTTACAACTCGCAGGTGAACTAAAGGGTTCAAAATACTATGGAAAAGAACCTTAGGATGAATAGGAAGAGGAAAATTAGACCGGTTTGGATGAACCGGGTCCAACAGAATTGGATCGGTTTATAAATCGAGTCAGTTCATGAACCAAAACCAATAGAGATCGGGCAAAACAAAAGAATTCAACTCCATTTTACTCCAAAGAAATTCATAAACCTTGGTAAGGAACCGTAGAACAAAGTGGGAGAGAAAAACCAAACCGGTTCGGGTAAATTTTACCCGAACCGGATTGAACCGGTTTAAGGACTGAGTCGGTTTATGAACCAGAATCGATAAAGAGATGGTAAACTATGAATTTTATGGACCCTAAGTGACCTAAGGAGTCACAAAAGACATGTAAATGGACTTGTAAAGGAATTGGGGATGAAAAACCAAACCGATTCAGGTGAACCGGATCCAAACCGATTCAGGTGAACCGGATCCAAACCAGTTTGGACCGGTTTGAACCACAATTGTACTGAATCCTAAATTCATTTTTCTAGGTGGCTTAAATAATTCAAATTGGAGATTTGAGGCTACCATTGGATAGAGAATGAATTTAGAAATTTTTTTATTTGAACCACTCGATCGAATGAGGGGTGAACTGGCCAGTTTAAGCTTTGAACCTGGTTTGGACCGGTCCAGTCCGGTTCGGAACAGTGTCATCTTCTTCCTCAGGATGACAACATTGTTCACTCACTGGGAAGCTGAAGAAACGCCAGCCATGAAGAAACGCTTCTGTTTAGGATGTTTCAGTTCTTTAATGTCAGCAATAACGGAGCCAAACGGATGGCCAACGGGTCTCCAAGCTCCCTATATAAAGAGCCCCTCCCCATTCATCCTCTCCACACTTGAAAACTCCATTCTCTCTCAACTACTTCATATTCCGACGAAGCTCAAACCAAAGCTCCAGCATGGGGTCTTTTCTGAGCCAAACAAGGTGAGGTCATGTTCTTTAGAACCGAGGAGAAGTCCGTTACACGTCTGTAGTCTCCGTTCACTCCGAGGTTCACCGGCGAGACGCCGGCATGATGAAACAGTGAAGTGGCTCCGGCGGACCGAAGCTGCCCTATTTTGGCCGAGTTGAAATCAGCCATTTTGTGCCCTCCTCAGGCCAAATCAAGCCTTCCCAACATTTCCTTAGCCCTCCCACGGCCGAATTAGGTCTGAAAGGTAAGCCAATTCGGCTCCCCTCTGTAATTTCCCTCTGTGCTAGAGAGAGAACTGGTAGAATTTCAATGATGAAATTCTAACTCAATTCGGCATCAATTGATGTGATTCTTGATTCTAGGATAAACCTCAATATGAGAGCTATCTACCCAGATCGAAAGCTCGGACCGTTGTGCCCTCACCGGTGAGAAATCGAAGCTTTCTCTCTCTACAATCTATTTTCCGGGGAAGATCCGTTTGAGCTTGTTCCGACGTTAAAATCTGCGATTCAAAGTTCCTTAGAATCGTATGAACATATAGGAACTCAATTTCAACTCTAATTTCAACAATTAGAGGTGTTTGATCGGTCAATTTGATGAAATCAAATTCGGCAGTGTTGAAAAGTTCAAATTAGAGGAAAATTTGGGGGGAAGTTGGGAATTTTCCAAATTCAAAGGTCCAAAATGCAATTTTATGAAATTGAGGGTCAATTGGGCATGAAAATAATGTTGGAGGACCAATTGAGGAATTTTGGAATTTTTGGGGCAAAACTTACCATTTTTGTGAAGGAAGTGCAAAATGGTAATTTTGGAAAAATTGAAGGACCAAATTGGAAATTTGGTATATTAATTCCCTTTTTGTGAAATGGAATAAATTGAGGTCCGATGATAAATTTTAGAAGTTTCGGGACTAAAAGTTAAAAATAACTTTAGGGACTTAATTGCAAATAAATGGAAGTTTGACTTTCTAATTCATTTGGAATGAATGAAGACTATTAGGATGAAGGAGAATGAACCAAGATGTTCATATCATGTAGGAACACGAAGTACCGGGAACGCCAGTAAGGACAAACTTGTGTGAATACAAAGAACCGGTCTAGTGGAATTAACAGCATTAACGGATGAGTGGGTTTACTAATATCATACCTGGTTGGGATGATGAGCACAACCTAAAAATTTAAAACCACTTACCAGTTGTGAGTGGGATTATGTATCATACCCGGTTGGGGATGATAAGTACCTCGGTATAAAAACCCACTGTTTAGTGGTATTTTTAATCATCACTACTTAGAGAAAGTGATGTAAAAGTTATGCGAAAAAAACTACTTATGAGTTGTAAGTAGATCATACCTGGTTGGTATGATGAGATTTCCCCAAAGGAAGTTGAAAACCCATTCATCGGTTATGAACGGAGATGTCCTCATACCAGTCGGTATAATGGACAATAAAAACCTATTTTGTTGAAAGTGTTCTCCCCTGATTGTTTGCCAATACCTAAACTATTTGGGAGACCTTCTTGACGGGAGCTCGTATAGCACTTATAGGCCGAGGGCCTCGGTTTTGGAACTTGAGGGCTAGAATGCCCATATTTTGAAAATCTCGTACAGTGGGCCCAAGGCCAGTGTACCATAAATGAACATGATATATGTGCCATAAAACTTAATAAGTGAATTGTTTGATCATGGTACCAAGATATGACCAACATGCTCAGTCAACTAGTGGCAGTGCGACATGACAGGTTGACAGACTAATCAAGACAAACAACTGCGAGTTGAGTTGAGAGTCGGGGTCGTTGGACCTGTGGCACCATAGATTACATGGCAATATGAGAAAACATTATTTGTGCATGCACTGTAAGTATGGGATCATCAAGACGCCCATGAGGGGTAGTGATGCATCCTAAGGGCAATTCGTCATTCTAGGTGTCTGTGCGAAATTTGGAGTAGCACCAAGTGCATGAGACCGGGGTGGGACAAGATGAGGTCTTTGTCCTCGTACGGACACAAAGAAGTGATTTCAGGATTGTGGGTCGGATGTCGCATACATTCACTCATTCCCAAGGTAGAAGTGGTCGTACTTCTATTCGGGTGGCAAGAAAAGTCGCTTTGAAGCCACTAGCGGGTTCAGTAGTGATACTAACTTGCGAATGTGTGTAACCTTCATGATGAAGGATGTGTGTTGGGTGATGACACACTGGTAACTATGAAATAATGGAAAAACCCGAGAGAAATTTTAAATGAAGGGGTTTTCGAAAAGAAAGGAGTCTAGCACACTCCATATAAATGTTTTTCTTAAAGTTAAAAGTAGACCTTTGAAAACCCATTCACTGAGTAGTCATACTCACCCCCTCCTTTATATCCCTTTCAGGAAATCCTGAAAAGCCTACCCTGAAAGACCATCAACTAAGATGCTTGTAAGACAAGTACGTAAAGTTTAAAATTTCATGCATTTTTGATTATGCTATCCCAGGAAATGGTGCAGGTTTGAAGGACGCCTTACTCTTTACGATTTATAATAAGGGGAAACCCTTTAATAAACTGGGGGAGTGGTGGGTTGTTCACGGGGATCCAACCAAACTGGGTTGGGGCGTGACAGCGGAGATGTCCTCACACTCGGTTAGTGTGATGGGCTGATCAAAAATTATTTTGTCAGAAGTGCACTCCCATAATTGTGTGTCACTGCTTAAACATTTTGGGAGACCTTCTTGATGGGAGCTTGAATAGCTCAAATAGGTTGGAGGCCTCGGTTTTGGAACTTGGGGGCTAAAATGGCCAATTTTGAAAAATCTCGTACAGTGGGCCCAAGGCCAGTTGGTACGAGTAGGAGCTCGTAAACAAACATGACATTAAGCCATGAAAACTTTAATGAATGATGTGTTTGGCCATGGTACGAAGACAGGACCGACATACTGGATGGACTAGCAGCAGTGCGACAAGACAAGTCGATGGACCAGTCGAGACAAATAGTTGTAGGTCGAGTTAAGGGTCGGGACCGTTGGACCAGTGGCTCCAAAGATTAAATGGCTTATGAGGAAAATTATTGTTTTGTGCATGCACTAAGGTTCGAGACCATTAAGATGCCCAAGAGGAGTAGTGATGTGTCCTAGGGTCCACTAGATGACCTGGTGGAGATAAGGCCAGTTTGTCATGCCAGCAGTTAAGGAAGCTCGACGTAGCTTCATGTGCATGAGATTAGGGTGGGTTCGGGATGAGGTCTCTGTCCTCATATGCACACAAAGTATTTAGGGTCTGAGGGTAGGATGTCGGAGACGTCCTCTTAGACTTCGGGTTGAAGTCAAAGACTTCTATCAAAGTGGATGGTAAAGACACTTAAATCCATAAGTGGGTACAATCGACATAACTGTATCTTGTGATTGTGTGTGAACCCTTCCTGATGGAGAGCGTGTGTTATTTTTGAAACACACCTAATATGGAAATAGGAAAGAGATTTGAAAAACATGGAAAGGATTTGAGAATCCATGGAAAAGAATTGGAAAACCTTGGAAAAAGGTTTTCAAAACTAGAAGTTGAGAAAATAATGATTTTAAAGAAAATAAAGAGTATGGTACACTCCAATGCAAACTATTTTTCAAGAAATTCATGTTTCAAAAAACCCATTCACTGAGTTATCGAACTCACGCCTCCCTTAACCCCTTTTGAGGAAACTGGGAAAAAAATAGACCTAAAGACCTTCAACTAGCTAAACCTGCAAGATAGGTATGAAAGTTCAAATTTTATGCAGTTTTGATTAATGTTATTCTAGGAAAGGTATAGGTTTAAAGTACGCCTTACTCCTCATGATTTAAAGAAGGGGAAAATCCTTAATAAACCCGGAGAGTGGCGGGTTGCTCACGGGGATCCAACCAAATCGAGTCGGGATGTGATACCAATTATTTTCAAAAATCAACCAATTGGTCTTCCAACATTCTTTCATGGCCAATTGAACCTCAATTTTGGGAAATTGCAATTTGGTCCCTCAATTTTATGAAATCCCCAAAATTTCCCCTTTCAAACTAACCAAATTTGATTCATCAAATTGACCATTCAATCAAGGTTATTTGTTCCAATTGAAGGTATGGATCTGTTCCTATAGTTCCATACGATTCAATTGAGCTTTGAACCACATCATTTGGGTTCGAATTAAGCTCAAATGGAGCATCGCCGAAAAACTAAAGTTAGAGAGAGAAAGCTTTGAAAGCTTTCCGTTGGAGGTGCAACAATCTGATCTCTCTATCAGGGATGATAGCTCTCTTCTTGATGTATCTTCTAGTATCAAGAATTCCTACAATTAACCTCTAATTGAGGGAGAGTTTCATCAGTGAATTTCTACAATTTCTGTCTCTAACTCCAACCTGCAATGACTGAGGAGGGCCAAATTGGCTTACCTTTTAGCTCAGTTGAGATCGTCTAAGGGTGGTGGGGATGTTAGAAGGGCTTGGTTTGGTCAGAGGAGGGCTGAATTTGGCTAATTTCAGCTTGGCCAAAATAGGGCAGCATTAGTTTGCGGAGCTGTTTCACTATTTGATTACACCGGTGCTTCTCCAGCGATTCTCGGATCGAATGGAGGTTGCTATTAGATAGTTTACTTCCCCCTAATTCTAAAGAGCCCAACCTCGCCTTCTAAGGTTGAGAAAAATGCCCAATTCAGAGCTTTGGTTCGAGCTTCACCGGAAAATGGAGCAGTAGAGAGAGGGAGAGAGAGGAGTTTTTAGGTGTGAGAAGGATGAATGGGGAGAAACTATTTATATATGAAATTCGGGGACTCTCTGGCCATCCGATTGGCACCTTTATGGCAATCATTCATTGCCTAAAACATCTTGAATGGAGACTTTTCATCTTCATTGGCACTGTTAGCTTTTATGGCAAGTGGACAGAGCTATCATTTGAAAGAAGAAGACGACACTGTTCCGAACCGGACTGGACTAATCCGACTGGGTTCAATGCTTAAATCGGCCAGTTTAGGCCTGATTCGATCGAGTTTTTCAAAATTAAAAATTTCTAAATTCATATAAATTTATTCTCTATCCAATGGTTGCTTCAATTCTATCAATTGAATTTTTGAAGCCACCTAGAAAAATGAATTTATAAACCGGTTCAATAGTGGTTTAAATCGGTTCAATCTGGTTCACCTGAACCGGATTGTTGCATTAATACACATCCAAGTGCTTGTCTGGATGCATCACTATAGATTGTGTACTCTCTCGCACTAGGGATATGAAGGGAGAGTACCGATGCAATTGTCAATCGAGTCTTCCATTCCAAGAAAGACCTCTCGCAACTTTCATCCCATTCATACTCAACTCCTTTCCTAGTGAGTCGAGTTAGAGGAGCTGCTATTTTAGTGCAATCTTGCACAAACCGTCTATAGTATCCTGCCAGGCCTAAGAAACTTCGTATCTTTGAAGGATTCATGGGTGCCTTCCAGTTAGATATGGCTTCCACTTTTGCTGGGTCTACCTTAACACCGTCCTTGGACACTATATGTTCTAAAAAGCCTATCTCCTGCAGCCAGAACTCACACTTGGAGAATTTGTCATATAAGTGATTTTCCGTCAATATCTCCAAGGTGATTGCAAAATGTTCTTCATGCTCCAACCTAGTTCATGAATATATAAGAATGTCATCTATGAACACTATTACGAACCTATCCAAGTGTGGTTGGGACACACAGTTCATCAAATCCATGAAGGTTGCAAGGGCATTCGTTAATTCGAATGGCATCACTATGAACTTGTAATGTCCATATCGTGATCAGAATGCAATCTTGGGAATGTCCTCCTCTTGGATTCTGAGTTGATGGTAGCCTAACTGAAAGTCTATTTTGGAGAAGTAAGCTGCTCCTTTTAATTGATCGAATAGGTCATCAATTCGCGGAAGTGGGTATCTATTCTTCATGGTGACCTGGTTCAATTTCCTATAGTCTATGCACAGTCTCATACTTCCATCCTTTTTCTTTACGAATAGGACGAGTGTAGCCCACAGAGACTGGATAGGATGTATGAAATCCTTCTTCAATAGCTCATCCAATTATTCAATCAATTCCTTCTATTCTGTTGGAGCCATACAGTAGGGGGCTTGGAATATGGGGTTGGTTCCTGGGATAATCTATATGGTAAACTCTATTTTCCAACTTAGAGGTAGCCCAAGAAGTTCTTCTAGAAAAACTTCTGGGTAATGCTTAACCACCGGAATGTCTTCAATTCTCTTTTCTTCAAACTCTTCAATGATGACCATGCCAAGGAAAGTCGTACAACCTTTTAGTATCATTTTCTGGGCTTTCACATGGGACACCATCTACACTTCACCTCTCCTTTGGTCTCCTTGGAACTTTAGTCTACTAGTCCATCTTGGCCTGATGGTTACTTAACCAATCCATCCCCAGGATTACTTCTACCTCCTTCAGGGGTAATGGAATCAAATCCACTTAAAGTTTGACTACTCCAATCTTTATCTCACACCCTTTTATTGCTTATTCCTATTTAAACCTTCTCTTAAGGGTGTGAGGATGTTGAAACTTTGTTCTAGTGGAGTAAGTTCTAGGGGTACACTTGGAATCAAGTCTTCCTTGATGAAGGATCTCTCTGCACCGGAGTCAAAGAGGGCAAAGACATGTTGTCCCCATAATTGCACATACATTGACTTGAAGAAATGTATATTTTTGAGGAAAGGATTTTCTTTATTGAATAAAGTTTTAATTACAAGATTCTCTTGAACTAGTTGGGACGGTTCTGGGATGTACTCGTTACAGTGCTAGGGTCTTTTCTAGCCTCTTCCTAGGTGAGGTTGTATACCCTAGTTGGTACTGTGTCGTAGCATCTGGTCTAGGGTTCCCTTGAGGTGGTCCAATGGTATTCCTATACTTGCTCTCCTAGAGAGTAGGGTATTCCTTTGCAAAGTGTCCCACTTGTCCAGATGCAAAGCCAGGTCAAGTATCTGGGATGGGAAATCTCCCCCTTCGACCTCCGTCTCAATTTCCAGGAAACTACTTCATGCTTTGAGACTCTCTAGATGACCAAACATCCCTTATGCCTCCTATGTCGTCCAATAGCCCTTATAACCAATACTACCCCATGTTGGGTGCCTTGGTCAGTTGTATGGGCTGGCTTACATGAGAATATGGTCTAGGTAACATAGTATTTAATAGCCCAACTTTTTGTTGGATGTTAGGCCTTCGTCCAATTAATGTTTTGGCCTTCATTTGTAAGAAACTAATTGGGTTTTATTAGTTCCACGAAGTAAAGTTGGACTTGATTTTCGAGTGATACTTGATGGTTATTGATGAAGTACTGAAATGGGTTCTCCAAAGTTTCCTCTAGTCCAATCCATTCAATAAGGGATTAATTTATACCAGTCGTGGAAGCTTGGAGTTTTGGTTAGTCGAGTCTAGAGTCCTTCAAGTCTAAGGTTCAATGCTAACCGTTGGTAAACACTCCACCACTTTGGTTTTTCTCTAACTTACAGCGAGATCATTGAAATTGGCATTTTACCTTTCTTTTAGTTAAATTTTGTTTTCACAACTCAACTACGAGTTCCTAGTTAAAGCCATTAAGGAGAGTTTCTCAAGTCTAATTCTCGTTTATTATCATTTCTAAAGGTATACTTCAACTCGGGGATTTTAGCTAATTCCCTTTCCTTTTCTTTACTATTCGAATTGTTGGCGAGTCAGATTATGGGCCTTTCCTTCTCCTCTGCTATGGACTTCTATCATCCATAAATGCCATGAGAATGAACTTTCATTGGGTTTGGGTACCGTTGAATTGAAAATACTTATCATGCCCCACCAGGTTAGCCCTTATAAAATTTAAATTGCATTTAAATTGTATATTTCTCATACTTATTGTCTTGTTTTATGTAGGGAGGTATGGATGGATTTCCTCATTTCTTTTATTGTTGATTTAGACTTAGCACAAACTGACATTCCAGCTCCATGCTCATTTTTGGGTAAGTATCCTAATTAGTTTAGTTCACATGCATATCCCTCCTAAGCTTATTTATAGTTTAATTTATCTACAACTTAATGTTGAGCCTTTTGGGAGTTAGTTATTTGTTGTTGGATTGTGAAAGACATTTGATGTTAATCTAACTATTCATATTGTTAACGAGCTTTGAGTCAATTTATTAATGAAATTTTTTGTTTTTTGCACAAAACAATAACACTTATAAACCAAATAAAATGAAAGATGGAGTGATAGCTTTCTCATATATTTCAACACTTTCCCATGTATCCATCCTATCTATTTGTCTCATCAATTGTAGCCGATAAGGTTTCTATTTCGACAGACGAATTTCTCACTCTACTGAGCTCGACTGGTTTGACATTGTATACATAATATTTTGCGACCACCAGGTAGTATAGGAAATTAACCACTGCCAGACATGCAATCACGGCATAATAGTAGTCCAACCGTGACTTGTTGAGGTTGTTTGTGATCCATCCCGGTTGACCATTCCTCTTAGAAAGATTGGCAATGACATTCATGACAAAAACATTTGCGAAGCTCCCTAGACCCATGCTTGTGCTATAGTAGGATGTTCCTAGGCTCTTCATCCCTGTAGGTGCTTGGTCGTAGAAGAACTCGAGCTTGGCAACCTCGAGGAAAGTATCAGCAATCCCCAAAAGTGCGAACTGTGGGAGAATCATGAATACTGATGGAGGGTTTGTTGGATTACGAGATATCAATGCACGTCGTCTTATCTCTGATAGGTAGGCTGACACCATGATGAGGATATATAAGAAAATTCCAATACCCATTCTTTGGAGCATGGTGATCCCCCTAGGGTTCTTGGTCCGCCTTCGCATTGCTGGAACAAAGAATCGATCATACAACACGATGCTGATGAGCATGAAGATCTGCACTTTAGACTTGAGGCTTGCTGTTGGGATCACAAAGCTCGTGGTCAGGTGACGATTGAGGGTCAGTCCCTGTTTGATGAAAAAAGTTTGTACTTGTGAGAATATCAAACTTGGGGTGATTGTGGCTATGAAGATTGGCACCATCTTAAGTAGTTGCTTGGTCTCTTCGACTTGAGTCACTGTGCATAGCTTCCATGATGATGTTTCTCCAGTCTTTACAGCGGCTTTGTCAAGAAATCTGCAATGAAATATTGTGAGTTTCCTTTTATTTACTCAACCTTCTTTTAAACATCGTAAGGAATGGTTTATATTTAAAGCAAAAGCAAAGTAACTAATCAATGGTGACATCATTTATAACCTTAGTACACGTGAATTCTCAACCATGTGCTTCTCCATCTTATTGTACTCCTTCAAGCTAAGTTCATGAAGCTCCTTAGGATTACTAGGGACAGGGACAGACGACTTCCTAATAGCAGCTACCAAAACCTTGAAAATCTCCCCATATGAACTGGCATGAGGTGTTTGGTGTCTGTAAAATGGTGTTCCCACCAAGAAGAGACAAAGGGCGAAAGTGAGCCCGATTGTTTGGATGGCATATCCCATTCCCCAGCTAAAGTTCTCTTGGACCCACATCACCACAGTGTTGGCTATAAAAGAGCCAGTGAAGACGCCGAACATCCACCAATTAAAGAATGAGTTCTTTTGATTTTTCTCCTTGGGATGCATGTCATCAAACTGATCAGCTCCCATACTCGAGATGTTTGGCTTTGTACCACCATTCCCCAATGCAATCACATAGAGGGCAAACCAGAAGACTCCTTTCTGTAAAGTTGAGGGCTTCAAGGTGCAATCTTCATCCTTGATGTTGGCCGCACAAGTTGGTGGCTTTAGAGATGGAAGGGATGCCGACATCGTCAATAATCCCAACCCCTATAATTAATATATAATATGGCATACATTTAACAATAATAAGTTAGTTATCTCCATTCCATAACTTAGAGAGTGTATAAAAATTTTGAGAAAAAAATATATAACCTAGATTACTGTGATATAAATCAAGGAGACAATTAGAAAGGTTTATGATAACTTAGATAGGGTATAAAAATTTTGAGGAAATAAATATATAACCTAACTTACCGTGATATAAATGAAGGAGGCAATTAGAAAGGTCTGATAGCGACCTAGATGAGTATCAGCAATGTAAGCGCCGAGAATTGGCATCAACCAGACCGTACCAGCCCAATTGTTAACTTCAGTGGCAGATCCAAGAGTGCCTTCATGGAACTTCTCTGAGAGGTAGAGTACCAAGCTGGTAGCAACTCCATGATACGCTATTCTCTCAAATATTTCATATCCTATAATAGAGTTTCTTCAAAATGTCATGCTTTCATGGCTCATCCAAGAATTAAAAATGAGGGGTATCTAATTGTAAATTTGATGTATCTGGACACGTGAAATGAAAAGAGTAAATAAATAGGGCATAAGACAACTCACCAACTATGAAACTGCATGCCCTCCAACGACCGGTCTTTGATCTCAAGACGGGTCTACCTTTTAAATCCGTGGAACCATCTTGAGTATAATCTTCAAGATTTTCTTCTACCATTTTGTGATGATTCATCATTTTCATATTACAAATCAAAGGATGACTTGTATAAAACTTTTGTTTCTTGTATCCTTATATTTAGATCAAACTCAATTCAATTTGATTATCATGGCATGAATTATTTACTTCCTTCTTATAGATTTTTTTCCTTATGAAAACTTATTTATTGGCAGTTAGTCTACTAAAAATAATTAAGAAACAAGGTTGTGACAGCCTCAACTAACTAACAACTAACATGAATAGCAAACTGCATACAATAAATTGTTTTTTTGGGTGTTACCGTTTTCCTTTTCCATTCCGTAACAAAGCATATGACAACAGGATGACATTGCCACACCATACAAAAAGCTATTTATCTTCATAAATATAGGTACACATGAACCTAATTGATAACACACTAGATAATAATTCATTTATTTATTCTAAAAAATAAAAAATAATAATTCATTATTATCTTAGCTTAATATGACTGGGGTTCACTACCTAATGAGAGAAAAAATGAATGGATTGATGATTGTCCAATTATTTACCCATAACACAATCTTAAATTACTTATAATTTTATCCCTAAAATCAATTTTCCATATAAACTTTATAGCACAATCTAATATTATAATGCACCAACCCTCAATTGGTAAAACTAATAATCTTTTATTGTCCATAGAACATTGTGGGAAGTGAAAATAGATGGAATATCTTAAAGGGTAATTATTCAAGAAGAAAATTTATTAACAAATATAAAAATTCTAGAGTGATTGAAATATGTGATTCCACTTAAATGGAAAGATCTAATGGAAAAATGATCATGTATATGCTTAAGAAAAGTACAATCAAACCACTCAATATAAATTTCCCCTAAAAATTTAGCAACTCATAAATAAATAATATAAACATTCGTGCACATATTTTGAGATCCATACCTCGATTTACGTATGAGAGATAGATACAACTAAGTGAATAAGTTTACCGATGTCGTGCTCCCTTGAACACTTGAAATAGTTTTAGGAGTATGGGTGAGCTTACAACTCAGTGAATAAGTTTGCCGACGTTGGGAAACTACATCACTTACAACCCAAATATCTAATTAAAATGTTCAACATTAGTTTTCAAATTAACAATTCACAAATCATAAAGACTTTACAATAATAATACAATCTTTTAATATTTCAACGTGTCAATTATCATGGCGAAATATGTCCATTTGAGGACAGAGTCCTCATCCCGACCCCACTCCGGTCTCATGTGCATGAAGCTACGTTGAGCTTCCCTCAAAGCTAGCATGACAATATGACCTTATCTCCAATATGTCGTCCAATAGCCCCTAGGAAGCATCACTACCCCTCTTGGGCGTCTTGAAGTTCCTGTACCTCAGTGCATGCACAAAACAACAATTGTCCTCATAAACCATTTAATCATTGGTGACATTGGTCCAACGGCCCCAACCCTCAACTCGACCTGTAGTTGTTTGTCTTGACTAGTCCGATATACCTCGGTTTCAACTTTCCCTATTGTTGAAACCTAAGTATTCCCCTCCATGGGGGATACCTTGAGAAACACTTGATCTCCCACGTCAAACTCCAGATCTTTCCTTCGATGATTCGCATATCTCTTTTGCCTATCCTGAGTGGTCTTTAGGTGACTCCTAATTAATTTTATTTTCTCCATGGCATCCTCGATTAGCTCTGCCCTTTACAGCTTCCTTTCCCCCACTTCTTCCAAAAATAGAGGGGTACGATATGGTCGTCCATAAAGGGCTTCACAAGGAGTCATCTGAATACTAGACTGATAGCTATTATTGTAATCAAATTCCATCAGGCACAAGAATTCTTCCCAACTTTTGTCCATAGTGAGTACGCATGCCCTGAGCATGTCTTCCAAGGTCTAAATCGTTCGCTCACACTGTCCATCGGTTTGAGGGTGAAACATTGTGATCATGTGGCGCTTCATTCCCATAGCGCTTTGTAAGCTTGGCCAAAACCTTGAAGTGAATCTAGGGTCTCTATATGATACTATACTCACTGGGATACCATGAAGTCTTACTATCTCCCTGACATATAGGATGACCAATTGTTCGACTGAATCTGTCACTCTTATTGGTAGAAAATGGGTGGACTTGGTTAATCGGTCCACTATTACCCAAATTGCATCTCGTCCTTTTCTTGTCACGGGTAATCCCATGACAATGTCCGTAGTGATGTGCTTCCATTTCCATTTGGGGATTGGTAAGGGTTGTAGTAGTCTTGATGGTTTCAAATGCTTGGCTTTAATCTGCTGACAGGACAAGAATCGGGCTACATATTCCACAATCTCACTCTTCATTCCTTTCCACCAATATCCTTATTTGAGGGTGCGGTACATCTTGGTACTACCTGTATGCATTGCATACACCGAATCGTGTGCCTCTTCCAAAATTAACTTCTTTAGCTCCTTATCTTGAGGCATACATACCCTACACTTGTAGGTTTACACTCCATCACCTCGTAAGTCATTGTCTGATTTCATTTCTCTATTAACCGGACCCAAATAAGATTGAAGTTCCTTATCCACTTTCTGTTGAGCCTTAATCTACTCAGTTAGACTAGCCTTCACCACCACGTTAGCCACGAGGCATCTTTCCTGCTTGTCCATCTTTAGGTCCACCTCCATCCTTCCCAATTGTTGCAACAAGGGTATGTAACTTGTCTTTAATTGTGCTACCTCAGTTTGATATTTCCAACTTAAGGCATCTGCCACCACATTCACCTTTTGGTGTGATACTCTATTACAAGGTCATAGTCCTCCACCAATTCCAACCATCTCCTTTGGTAGAGATTTAACTCATTTTCAGTTAGGAAGTATTTAACACTCTTGTGATCCGTGTATATCCTACACTTAACTCCATAAAAGTAGTTTTGCCAAATCTTTAAGGAAAACACTATCGTGGCTAATTCCAAATCATGGTACGGGTAGTTCCTTTAATGCACCTTAAGTTGTTGCGAAGCATAAGTGATAACCTTCCCTTGTCTCATTAATACACATCCGAGTGCTTGTCTGGATGCATCACTATAGATTGTGTACTCTCTCGCACAAGGGACAGGAAGGTAGAGTACCGATGCAATTGTCAATCGAGTCTTCCATTCCAAGAAAGACTTCTCGCAACTTTCATCCCATTCATACTCAACTCCTTTCCTAGTGAGTCGAGTTAGAGGAGCTGCTATTTTAGTGAAATCTTGCACAAACCGTCTATAGTATCCTGCCAGGCCTAAGAAACTTCGTATCTTTGAAGGATTCATGGGTGCCTTCCAATCAAATATGGCTTCCACTTTTGCTGGGTCTACCTTAACACCGTCCTTGGACACTATATGTTCTAAAAAGCCTATCTCCTGCAACCAGAACTCACACTTGGAGAATTTGTCATATAAGTGATTTTCCATCAATATCTCCAAGGTGATTGCAAAATGTTCTTCATGCTCCAACCTGGTTCATGAATATATAAGAATGTCATCTATGAACACTATTACGAACCTATCCAAGTGTGGTTGGGACACATAGTTCATCAAATCCATGAAGGTTGCAAGGGCATTCGTTAATTCGAATGGCATCACTATGAACTCGTAATGTCCATATCGTGATCAGAATGCAATCTTGGGAATGTCCTCCTCTTGGATTCTGAGTTGATGGTAGCCTAACTGAAGGTCTATTTTGGAGAAGTAAGCTGCTCCTTTTAATTGATCGAATAGGTCATCAATTCGCGGAGTGGGTATCTATTCTTCATGGTGACCTGGTTCAATTTCCTATAGTCTATGCATAGTCTCATAGCTCCTAAGGTTAAAATCTCTACCTTAAGGGACGTAGTAGAGAATGGAACCATAAGAAGGGAACTCCCCAAATAAAGCAATTGGATTAAACCTGTTTGAACCAATTTGAACCACCATTGAACCGGTTTCTAAATTCATTTTTTTAGTTGGCTTAAAATATTCAAATTGAGAAATTGAAGCCACCTTTGGATACAGAATGAATTTAGAAATTTTTAATTTTGAAAAACTCAGTCAAATGGGCCCTGAACTGGTCGGTGGCTGACTTTTGAGCCCTATTGAGAAGTCCACACGAAAACCCACTTTTAGTAGAGGCTATTAGTTATAAGGGATTTTATTGATAGATCAATCACCATCACCACCATAATCAATAAAATCAACAAAAAGCCTAAAAATAGAGATAGAGAAAAGTTCTAAGTTTCTTTTCTGGCGGGACATAGCATGAAGATATTATTTGTGATACTACTTTCCATCAGTCTCAGCATTCCTATTCTAGCACAAGATAATCCATGTCAAGTACATTTTTTGCATTTGACTCATAATATAATAAGTTAGAAACAGAAATCTAAAAGTTTTCATTTGGTTCCTTTTGTAGATTCAGGTTTCATAAGCATCAATTGTGGGGCACCCGATGCATACACGGATAGCTATCTCCGTATAAACTATGAGACAGATGCAGGATTCATCCATACAGGACAAAATGTGCACGTTGCGGCCATTTTTGTCAGTGAGATGCCCTAGCATCTCAGCACGCAACTGGTGAATTTGAGAAGCTTTCTTGATGGGAAGAGTAACTATTACACTCTAATGTAATAGGATTAGGATGTGGTGACAATTGTATGTGGTGTGAGTGTTGGGATTAGGATGTGGTGACAATTGTATCCCATATTTTCTCATAAG